>VZQC01014578.1:2403882-2844106 GCA_009823505.1 Rhizomys pruinosus
CTTTTTTTTTCTCCCCCCTTTTTAATGAGTCCTAATGAAAACTTACCTTCTGGGTTGCCAGCAAGGTTTTGATATGAGGTAACTTTTGTTTTTAAGACGCTGGTGCTATCAGCCCGGCTGGCCTCTTAAAAAAAAAAAAAAAAGTACTTGCTGGAAAGATGGCTGACCAGTTAAAAGCACTGGGTGCTCTTGCAGATGACATATGGCAGCTAACCAGCTTTAACTCCAGTTCCAGGGGATCTGATGCCCTCTTCTGGTCTCCATTGGCATTACATACATGGATATACTTACATGCAGGAAAAACACTCATACACATAAAGTAAATATTAATTTAAAAAAAATTTAAAAGCAAATCAAAAAAGAAAGAAAAGAGAACAACTTAATAAAATCCATTATACAACATTATATAACATATGCTAATAATAATACTTTAAAGGCTCAATTTCCATCTAACACCAATGTCAACCGCCCTCAGTGGTGACGGGGACCAGGTTGTATGTTCTCAGGCTGGACTAAACTCCCTACCCATGGCCACTTGGCCTTACAATGGTCACTTCGTGTGTTTGTGTGTGTGTGTGTGTGTGTGTGTGTGTGTGTGGTGTGCATGTGTATATGCTATGTTGTATGTATTCTGTGTGTGTTGGGTATGTACATTGTGTGTATGTGTAGTATGTGATGCATGCACATGAGTGTGTGGGTGTGTGCACATGCACACGGCAGCCAGAGCAGATACCTGCTAGGTTAGTCAGCTAGCTCTTGGGATCCACCTATCTGTGACCTTCGGTGTAAGAGTTACAGTGTCATTCAACCAGACCCAGCTTTTTAGATTGGAGCTGGGGATTTGAACTCAGGTCCTCATGCATGGGAAGCAAATGCTGGTACCCACCGAGCCATCTCCTAGCCCTGACAAGGATCTCTTTCGGTGGGTGTCTGACAGTCCATTCCATTGGCTGCTAGGTTGGTTCTCTGCTGTAAATCACTGCCCTGATGAACTGCGCATCACCTGGGGAGGGGCTTCCCCATTGGGCTTGCAGCTCCTCCAGGGAACTCCGAGCTGGGAGGGGACGCTCTTGGGTAGGCCTGGGCCATCAGCGTGTGGCTGAGCTCTCAGGCCAGGCACAGGGCAGCAACCACACTGCAGCTGCTGTGGTGATTCTGGGCAGCACTGGGTGGCAGGCTTGTCCTGTTTTTAAGGACACCTGTGTCCCCGCAGTGCATCCAGGGAATGTGGAGGAGGCGCCACTGGCCAAGTGCCTCCCTGTCTCCCCGCACCCTTCACTGTCCCCAGATGACCCCCGTCTGCCTGGAGTACAGACTTGCCACTCACCCTTGTCCCCGCCCTTGAGGCCTTCTAGGTCAGGGTCTACACAGCCGGCAGTGCCCATCTCCACTCAGGGTCCCGCCATGGCTGCTCTTGTCCTGGGCAGATGCTAACCACCTAGCAGTCGACACTCAAACCCAGTGCATCTCCCACCACTTCTTACATCAGCCTGGACCAGCCTGGACCAGCCAGTGGGACCAAGGCAGCTCCTTGGCCCCATAAATCCTGGCAGGGATGTGGAAAGCCTTGAGAAATGTGAGTCTCAGCCAGCCGTGTTCCACCGTCTGTCAGGACCCTGCCCAGTCTGAGGACTGAGCATTTGCTCCAAGTCCTTCCCCAAGGTCTGCCTGGGTCCTTTTCTGGGCCCTTCTCCTTCCTCTAGGGACAACTGAGTCCCTTCCCAATAGGCACTCCATGCTGCCTGGCCTCCAAGTCCTGACCTTCCCATAGTCTCCATCCCCATGGGTCAGCTCTTCCTGGGACCCTCCTGTCTGCAGTGACCCCAGCCTGAGCTATCAGAAAGTGACCTTCCCCCACAGGCCTGGGCTTACATAGACTAAGGTTTCTGGCCCAGGCCTCCGCCACCATGTGGCTTTGAGCAAGGTGGTCTCTTAGTTGAGTCATCCAAATGTTAAGAATAACCAGCCAGGTGTGGTGGTGCACGCCTTTAATCCCAGCACTCAGGAGGCAGAGGCAGGTGGATCTCTGTGAGTTCAAGGCCAGCCTGTTGCACAGAGCGAACTCCAGGCTAGCTGGAGACCCTGTCTCAAAAAAAGAGATCAAAATAGTTAATTTTAAAAAAGAATAACTAATAGCCCTGTCTTACAGGGGACAGAAGGATCATTCCAAAAATTCTCAGCTAGTTAACACTGTCTTTTCCCTCTGTGGAGCATTCATTCACTCATTCATTCAGTATGTATGTATGTATGTATGTATGTATGTATGTATGTATGTATCAAGCTTGTCCTCAGGCCTGAGGATATCATAGTTAGCAAACACCAGACCTGTCCTGGCCTTCCTGAGAGGGGGCCATTCTCTAAGTAGATGAACATGAGTCATGAAATTCCCAACTGGTACCACAGCATAGCACGGCAGCATATCAGGTCAGGGGTGTCTTATCTGGAGGGCATCTGAACAGAGACTGAATCTATTGAAGGCACAGCCTGTGGTGTTTGGAGGGAGGGAAGTGCCATCTGTGCAAAGGCCCTGAGGCAGGACAGGTGGCAGAGATGGCATGGACAAGCAGGTGAGGCAAGGGGGAATGGGGAGAGATGGCAGTGAGGCTGGCTGGGCTTCCATCAGTGTGACAGGAGATTGGGTACTAGAGAGTGTGTCAGAACATGATCTGATTCAGTTTTGAATCATGAATGTCCAAGCGCCTGTTAGTGACCTGTGTTGGGGTCAATGGTGGCTTCACCCAGTCATCGCAGATGCCCTGTCTTGATTTCAGCAGGACACCGGCTTCTGTAGATGCAGGAGCATCAGAACAAGGATGAGGGTGGAAGGTCCCACTACTCATTTCTATGGAAGGCATGGTTTGAAGCCTGCAGCAATCCAAGGGGGAGGATGGGATATGGAGACCCCCATGACCTCTTGCTGAAACAAAATTTCCAGTTGTATGCATCACTCTTGTTTGGGGGAAACTGTGTCAGAACCCTTCTGGACCCGACAGTATTAGCCACCCACAAGATTTCAGAGTTGGGAACTGAGTTGTTTCAGAAAAAAACTGCCCTAGTTTTGTAATTGGCTCCCAAGGCTCTGCTCAACGATTATTAAAATACTGACACGAAACCTCCCGGAGAAATCGCTCTGGGCCTCTATTTATCTTGTGCGTCGGTAGGACAAGCGGAAGGCTTTCTATGGAGTGTCAGCTACTGTGTGCTTCAAGGTCAGATAATTAACTTTACCAGGAAAGAGTCAGATTTGCAAAGGGAATAGTGATAGGGGCTCAGGGCCCCTCACTTAATGGAGCTCACCGCAGAGTACAGACCTCAGCATGTGCTAGTTTCACTCGTCCCTTGTGGGAAGGGTCAGGCTTAGGGCTTAGGTGAGGTCTGTCCTATCCCCAAAGCCCACAGAGAGGTCGTGGGAGGTCAGGAAACTCCTGGGACCACAGACGAAGTTCTGCTTGTCCTGAAGCAGTACATTTTTCTAGGTCAGTGGTTCTTGCATTGTGAGTCCAGGCTTCAGCAGCCTACCCTAGGAACATTCTAGAAATGCACATTCCCAGACCCCTTCCCCAGAACCACTGGGGGATGCCATCCAGTTCCACGTGTCTTAACACTGCCTGGGGCTGTGATGGATGGCCGTGCTTGGTACCTATGAACACATGCTCTGGAGAAGAAGCAGACAGTGTGGGGCTGAGGCATCACCCTAACACAGCTCATGTCAGAGGGTCCTGTTAGAAGCTATGTGATTTCTAAACTGAGACAGAGCAAACCACAGAACACTGGGGACCTTTAACACCACGCAGAAGACAGACCAACGAGCCCCTGTGACTGTGGTCCTGTCATAGGGAAGGGATGACCTGAGAGGCCCGTGACTGTGGTCATAGGGAAGGGATGACCTGAGAGGCCCGTGACTGTGGTCACACCCCATACCGCAACACTGAGGAGGGCGAGGAGGGGACATAAGGGGGCAGAGGACGGGTCAGGGGTGGGTGAGTCAACTCATTCAACAAATGTTTGCTGAGCTCCTGTTCCATGTTAGTCTTCCCTGTTTGTCCCCAGAATTTGTGTGCTGGAAAGTCCCATGGAGGTGGGGCTTCTGGGAGGTGACCGTGACCCTAGGACTCAGCTTTTGTGAAGTGACAGGCTCGTGGGTCACAGTGGAAGGAGAATGGCTTTGTTGTGAGAGTGAGCCTTCCCCAGCATCTGTGCGCTGTGTCGCTGCGGGGCCCCCTTTGGCTGTCCCAGAAGGACCTTCTCACTCAAAGCCCCCGACCTTGTGCTCTCTGGCTCCCGGAACCTCCACATGGCCTTTCCTGTCTAGATGAGCCACTCTCAGGGATGCTGCTCTTTCTAGCAATCAGAAGTAGACTGACAGTCACCAATGGGCCAGGTTCCATTCTAGACACTGAAGACACAAGGGACAAGGGACAGAGTCCCCGCCCTCGAGCACCATTGTGTTGTTCATAGGACAGGGAGAGGAACAAGTAGCACAGTGTTGAAAGAGGGTTTCAGACCATGGGCAGGGCTGGGCAGAGGTGGCGAGGTGGAGGTGACATAGCAAGTGAGGCGACCTGAGGTGAGGAGCCAGCTTGGAGTTCACAAAGTCAGTGTGCATTCCAGGGAGGGGCCAGTACGCAGTGGTGTGTGGGATTCAGGGGAAGGGCAGGGTGGGGAGACCTGCTGACTCCCCTGGGAGTCTTGTTTTAATATCTGGGAAAGTCCCGGATACCAAGCACAGCTGTCTGCTCTTGGGGCAGACGCTCTATTTCCTTTCTGTTGCTGGGATGAATTATCCCAACAGAAAGAACATGGGAGAGGACAAGTTTGGCTTAATCCAGGTTCCAGCCCATCACATGTGCGGTCTCAGGAGCAGCAGCAGGAGCTGGAGATGCTGGTCACACCATATCTACAGTCCAGGGCAGAGAGTGACCAATGGCCCAGGCCGCCTGCTGGCCGCTGCTGTCCTCAGCTAGCTTCTGCACCCAGGACCCCCTGTGCAAGCAACAGTGCCACCCACAATGGGCTGTGCCTGCTTCATCAAGTAGCAACAGAGGCAGTCCTCCACCCTCTCACATGCCCACAGACCAGCAGAACACACTCACTCAATTTGAGCCTCTCTTTCCGTGTAATGCTAAATTGCGGCAAGCTGACATTTAAAAGTAACCATCGCCATAGATGAGAGAGTTGCTGTGGCGGGAATGTTTCCTCTAAAGCCGTGCTGAAATTTAGTGGTCATTTGGGACAGTATTATGAGGTACAGTGGGGCCTTTAAGAAGTGATGCCAGGGTGGAAGGCAGTTCTGCTCTGTGACTACATCAACACTGTGATCATGAGTATGGCTTCCTGGTATAAACTCTGCTTTGCCTGTCTCATACCCTGACTTACCTTGTACTATCTCCCATGAGATAATGCAGCAGAAGGTTCTCACTGGACACTAGGCCTGTGCTCATGGGCTTCCCAACCTTTAGAAACCTTGAGCCAGAGAAACCTCTATTGTTTATAAATCATTCAGTCTGGAGTATTCTGTTACAACCACTCAAAGTGGACTGGGACAGTTCCTACATTAGAAAGCATGTATGGGCCCAGAGAGATGGCTCAGTGATTAAGAGTGCTGGCTGCTCTTGCAAAGGACCGAAGTTTGGTTCCAGCACCCACATGGTGGATAACAATTGTCTGTGACTCCAGTTTCAGGGGCTCTTCTGGCTCCTTCAGACATTGCATGTGTGGGGTACACTTACATACATATACAAAACACTCATACACATGAAATAAAAAAATAAATTAAAACAAGGGGGGCTTGGTGGCACACAACATCTTTAATTCCAGCACTTGAGAGGCAGAGGCAGGTGAATTTCTGTGAGATCCAGGCCAGCCTGGTCTACACAGTGAGTTCTGGGACAACTGGGGCTACAGGGAGACCCTACCCCCCCAAAAAATTATTAAAACAAGAAAGCATCTATGGAATCAGCCCCTCTGGAGCGTGCATGGTGATGGCTTCCAGAACTGACCTCTAATGGGAGCAGTGACCTTTAGTAGGCGAACACTGGGAGGCTGGGAATGTGCTGTGGGTCGTGAGCAGCCATAGACTGAGTGACTGGAAGGTCCCTGGCCAGATGTCGACCAAAGTTTACCGTCCTGTGTTCTTCTACATGTGGATCACTCGTGTGCTGCCTTCCACTAGATGTTCTTCTCCCTTGGACTAGGGCTCGAAGCTCCACGGTACTGCAAGTCTCGGAACTGTTCCCCGGTCAGTCAGCCGGTTAACAGTCTCCAGGGTTGAGCCCCAGCAGGGAGGCTGAGGGAGGTGAGAAGTAAGACCTGGAGAGAAAGAAAGACAGACTCATAGAGACCGGGAGTAATTCCACAAGGGGGAAAAAACTCAGTTTAATGTTGTAGCTCAGGGTATTTTATACAGATCCTTGCAGGGGGCTGGGACACACAGAATTGGGGGTTGGGACAGGCAGTTGGGATAGGCAGGACTTCAGGCCATTTGCTCCAGGTCACTACAGGAACTTGACAATGCTTTGCCCTAAGGCATCCAAGACAGTTTTGCGATGGGGCAGGTTTCAAAGGCAAGCAGGATATCAGCAGGGGTCCAGGCTTGGAAGCTGCTTGCTGACTCTCTTAAGTGTTTCTGCCAAAAGAATACCTACAGCCAGATTCTCTCCTTTCTCATGTCACTGAGTCTTGATTTCCTCCCCTGTATAGATAACAGTATTCCTGTCCATGGGCAGATGTGAGGGTTAGATGGAGAATGTTCAGTTTGTGTGTGTGTGTGTGTGTGTGTGTGTGTGTGTGCGTGTGTGTGTGTGTGTGTGTTGGATATCAGGTGTCTTGCCCAATCTCTTTCCACCTTATTTTTATTTTTTTATTTTATGTGTATAGCATATTGAATGTATGCAAGTGCACCCGTGTTGTGCAATGCTCATGGAAGTCAGAAGAGGGCATCAGATCACCTGGAACTGGAGTTACAGAGGATTGTTAGCTTCCATGTGAGTGCTGGGAACTGAACCTAGGTCCTCTGCAAGAGCAGCCAGTGCTCTTAACTACTGAACCATCTCTCCAACCCCTCTCCACCTTATTGAGACAAGGGTTTGTCACAAAATATGGAGTTCAGGGGCTGGAGAGATGGCCTAGCGGTTAGGAGCTCCGACGCTCTTGCAGAGGACCCGGGTTCGATCCCCAGCACTCACATGGCGGCTGAGAGCCGTCTGAAACTCCAATTCCAGGAGAACTCCAGTTCCAGGGGAATCCGAGACCCTCTTCTGACCTCCGCGACATTGCATGACACGGGTGCAAAAACTTGCATGCAGACAGTACATTCATACACATACAGAAATAAATAAAATTAATTAAAAAAATTAAAAAACCAAAAAACAAAATATGGAGTTCAGTGGCTGCCTAGACCGGCTGGCCACTGAGCCCTAGGAATCCTCCTCTCTCCACTTCCCTGGCTCTGAAGTTATGGCTTGTGCTATCACAACTTGACTTTTTTAAATATTTATTTATTGTGGCTGGAGAGATGGCCTAGCGGTTAAGAATGCCGACTGCTCTTGCAGAGGACCCGGGATCGATCCCCAGCACCCACATGGCGGCTGAGAACCGTCTGTAACTCCAATTCCAGGAGAACTCCAGTTCCAGGGGAATCCGACGCCCTCTTCTGACCTCCGAGGCATTGCATGACATGGGTGCACAGACCTGCATGCAGACAGTACATTCATACACATAAATAAATAAAATAAAAATAAAAATAAAAATAAAAAATTTATTAATTTATTTATTTTATGTATATGAATGTACTGTCTGCATGCAGGTCTGTGCACCCGTGTCGTGCAATGCCTCGGAGGTCAGAAGAGGGCGTCGGATTCCCCTGGAACTGGAGTTCTCCTGGAATTGGAGTTACAGACGGTTCTCAGCCGCCATGTGGGTGCTGGGGACGAACCCGGGTCCTCTGCAAGAGCAGTCGGCGCTCCTAACCGCTAGGCCATCTCTCCAGCCCCACAACTTGATTTTTACATGGGTGCTGGAATATGAACTCAGATCCTCGTGCTCAGACAGGAAGCACTTCCCGGCTGAGCCATTTCTCCAGTCCATGGAATGTGCATTTCTTAGTACGTAGAGCAAGCTGAGTTGTTACTGTTATAAATATCACTACTGCCATAGATATTCATGGGCAGGGCCTTCTGCCTCAGCACTACCTGGGGGGCTCCTGAGTGGCGATGCCTCTGTGGGCAGCTGAGGGTCCTTTGATGGTGACTCTCGGCCACACATAGAGAGGCAGGAGGCAGGAAAGAGCAGTGAGCTTTGGATTCAAGCAGAGAACAGCAGACTCTGCAGAATACCAGGCTTAGGGGGCAGAGAGAAGAAAGCAGATGAATTATGGTCACCTCCTTCTGGATAGATATGGAGGTGCCTTGTAGATCCTGCTGTGGTGTGAGAACCTGCCCGTCTTTTGGAGTGAAGTCTCCTGGATTCTAACGCCTGCAGATGATCCATCAAGCTCAGTCCCAGGTGTGAATAAGTGGATGCGATAAAGAACGAATACTTAAGTGAGGGAGAGTAAATGAGCAGACGGGGTTCAAGGAGAAGTGAACTGGTGTTCCAGGAGAGATGCGCCTGCATCCTAAGAGTATCTCGGCTGCATCAAACTGCACCTCCCCAACGTGGACACAAGGTGGTGCCACCACTGTAAAGCCCTGCCTGTCAATGCTGAAGGGAAGGGACCATTCCTTCTGGGGTACAGACCTGCTTCCCTTCATGTTGACAACGACAGTCAGCTCACAGCAGAGGCAGCCAGCTCCACCTTGTAGCAGCAGAGAGAGCCGCCTGGGCCTTTTCCTGAGATGCATGCAACTCAACTCTGGTGGAAAGGGCAGCGATGTCCTCGTTCCATAGTGGGACGGCCCCTCAGGGCCTCAACAGCCGCTGCCCGGGATGGGAAATGGACACTTTGGAGGTAAACGGTGGAGCAGCAGCCCCTGCTCACCCTTCAGTGCACAAAAACTGGGGAAATTACCCAAATGAACTTTCCCCCACTTCAGAAGCATCTTTTTTTCACCTTTTGAGTCATTTCAGAGTTTTAAAAAGCTACAGCAACTACACCAACTGATACTTCATCACACCCAACTGTTTCATGTGTATTTCTTTTTTTAAGATTTATTTTATTTTTATTTAGATGGGAGGGGATCCCACAGAGGCCAGAAGAGAGCTTTGGATTCCTGTGGAGCTGGGCTGTTGGGAACTGAACTCAGATCCTCTACAAGAGCAGCAAGGACTCTTGGCAGCTGAGCCATCTCTCTGCCACCCCCCCCCATGTGTATTTCTTACAACAAGGACATTCAGTGCATCGTACAAGCATTCAGGTGACGAAGCTCGTCAGTGCGTTGTAATTATCTAGTGCTCAAAACCCTTCCTCCCCCAACACCTTTCTCAGTGACACCCACACACTGCACTCAGCTCTCCCATCTCACGGGGAGATATTTCCAGGATAGAGGCACCCCTTCTCTAACACCAAATTCACTTTCCTTGGAGCAGCCATCTTCACACAAGGGTCCTCCATCCTGGAACACCTTCAGCTTCCATAGAATTGCACAACCTCGACACTTCTGTAGACCGCAGGCCACGTGTGGTGAGGAATGCCCTAGAACTACAGCTCGGCTGCTGATTCTGGATTCGGGCTGCCTGTTTATTCATTAGGATTGTCAGAGAAATGAGCTGGGCCCGGTGGTGGCATCTGTAATCTCTACACTCAGAGGGCTGAGACAAGAGGATTATGAGTTCAAGGCCAGCCTGGACTTCATAGTGAGGTCTACTCAGGCATAGAACAGCTTTTCTTTGTTCTCTTACAAGACACTCACTCGGTGTGGTCTAGTGGGTTTCTCTGCAGTGAGGTTTCTTGTCCCTATGTCACCAGTAAGGATTTTCTGGGGAAGCACTTTGAAGTTGTCTGAATATTCCATTCGCCATCGAACTTTCCCACAGTAGATTTGACATTTGTGGATGATTTCGCCTGAATCAAAAGCAGGCACTTCTCATCTTACAGTGGGGCTTCATCCAGATAAGGTGCCATAAATGGGAAAACATCCCACCCTAGTTTGAAACTGTATCAGCACAGCTCAGTCCTGACCTCCTTCAATGTGCTCAGAACACCAGCTTTAACCACAGTCAGACAAAGTCATCTGACCCAAAACATATTTTATACTCAAGTGTTGAACTTCTCATGTAACTTATTGACTACTGAAAGTCGAAATAAGTCTTTCAAAAAGTTGAAAAATCTGGGTCGAATTGTTAAAAGTGGAGGACAGTCTGTGTTGTGAACATGGTGTCCCAGTTACTTTTTTCATTTCTGGAAGCAAATACCCATTAAGAAGTAAACCTAAGGAGGAGGGGTCACTGGCCTCACGGCCCGTCACGGTGAAGAAGGGGAGGAGGCCGATGACACACCTGGGACCAGGCAGCAGAGAGAGGTGGACATGTGTGCTCAGCTGCCTGCCTTTCCCCTTTGATCCAGTCTGACCCCCAGCCTGTGGGGTGGTGACACCCACATTTAGGGTAGATCTTCCAGTCTGACCCCCAGCCTGTGGGGTGGTAACACCCACATTTAGAGTAGATCTTCCAGTCTGACCCCCAGCCTGTGGGGTGGTGACACCCACATTTAGGGTAGGTCTTCTTTGCTCAGTCCATCCCCTCTAGAAACTCACTCACAGGCACCATCAAAGATATCTCCTGGGTGATTCCAAACCGAGCCACATTGGCAATGAAGATTAACCACCATCACAGATGGTGACCAAATACTGATTTTTCTGGGTCTACCATTCCTTCTAAATTTATCAGTTGGCAGTCTGT
This sequence comes from Rhizomys pruinosus, assembly GCA_009823505.1. Lineage (NCBI taxonomy): Eukaryota > Metazoa > Chordata > Mammalia > Rodentia > Spalacidae > Rhizomys > Rhizomys pruinosus. Next base: position 2,414,719 of record VZQC01014578.1, read on the forward strand.
GAGGAAAAGCTCTCTCTTCTTTTATGTATGTGTGATTGCACTCCGATTCATGGACTCCAACTTTATTTAGTGGATGTAATCTTTTACTGTGACTGTTTATTTGGATCTTCACGTTGTCCCAGATTCAACCAGTAGGGACCCCTTTGAGCTGGTTCCTACTCTGTTCTGATGGGCCCTATCATTCTTTGAATACTTCTTTATTTTCTGACATAAGCTATTTTAGATCCATCTTGTATTCCTGGCCCCAGGTTACACCTTTAAAAGGAGTTTATTATCTTACAGAGGGTCATTTCTCAAACTCTCTCTTTAACTCTTCTTCCCTTATCCTAGGAATCCACAGTGAACAGGATTTAAGAAGCTAGACTCTGCTCAGCTCAACCTAGGTTCAATCTCACCGCTTTTCCTTGTGCAAATCCATAAGACTTTCCTGTTCTATAGAATGCGCAAATTATTCCTTTGGTTTTACAAGGGAAGAAATGAAGGACAGCCTTCTAAGAGGTGGGATAATTAACCAGAGAGCATTTCCTCACCATTGCCTGTGGCAAACTGTTGAAAATTGATGGAGAAGACTCCTGGCTCTGCTGGAGAATAGAGCTGAGTTACAGACCCTGACTTGATTGAGATCTTCCGAGGTACTTCACCTGTCTGAATTCCCACTTCATTATTTCTAGCAGGACTCAACATTATCTCTGTCTTCTACCACCTTATCAAGGGGGGAATGATGGGTATTTGTAAGGATGAGACACGAGGGCATGTGGGATTTAGGGAAGGCATGCTTCTTGTCTGAGAGATACATTGTGAACCGAGTGCGTACCACGGAGACCTGGCTACAGGTAATTGCCTGTCATGTGTAACACTCAGTAAGTGATAGCCCCATGGCATGCACTCTTCAGGTGGCTGAATGAAGTTGGGAAATACCGTACTCCATAGCACTGCTACAGAGTCACAGGAGAGAGAGGACCTGCAGACTGTGGCCGTGCTATCCTGGAGAGCCATTCACAGATGAAGACCTCAGACCCCAGTGTTGTACAGCACCGTCCCTGAGGCAAACAGCCCCCATCTTCATAAGACCAGCTGGGTCTGCTTGCAGAAGGCCATCCCGGCTGCACTGCTGACACTCCCTCATCGAAGGAAGGATGGGGAGAGTCATGGGACCCTCGCCTCAGCATCCAGCCACACCCACAGCCTGTCGTGGGCAGTTGTCCCCTACTGTCACATGGCCTCAGGGAGGGGCTGGAGTACCAGCCTATGTGAGGCTAGGGCAAAGGAGTTCATTTGTACTGCTACAGGGAAGCCATCATCCACGCTGGGCATAGACCTTCCAGTGCGGCTGGTGTAAGGCCTCCCACACTCCTGCCTGTGACCCTTCACCGTGCTTTGTAAGCAAGCCCCGGCAAGAAAATTCCCATGATACCTCCTCATGCTCCCCAGATGGTCTACATGGGCCAGGACCTACCAACCCTGCTCACACACTCACACTGCGCTACTGCAAGCTGGGCTCCGGCTTCCTCATCTGCACTCTCCACGATGGCAGTTGCCCAGGACATCACATAATGCTGCACAGGAAATGCAAGATGGATCAGTAGCCTTCCTCCAACCCAACCGCTCTTCCTCGTTTTCCTCCTCTTTCCCTCATCTTCCTTTTCCTCTTCCACTGAGTCTCTGTCTCCAGCCTGTGGGATGACCAGGCACTCCACACCCGCCTCCCGTCTGCTGAGGACCACACCAGCTCCTCATTCTGGCATTTACAGCCTATGCCTGCAGCTTCTATGGGAGTCATCCCGAGCTCTGGGTAAACATCAGGACCCATATTTTCACTTGTTTGTCAGCCTTAGCCTTAATGTCTGCACCATCTTTCCAGCCCGAGAGCCCATATTTCACCAGCATGTCACCAGGAGAACCTCCCTCACTGCAGACTATTAATAGACATCTTTAAATTGGTATTTGACAGCACATCTTTTCCTGGTTTTCCTTGAAACCTTTTGATATTTGGTTTTCCAAAACAGGTTTATTATAAGCAATATAAAGTCAAGTCTGGCTTTTTAAATCCAGCCTGACATGTGCCTTTCAACTAGTGTACTTGTGATTTGTGCCATTAAAATGTAATGTGATTATTGATATGATTTAGTTTAAAACTCCTATTTGGGGGCCGGAGAAATAGCTTGGCAGTTTAAAGCACCTGCTATGCAACCAGGAGGAGTATAGTTCTGATCCTAGCACGTACAAAACAAGCCAGGTGCCCCACATCTTCCTGTAACCCAGTGGCAGGGAAAGTGGAGACAAAGGGTTGTCAGAGCTTGCTGGTTGAGGAAATAGGAGCCCCAGGTTCATGGAGAGACCGTGCCTCAAAGGAACATGCAGAGCGGGTGGAGGAGGAGATTCAACACCCTCCTCTGGCCTCCACATGTGCACCTGCACATGTACATGCTCATAGACACACGTGTATCCATGCACACACACAGTAAATGAATCTTTAAAAATTTCCCCATTGTTTTACTTCCTCTTTGTTCTATCTTTTCCTTTTCTCCTTTTTTTTAACACTTTCGAAGTCTTTTTGACCCACTGAGTGTGTTTTGATGGCTGTGTTACCTCCCCTGTTATTTGTTCACTCAGTGTTTTACTGTTGCTCTAGGTTTCACAGCCCATCTGTGTCCAACAAGGATCATGGAAATGCTAAGGGCCAGGGTCATGAGCCCGAGAACCCTGCAGCCAACTGCCCCGGGAAGGTTTGTTTTTTTCTTCTTCCTGGAATTTCCTCCTCTTTGGACTGCGGCTGCTGGATGAAAAAGTGGCTCATTGGTGGAACCCCCTGACTGCTCCCTAGAACACCTGCACCGCTTTGCACGCTTACACGTCATTGTGGGGGGGGTCCCCAGTGTCTCCACATATTCCTCAGCCCTTGTGGTTTATTTGCCTTCATCTCTAGAAGACATTTTCACAATGTATGTAATTCTAGGTTGGTGATTTGCGTGTGTGTGTGTGTGTGTGTGTGTGTGTGTATGTGTGTGTGTATGTGTGTGTGTGTGTGTGATAATAAGTGTCTTCCACTGTTGTGTTCCATTGTGTCTTTTGAGAAAGGAGCTCTCACTGAATGGATGAGAGCTCACTGACTGACTGAACTTGATGGCCACTGAGCTCTGTGCACTGACATTTTCAACTCCTCCCCTGACTCCCATGCTAGTTTGGCCACACCCAGCTTTTATGTGGGTGCTGGGGGTCCACACCTAGGTCCTCGTGCTTGTGTGGCAAACTTGCACTTTACCAACGGTCATCTCCCCAGCCCATTCTTTCTCTGTTTACTCCTTTACAAATGTCCCCATTTATTCAGCTTTCATTGTTCTCATAAAGTCTCCTAAGAGTCTTTTCTTTTCCTTGATTATTTCTACATAATCTATGCCTTTTCTCTGACCGACTTTAAGGTTTTCTCTTTATCATTAATTATTAAGGAGTCTGATTACCATGTGACTTCCTAATGCTTTGCTAATCAGATGTAGTGGGGTTTCCTAGGCCTGTAGATTAACAGTTTTTGTTAACTTTAAAAATATTCATCTAGCTGGGCATGGTGGCACACACCTTTAATCCCAGCACTCAGGATGCAGAGGCAGATGTATCTCTGTGAGTTCAAGGCCAGCCTGGTTCACATAGCAAGCTCCAGGCCAGCTGGGACTAAAGAGAGCCCCTGTCTCAAAAAGACCAAAAAATACATATATTTGTCATTTCTTTTCATAGTTTTTGATCCCTCTCATCTCTCTTTTCCCTCTACTTTGAGAACTCCAATTTTATGAATTAGGTCACCTGTCCATGGATTCAGAAGACCCCTCCCCTCCTCCTCCCCACCGCTTTCCTCCTCCTTTTCTTCTTCTTCTAGTTCTCTACTTCCCTTTCCTCCCTTTCTCTCCCTCTTCCTTCTCCTCTTCCTCTTCATCTCTTCCCCCCCTCATTATTTTTCTCATTATGTTATTTTGGGTAATTAATATTGCTCTTATAGAGTTCAGTAATGCTTTCTTCTGCTGTTGTAACTTGCTGTTCATTCCCTCTGTATTCCAGATGTCCCATCTTTGGTCTTTGGGCACTTGATTTGTGACTTTATGTGTCTCTCCTTCATGTATCAACACTGTCCTTCACCTTCTTGCATATACGGAATATTTGTTGCATGGCTTCTTTAATGTCATTCGTCTAATTTTACCATCTTCAACATTTCTGAACTTTTCACTCAAATGACATTTCTGCTGTAGATGAGTCTGTATCAGTCAGCTTTTGGTTGCTCTAATGAAATACTTTAAGCAAGCCAGCTTATAAAGAACTTGGATTTCACAGTTTTGGAGGTTAGAAATCTAAGCAGCATGGCACAGACTCTAGCAAGGTTCTTCTGCTGCCTCCGATCATCTTGAGTACATGTACACCTCTCTCAACTTGTGGTCTCATAAAACTATGACTCAGTCACAAGGCCTCTAGCCTCATGACATAATTGAATCACTTCCCAACATTCCCACTCCTAAAAACTGTAGTCAAATTGAGCTTCTACTCCCTTAATACCATTAACACTTGACTTTGAGGATTAGACTTCTTTATGAGTTTTTGAAGACAAGTCACCATCAAACCTTGGCAGGATCACATTTTCCTGTTTCTTTGTATGACAGGTAACTAAACAATTTTTATCGTGAATTCTGTATTAGATAAACTTATAGAGACTTCTTTGATTATAGGAATATTTTTGAATTTTATGCTGAGATGCAGGTAAGTTACTGGAGCACAGTTTGGTAGTTTAAAGATTTTTTAAATTTTTTTATATTTTATTTATTTATGTGTATGAATGTATTGTCTGCATGTAGGTTTGTGCACCTGTGTCATGCAATGCCACGGAGGTCAGAAGAGGATTCCTCTGGAACTGGAGTTAAAGATGGTTCTCAGCCGCCATGTGAGTGCTGGGGATCAAACCCAGGTCCTCTTTTAGAGCAGTCAGTGCTCTTAACCGCTAGGCCATCTCTCCAGCCCCCTAAAGATTTGTTTTTAAACTTCACTGTGCAGGAACAAAATTTCCTGTAGCCCGGGCCTGACTTGACTCCATCTGAGGAGGCAGTAGCTGCCTGAGCAGTCTACCCAATGCCCAGTATGTTGAAGGTCCTCCTCCCTCCTCTGGCTGGCGTGATTACCAGCCACGTCAGGCTCTGTGGTTGGGGAGCTGTGTCCAGTGTCCCTTTTCAGTGCTCCCAACCCTTGGGAAGCTTCCTCCCACATGTGTCCTGATATACAGTTGCCTCAGAGGTCAGGGGAGCCTTGATAGATCAGAGCTTCCATTCTGCATAGCGCTCTATACCCTGCTCCTCCGCCCTGCAGATTCTAGCCTCCTCAAGCTCTGTAGAGTCTCGCTCCTGCCTCAGCTGAGAAGACCACATACCACACTGTGTTTGCTGCGGCCAGGAAACTCCTACCAGAAAGTAAGGTGGTCATCACAGGGCTCCTCATTTCACCCAGAGATCAGAGCACTATATTCTGTTGCCTCAGAAGTGAATACCATTATTGCATATAACTTTATCTTTTCTTCTTAGTTGTTGCTGTTGGTGGTGGTAGTGGTGATAATGATGCTGATGGCATTGTTATTGGTGGTAGTTGCAGTGGTATTGTTGTTTCCTTGGTGATGGTGATGTTGTAGCTATTGTTGGTGTTGGTGTTGGGTTGGTGGTGGTAGTGGTGGTACTGTTGATCATGGTAGTGGTAGTAGTGGCACTGTGTAAATATGGTCTCTATTATTTCATTATAACCATTAGCAGAAGTTCCTATTATTTATTACTAAAATGCCCATTTGACCATGGAAACTGGCTTCTACTGGTTTTAAATTCTTAGTTTGTTCCCTTATGACCACGATTAAAGTTATTCAAGTATATACAAAGCCCCTGTGTCAGTCAGACTTTTCACTGAGAAATATTTAAAGGAAGAAACATTTATTTGGGCTCCCAGGCTCAGAGGTTTCAGTCTGGGGTCTTCCAGCTCCGTTTCCTGGATCTGTAGGAAGGCAGAGCATCATGGTGGCCAAGAGGCAGAGCAGGAGAAGAACAATGTCATCTCTAAAGCCATATCCCAGTGATCCCCTTCTCCTGTGAGGCCACGCCTCCTTATGTTCCTACCATCACCCAGAACAGTCCCACCAGCTGCCCCAACCTCATCTTGGCACTCACTATCTCTGATGCCAGGTCACTAAAGTGTTTCAGAATGGGCCATGAGCACACACCATCTTGCTTGCTTTTCATTCCCTTGTACTAAACACAAAGCCTGACGTAGAGCAGAAGTCCATGACAAATATGTTTGTGGATTGGTTGGGTGGATGGATTGATGGATGGATGGATGGATGGATGGATGGATGGATGGATGGATTGATTGATGAATGAATAGATGGATGGATGGACAGACAGATTGATGGATGGATGGGTGGGTGGGAGAATGGATTGATGGATGGATAGATGGATAGATAGATGGATGAATGGACAAATGAATAGATGGATGGATGGATGGATGGATGGATGGATGGATGGATGGATGGATAGATAGATTGATGAATGGACAAATGAATAGATGGATGGATGGATGGATGGACAGATTGATGGATGGATGGATGGGTGGGTGGGTGGATGGATGGATGGACAGATGGATGAATTCTTGGCACTCCTAACTTAAGTTTCTGCATGTCGTCTTTTTGACATGGCATGAACTGATGTTTCCTGAATTTCCCTAGTAGGAAGTATCCGTGTAAATACTTCTTAAAACTCGGGGATGGAGAGATGACCTAGTGGTTAAGAGCGCCGACCACTCTTGCAGAAGACCTGGGTTCAATCCCCAGCACCCACATGGCGGCTGAGAATGGTCTGTAACTCCAATTCCAGGAGAACTCCAGTTCCAGGGGAATCCGAGACCCTCTTCTGACTTCCGAGGCATTGCGAGACGCATGCACAGACCTACATGCAAACAGTACATTCATACACATAAAAAATAAATAAATTAAATTAAAAAATAAAAAAACTCCATACACATGGGGCTGGAGAGATGGCTCAGTGGTTACGAGCACCAGGAGCTCTTGCAGAGCACCCATGTTCAATTCCTAGCATCCACATGACAGCTAACAACTGTCCATAACTCCAGTTCCAGAGGAATCTGACACCCTTTTCTGATCTCCATGGTTATTGCACAACACTGGTGCACCTACCTACAAGCAACAATACACTCATACGCATAAAATAAAAATAGTAAAATATAAAAAACCCTCCACAAATATGGGCAGCATCGTAAATCTGGGATGTGATCCAGGAAACTATTTTCTTTTTTTTTTTTTCAGGAAACTATTTTCATGAGTGTTCTGTGCTATTCTTGTGTGCAGGTAAATTCGAGTGGCCCGCAGCCTCTCAACCCTTCAGCCAGGCTTCGTGCAGCCTCTTCCCTTGAGATGTGTGACCCTCTGCCCCTCTCCTTTTCTGGAAGCCCTGATGGTCCCCCTGGAGCTTTGCATTCTCTCTGCTGTCTGCATGACTTTCAATCACTGGTCCCTTCCACAGACATGAGGACGCTTTTCTTCCAGCCACCAACATACCCAGTACTGGGCTTTGGGGATGTTGAGCAAAGATGAGGTTCCTGAGGAAGAATGAAAAATGAACATTAGGGGGCCTGGAGAGATGGCTCAGCAGTTAAGAGTACCGACTGCTCTTGCAGAGGACCTGGGTTCGATTCCCAGCACCCACATGGCAGCTAAGAACCATCTTTAACTCCAGTTCCAGGAAAATATGATGCCCTCTTCTGACCACTGTGGCACTGCACGACACGGGTGCACCTCCTTACATGCAGACAATACACTCATACACATAAAAAAACGTAGGGAGCAAGGTCGGAGCTGGGACATTCCAGGAGGTCTTCAGGGAGGAGTGGGTGCGCTGAGCTTCAGACAAGGTTCTTGAATCCCATGTAGAACATACACAAAGGAAAGCAGGAGAGTTGAGTGAGAGAGACACAGGAATGAGAAAGCCCGGATGAGGGCTCTGGCTGCTCAACACTGCATAATGCTCCCCCCCACCACCACCACCAAGTTTGGCCTTGTCCTACCCCTTTCTCTTCCTTGTGTAGACACTACCCCACTCCTTTCAGTCCTGGGCCCACAGTCTCCTTGATTAGATGCCAAACACCAAACTTTCAACCAAGCCTCCTAATGCAGAAGGAGAGGTGTTCGAGGTGGACGTCAGGCCTGGCAGATAGCATGAGACAGTCAAGACTGCTGGAAGACTTGGGTATGGACGATTACTTGGATCCTGTACCAAAGATTAAGGCATAGTGTTTAATGAGGCCACAGGGTGGTCACCCACCACTGCCCTCTTCCTGGGCGCAGTGAAAGCAAAGAGGAGCAACACAGGACCCCCTTGACTGGGACCACGAATAAATGAGAGTTCACTAGGAGTGCTTTCCTTTGCTGGGTACCATGTCCCGTGGCCGGGGTCAGCTCCTGTAGTATCTCTGGACCCACAGTGCCTGACCCCTTAGGAAAAAGGCCAGGTGCACTTCGCCAGTGGCTGCAGGGGGGAGAAAGGTCTTGAAGTTCTGACAAGGATCACTTCAAATACTGCCTACCCTTCCCTGGTACGACTGTCAGTATTAGCCGATGGTAGACTGACACACCCGGAAGCCAGGTGTGCCAGCATCCTACCCTCCTTGTTGCGTGCAGAGTTGGCTGAGTTTCTTCATGCAGGATCAAAAGTGTCCTTTTGTTTTCTCTGTTCAGAATAAAATTAAACTGGGTTCTCCATGAAAAGTGGTACTTGGGGACCTCCCTCTTACCTGTCTAGGGATTTCTTCCTAGTTTACTGTCTGGTTAACTTCAGTGAGCTTTTGAAAAGTTGGTGCGGTAAATAAAACAACTTGCAAAAAACTTTCTGAAATAGGGTGAACGAATCTGATATTTGTGCATGGCTTAGAAACCGGAGCAGTGTACTCAGGCAAAGTTTCTGAGAGGGTTATTAGAGCAGCTCCACCCTCCTGCAGTACAGCAGTCCCACCCGCTGCACTGATTACTCTGCGTGGCATTATTGCTAAATTGGGTCCAAGTGTGTGTGAGTGTGTGTGTGTGTGTGTGTGTGTGTGTGTGCTGTATGTATGTGCAAAGCCAGGGGTCTACAACATCAGGTTCCTTCCTTGATCACTGCCCACTTTATTTTTTGAGAGAGGGTCTCTCCTTGGTTGACCTGGATATCACTGATTGGCTACACTGGCTGGCCAGCAGGCCTGGGGGATCTGCCTGTCCCCAGCTCCCCCAGAGCTGGCGTAGGCTGTTCCATCCAGCTTTTAAATGGGCCCCGGGGATGTGAACCCAGGTTTTTGTGCTTGTGTAAGAGTGCTAGAGTACTTGTTTTAAAATTTAAAATGCAGGAGCTAAGGAGATAGCTCAGTAAGAGAAATGCTTGCTTATGCAAATAAGAGGATCTCAGTTTGGATCCTCAGTACTCAGTAAAAAGCTGGGCATGAGGGGCGGGGGGGGGGGGGACATGCTTTAATCCCAGCACTGAGGGGAGTGCCCAGACAGGAGGATCTCTGGGGTTTGTGACCAGCTAATCTTGCTAAATTGGACACTCCAGATTCAGTGGGAAACCCTTAGAAAGTGCAGACTGATGGAGGAAGACACCACATCCACCTCTGGCCTCTATGTGCACACGTACTCGGGTGCACGCACACACAAATATGTACATATGCATACACCACACACACAAAATAATGTAATAAAACATATTCTTAGCTGTGATTCTATTGCCTAGAAGGTCTGTGACCACCCAGGGTGTGGTTTCAGGGGAAGTCTGACCAGAGAGCAATGAAAAATGAATCACTCCCAAGTTTTAGTGGATTAAAAATGGTTACTTTATTCTCTTGTGGTTTCGGTGGGTCTGGAACCTCAGAGAAGCCTCAGCTACATGGTTCTTGTCGTGGGGTCTATCCTATGCGATGGAGTGAGCCAGTGTCTGAGCAGGGTCAGCAGGGGCTGGCAGGGCATCCTGTGTCTTGGGGGTTCCCCAGTCCTCTCCTGTGGCCTCTCCACATGGAGGTGTTTAGCTTCCTCCCAGCCCGGCAGTCTGAACACTAGCTGCCATGTGGCTTAGAGCTCTGAAGGTGAATGTCTAAAGAGCCCCAGGGGAAACTAAATTGCATTTTATGATCTAGCCATGCAGTCAAATAGTCATTGCTGCTGTTCTCTATAGATGGAAACAGAAAGGCTCACCTGGGTGAAGGGGGGAATGCTTAATCCCTGCCTGAGGGAGGACAGTGGGAGCAAAAGCATTTGGGGGGGGGTTGAGTGGATGCCTCGGTGAGGGCTGGAGTTTGACTCCCCAGCACCCACACAAAAGCTGGGCAGGGGGCAGTGAGGTGTCTCAGTGGGTAAAGGCGCTTGCCGTGCAAGCCTGGGGACCTGAGTTCAATTCCCAGAACCCATGTAAAGGTGGAAGGAGAGAAGCAGTTCCACACAGCTGTCCTGTGACCTCCACATAGCCTCCGTCAAGTGCACTCTGTCCACGCACATCACGCATAAACATAACAATAATAAACTAAAATAAAAAATTAAGTAAAGTGGGCATGGCAGCTTGCCTGTAATCCCAGGGCTTGGGAGGTGGAGGGTGTCCCCAGGACACAGCCTGAGACCCTGCCTCAGTAATAAAGTGGAAAGCCATCAAGTATGACACTGGCTGTCAGGTTCTGACTTCCGCAGACACACACACACACTCACAACCACCACCACCATAAGTGACTATGGGGGAGAGCCAGGGAGACTAGTTGCTGGGAAGCCCTTTGTTTGCCTTTCTGTGGCTGGGCATACTTGTCAGTTTTGGTCAATCTGACACAAACTAGAGTCACCCGGAGAAGAGGGAACCTCAGCTGAGAAATTTCCTCCACAGGATTAGCCTGTGGCCATATCTTCGAGGTATTATCTTGATTGTTAATGGATGTAAGAAAGTCCAGTCCACTATGGACAGTGTCATCCCCAAGCAGGTGGGCCTAGGCTGTATAAGAAACATAACTGAGCAAGCCAGTACACAGCGCCCCTCCGTGGTTTGTTTCAGTTCCTGCCTCTAGGCTCCTGCTTGAGCTCCTGCCCTGGCTCCCCGCAGCAACGGACTGTGCTGTAAGCTGAAGCAAACCCTTCCCTCCCTGAGTCACCTTGGTCAGTGTTTTATCACAGCAACAGAGAAATAAATTAGAACACAGACCCAAAGGTCACAGTAGCAGAGATCAGCGGGGAAAGCAGGAGCCAAATGCTGGCCTGTCACAGCTCTGAGGCTGATGGGATCTGCCTCTCCCGAGACTGCAGGGAGAATTTTGCAGATGATGGATGGGAAGGAGCCTCATGACCTTGGAAACGATTTGCATGTACAGGATGTGTACCTATTGTAAGATGTCATTGTCCTGAGGGCCGGTCCTGGGCAGAGTCTGCCATCTCAGGAGTCTCTCCTCTTGCACCACTCCCGGTAATGGCCTACCCCACGAGTCTGGCTGCCTTTCCCCATTTTGTCTCTGAGGCCGGCACCAATCTGGGGTGTGCTTTGTGAGGATAGATGAGCGGGTGCCCAGCCATTCTGCAAGTGGGCTCTTGGCTCTAAATGATTCATGGATCAGGTTGCAAATAGTACCTTAGGTTCCAGTGCCTCTCAGATGCTTGGGGAAAATATGGCCAACTCAGCATTCTGGAACAGTGCTGAGGCAAGGCGGGGTCCTGGGTACTGAGGTTGGGCTTGGCCAGTCCTGGGTGGAAGTGGGTGCTGCAGGGGTGAGGCAGAGTTTGTGTCGTGCTTCTCCAGGCTCTGCTCTTCGCAGACTACACGTAAGCCTGGGTTGGGGGTGAGATGTGGGTTTGGTTGTGACATTCTCTTGAACCGCTGATGGGATTCTCTCTCTCTCCCCCCTCCCACTTGTAAGACAGAGATGTCAATCTTAGAAGCAAGTACCTGCAGGCCCAAAACTGTGTGTTCCATATTGGGTTCTACATGCCCAAGAAACATGACAGGGAGCCTGCTGTGGCTCTCAGGCTGGCCATAAGGTACATGACAGCGTCTATCGGCTCTGGGGTCATCTTCAAACATCTTCTATTTGCCCTTTAGCACCCACGTCAGGCCCTGTCCGTGGCAGGCTCTTAAAGTGCTTGATGGATACAGGAGGTCACCGCTAAAGTAGTATAAATCAGGCACCCAGTCCCATGAGGAGGATAAACTGGACGGAAATCCCCCCACAAGTCCGAATGGTGACCTGGTGGTGACCATCATGCTGTAGTCTCCATGAAAGCAGGGACAATTCTCTGCAATTACATGTGTTTGTCATATTTAGATGCCAGCTTCTGAACTGCCACCCTAATTCTACCCACATAGACACCTGTTAGAGGGAGCGGAGCCTGTGATGTCTTCATGTTAGGACACGGAGACAGACAAAGCCCTGCAGCTTTCTCCACCATTACGAATACACTTGTCAACTCAGGGACTGCGAGCTGCCAATGCCCCACACACGGACTTCCCTCTTTTCTTCCCCCAGTCTTCCAGACTTGACTGGACCTAAAGATCACACCCACAGTGCCCTGCTCACGCAGCCTCTGAAGCACAGAGGGTCTTCAAGGAGAGGTGACAGGTAGCCTCGTCTTTACCCCGTGTGCCCACCTCAGAGCCTATCTCCCCTATACCAAAGAGCATCAATCTGTGCCACCGCTGTGTCCATGGCATCTGGGGTGGTCTCTCATGTGATGGTGGCCCTATAGATTATAACAGAGCTGAGAAGTCCCCAGTGCCTAGTGACATCGCAGCTGTCACACCATCATGACGACACGTGACCAACCTGTCTCCAGTGATGCCGGGCTAATAAATCTGTGTGAGGTGTGACAGCAGGACACATGCAGTGACATCTGGAACACCGTGCTGAGTATTGCACAATGTGCTGCTCTCAGGAGACCCAACACCTATCGCTATCTCAGAATCCATTCTTCCAGCTTACAGGAACAAAAGTTGACTGCGGTGTGCCGCTCAGCACTGCCACAGTCTTGTGTGTTTCGTGTCTACCATGTGTCAGATGTGTCACTTTCTTTTGAGCTTTTCTTCCTTTCATCTCGGCTGTTTGGTCCATCATGTTCTCAGAGCAGCAGGAGGCTGTGTGCGTATGCATGTATGTGGTAAGCTGGACCAGCTAGGGCTGGGTAAATACATTCTTAATGATGTTCGCACACTGGGAAAATTGCCTGATGACGCATTTGACAGAAGATGTCCCCAGTGTTAAGCGAGGCGTGACTATGTGTTTGCAGCAACTGCTCACTAAATGCTTGTGGCTTGGTTTACCTACTGTATTAACAGGACAAAGCTCTGCAATCCCAGTGGCTGTGCATAAAAAAGGTGCATTTATTGTTTTTGCAAAGTCTTTGCTGTTTGATGACTCAGGCGCCCTCTGACTCTGTCATCTCCACTGAGTCCTTGCACACTGCTGTGAAGAGCAGAGAGAGATGGAAGCGATGCAGTGGTGCTTCTGTGTCAGCATGGGAATGGCACGCACCCCTTGGCTCACAGACTGCTGGCCAGCTCTAGTCAGATGGCTTTGAATTGGGGTTGCAAAGGTAGAGGGAGCACCTGGGCTCCATGCCCCCCCAACCACTGTCCCATGCATCAAACAACCCTTCAGAGCTGCCCAGGGCCAGGCACTGCCTGAGGATTTTGCAAGGCTCTCATGTGTCTTCTCCCAACATGTTAGAGAGGGAGAAATAGTGACTGCAGGGGCCCAGGAAAGAGCAGTCAGTAAGGTGCTTGTGTCACGAACAGGAGTTTGATTCCTAATCCCACAAGAAAATGCCAGGCATGGTGGTGTATGCTTAGAATCCCAGCATTGGGGCGACACAGGCATTGGGAACCGGATTGGCCAACCAGACTACCCTAACTGATGGCTCTAGGCTAGTGAGAGACCCTGACTCAGAAGAGGCAGACAGTGTTTCTGAGAATTACACCTAAGACTATGCATCTACCGCCATACACATGCACACACAAAAACATTCACGTACAAAGCATCCACACATATGAACACATGCACCTGCATAGCCACAAATATACACACATTCACCTGCACATTCACAAACTTGCATGTGCAAACATGTACAGATGCACCCACCCATACACCACACATGTGAACTTGCACATACACAAATGTGTACACATATGCACATACAAATACACCTCCACACACACACAAACATGCACACGCACGTATTAAAGTTTTTTATTTTTTATTTTTTTTTTAATTTAATTTTTATTGATGGTTTGTGCATTTTATACATCATTTTCCAATTCAGATCAGGCATATTTCCCTTTCCCTTCCCCCCCACCCCCACCCCATCCCAGATCATGTATTCTGCCATAACTGTCCTGCATCTTTCAGGTTTTTTTTTTTTCATTTTTTAGCTATAAGTGATAATCCATGAGTATAAGCATCCTTCGTGCAAAACCAATCTATAGACTGTTGTGCCCAAACCCCCACAGTCCCACCATTCAGTGGAGGTTGACAGGTTGTTTGTTCAATCAAGTTGATCAAATGAGTGTCCAGACTACATCGCTGTAGTTTCACCGTTCACCCCAATCGCAGCCTTTACATTCTACCACGCCCCCTCTTCCGCAGATTGTTCCCTAGGCTTAGAAAAGGGGCACAGGTGGATGAGAAGTAAAACTGTCCTCTCTCTCTGGAGCTGTTGACTTGGATTCTGGTCAATTCTGGCTGTTTCCTTTCATGGGCTGACAGTTTGTTCAGGAGTAACCTTTCGATCCTACTAATGAAGCACAAGCAATTAGATATATAGGTATTTAAGCAGCACTAATAGTTATGGTAGGTTACTTTGGCATAGACACATATGTTTGGATGATATGTTAATTCATGAATTACATTTTTACCCCCTGATAAATATAACAGGGTCTTACTGTGGCTTATGACATCTCCTAACCTGTAGAGGATGTAGGCTTGTGGCATCAGCCATGGGTTATTCCTCCAAGGAGAGAGCCAACAGCCAATTAGATTTGGGATATACAGGCACATGGCTGCCTCTGCTGCACAGTATTTCCAGGCAGGTGAAGTGTAGCTGGTGCTGATGGTGGAGTCTTGCTTGACTCAGGGAGACCCGTATTTGCTTTATTGGTTTAGTGGCCTTTGGGAACACTCTCTGGCATTCCAGAGGCCATCTGTACAAGGGAGGCTGAAGAGATGGCTCAGCGGCTCAGAGCACTTCCTATGCTTTCGGAGATTAAGTTTGGTCCCCAGTACCAACATGGCTGATCACCTGTAACTCTAGTCCCAGAGGATCTGATGCCCCCTTCTGGTCTCTCTGGGCACTGCATCCATGTGGCATGCTTATTGCAGGCAGAACACTCATACACACAAAAATAAATCTTAAAAAAAAAAAAAAATAGGGCCAGACATGGTGGCACATGCCTTTAATCTCAGCACTGGGGAGGCAGAGGCATCCAGTGCTCTGTGATATTGAGGCTAGTCTGGTCTACATGGCAAGATCCAGGCCATACCAGCTGGGGCTACAGGGAGACCCTGTTTCAAACAACAAACAACCTCCCCAAAACAAACAAACAAACAAAAAAAAAAAAAACCAGTAAGCAGTAGCTCCAAGGAGCAGACAAGGAAACTGAGGGTCCATGCAGTTGTCCCATTGCCCAAGTTCACACGGGCAGGAGCGAAGGCAGGGCTGGAGCATGCACTTGCATGCTTTCGTAACCCCAGCGCTCTGCAGTGTGCTCCAGATAGCTGAAGGTGCTTTTATCAGGAAAGGGCTGGGGTCTGACACCACGAAAAAATGAGGGGAGGGCAGAAGAGGGGAATGGAACACACGCAGCATCCAGAGGAAGCCTGTGCCTCCATCTTCCAGGGCCAAAGGAGCCTCCAGTGAGGTACTACTTCAGCTGTGATCAGAGCTAAAGTCCAAGTAGGGTTCAGTTTGGGCTGGGGATATAGATCAGTAACAGTGTGCTCAGGCTGTGCCAGAATATAGATCAGTAACAGTGTGCTCAAACTGTGCCAGGATATAGATCAGTAACAGTGTGCTCAGACTGTGCCAGGATATAGATCAGTAACAGTGTGCTCAGACTGTGCCAGGATATAGATCATAACAGTGTGCTCAGACTGTGCCAGGATATAGATCAGTAACAGTGTGCTCAGACTGTGCCAGGATATAGATCAGTAACAGTGTGCTCAAGCTGTACCAGGATATAGATCAGTAACAGTGTGCTCAGACTGTTCCAGGATATAGATCAGTAACAGTGTGCTCAGACTGTGCCGGGATATAGATCAGTAACAGTGTGCTCAGACTGTGCCGGGATATAGATCAGTAACAGTGTGCTTAGACTGTACCGGGATATAGATCAGTAACAGTGTGCTCAGGCTGTGCCGGGATATAGATCAGTAACAGTGTGCTCAGGCTGTGCCAGGATATAGATCAGTAACAGTGTGTTCAGGCTGTGCCAGGATATAGATCAGTAACAGTGTGCTTAGACTGTGCCAGGCTCTGGTCTCAACCCCACCACTGTAAATACATGCAAATGTTCAAGCATATATATGCATGCAAACATACAGACATACATATGCATACACACACACACACACACACACACACACGCAGACACACACTTGCTGTAGCTTGATTTACTGGCCACTTCCTGCACAAGCCCCTTGGATGCTCCAGAAAGTCTCTCAGGTTCTGTCTCTCCTCTTGGAGAGAGGAGGACTGTTTCTCTGTGTTCTCAGGTTATTTTTGAAATGAACATCTCCTCCACCCCATGGAGAACTCATTATTCAGAGTTCTTTTTTCTCCCATCATTTTCTTTTTTGGTGTAGTTGAATCCCAGAGGGGATAATAAATATGTGCATTCAGTGGGAAGCCAAACAGAAAGAATGGGATAACAACAAGCCAAGCTTTCAACAAACCCACCTAACAAATGGGTTGAGGACTGTTAGCAGCCTCTGCTCTGAGCATGGGGACTGCACTCTGGAGAAACTCTCAGGGGAGGTGCGGGCCTTACTGGACCACCCTAGCCCAGCCTGCGAGAGAGTCAGGGGGAGCTTGGATAGACTGAGGAGTCAGGGAGAGCCACCGTCTACCAGGCTCATCCGCCCAGGCGCTCACCTCTGCGCTCACTCCACACCTGCCTGCCCAGATCTGGCTCTCCTTCTGCCCCAATTCTGCCTCCTATCCTGTCCCTGGGATGATCCGTGGGGTACCTGTTTGATCATGTTCCTCACTCAGCACAGAAAAAGTAGGTCATGGATTTATTTCCCAGAACCTGGAGCTCTGAATGTCAAGACCTTACCACATCAAGTCCTAGGTGGGGGAAGCTTGAGAACCTGGAGGAGAGGACTTCAGACCAAGGCCCTTGAGTATTGCTCGCACAGGAGCTGTGCTCTCTCAGAAAGGCGTCCCTGCCACTCTGAACATGGCAGACAATGTGAGCCCACCCACACCTCCATGGCCTGCAAATGGAAGCCAGCGTCCATGTGGTTTACAGGCCTGTGGTGTTCTGGCCTCCATGTGGTTTAGAGGCTGTGGTGTTCTGGCCTCCATGTGGTTTAGAGGCCGTGGTGTTCTGGCCTCCGTGTGGTTTAGAGGCCGCGGTGTTCTGGCCTCCGTGTGGTTTAGAGGCCGCGGTGCTCTGGCCTCCGTGTGGTTTAGAGGCCGTGGTGTTCTGGCCTCCATGTGGTTTAGAGGCTGTGGTGTTCTGGCCTCCGCGTGGTTTAGAGGCTGTGGTGTTCTGGCCCCTGTGTGGTTTAGAGGCCGTGGCATTCTGACCTCTGCGTGGTTTAGAGGCCGTGGTGTTCTAGCCTCCGCGTGGTTTAGAGGCTGTGGCGTTCTGGCCTCCACGTGGTTTAGAGGCCGTGGTGTTCTGGCCTCCGTGTGGTTTAGAGGCTGTGGTGTTCTGGCCTCCGTGTGGTTTAGAGGCCGTGGTGTTCTGGCCTCCATGTGGTTTAGAGGCTGTGGTGTTCTGGCCTCCAGGCTTCATTCCAGCACATCTCCCACCACACACTTCATGGTCCAGAACGCTGGGCGGCCTGTGGTTCTGCCCCACCTCATTCATTTCTGCTCCCCCATTGTCTCTGCTCCCACCGTGCCTGCTCCCAGGTTTGCCCTTCTTCTCATTCCACTCCCCTGACACACATGGACATCCCTCCACACACACCGCTGCAGCATGGATGCTCATGTCCTCCTCAGAGTCCTGTTTGAACCCCTAGCACCCAAAGTAAACATGACAGGAAGTGGAGCTTTGAGAAGCTGATGAGGTCATGGAAGTAGAGCCCTGACAGACGAGGTGAGTGCCCTAGACAGAGCCTCCAGGCTCCCTTTCCACTTCTGCCAAGTGAGGATGCAGCAAAGAGATATCTACTCTGAGAACTGCTAACAACAAACCTCTTGTTGGTGAGCCATTTGCTCTGTGGGGTTTTGTTCTAGCAGCCTACTTGGACTGAGACACATGAACACACACAGACATGAATGTGTGCACACGTTCACACATATGCACATTTGCAAGTAGACATAATCACATATACACATGAACCCACATATGCACTTGCTCATAGACTCATACATCTGGATATATACATGACTGTACATACACATGGGCGTAAACCCAATCCTGTCCTCCAGATCACCTCTGTGTATTGTCTTAGACATCAGAGCCTCATCCTACAGCCTCCCAGCTGTCCCCAGTTTCAGTGCAGGAGTGCAGGCCAGTGAGCTTGGGAAGCCACGGGAGGGTCTCCAGGTCTGTGCTTCTTTTCACCCACAGAGGGCTGGTGAGGTCCCACGGAGCTCTGCAAGCAGGAGAAGGACCCAGTGGAAGATGAAGCCATCCCGGGTCCATGGCCACAGCTTCCATGTATGAGATTTCATCACAGAAGGCAGTGGAAACCCCAGAACAGGGTACCTAGCAGCTCACACTGAGATGGGAGACAGTGTGGGTCCCCAGCCACTGAGTGGAGGCGTGTGTTATTAAAAGGATACCAGTCCCCATAGCCGCTGTAGGACCCCTCCCAGGTCTCTGGTCCCCATAGCCGCTGTAGCACCCCTCCCAGGTCTCTGTTACCCATAGCCACTGTAGGACCCCTCCCAGGTCTCTGGTCCCCATAGCCGCTATAGGGCCCCTCCCAGGTCTCTGGTCCCCATAGCCGCTGTAGGACCCCTCCCAGGTCTCTGGAACTTTCTCTTGAGGAAGTCTGGGTGAGAAGCTTTTTCCACCCTGCCCCCTCTGGTCTTGCTCATTGGCAGGATGCCTTGAGCTCTGTTCTCACCAGGCCCTGTGACTAGTGAACCAGAGAGCACAGTTCCTTCCTGACAGGGGTGTGTGTATTAGTTATCTTTCTGTGGCTGTGAGAAAACAGCCAGGCAGAAGCAACTTTAAGAAGGAAGGGTTTGTTTGGACTCACAATTTGAGGGTACATTCTACTGAGGAGGGGGTGTAAAGTCACGAAGAGCTTGAAGCAACTCTTCTCCTGCTGTCCACAGTCAGGACACAGAGCGCATAAGAGCTGGCGCTCAGCTAGCTTCCTCCTTTAAAGCAGTCTAGGACCTTGCCTTACAGAACTAACCGTTCACTCACTGTTAGGGTGGCTCGTTCAACCCTAATTAGCCTAGTCAAGATAATCCCCACCAGCAAGTACAGAGGCTAACCCAATCTAGCTAACCCCTCCAGGTGTGACTAGGGACTAAATCTAGATAATCCCACACAGATGTGTCCCAAGGTTAACCCAACCTAGATGGCCCCCTATAGGTATGTTGAAGGTTTGTCTCGAGGTGATTTTGAATATCAAGTTGATATGCAGTGTAAAACTTCCCAAGGGGTAGGAGAACAAACCATTAAATACATAAGTGAGCAAAGTGGCCTGAATGAGAGAAAGACCACAGGAAAACGAGGTGGAAAATGTCCCGAAGGGGCTTTGGAGAAGGCAGGTGGATGGCTGCTCTGAGATGAAACTGGAGCTGGGCTACTAGAAAGAAGACGTCAGCCACACAAAGACCCAGGGAAGGGTATTCCAAGCACAGAGGGCAACTCCCGAGAGCCTGTGCTCACCAATACAGTAGCTACTGACCATGCATGGCAATTTGTGGAGCTAAATAAAATTTTAAATGCTGTCGGTCAGCCACAGGCGCCACATGGTAGTGGTCTCAGTCGTGGTCGGTAGCTACCATACTGGACAACGCAGGTGCAGAATATTCTGTCATCACAGAAGGGATCTGTTAGACCATACTCTGTGGGGGCAAATCTAAATTCTTTGCCCAGGTACATAAGTCCTTGGTGATCTGGGTGGATCTGGCTTGGCCCAGCTCATTTCCTGACAGCCCTTCCCTTGCACAGCTGACCCTGGCTGAGTCTTATGTGTGAATACACATGCTTTCTTCCCATGACGTTTCCCTTCTGTTTTAACTAAGCTTTCTGATGCTTTTGTGTTTTGGTTTTGTATGTTTGTTTGTTTTGTTTCTTTTGAGACAGGGTCTCCCTGTAGTCCCAGCTGGCCTGGAACTCACTATATAGACCAGGCTGGTCTCGATCTCACAGAGATCCATCTGCCTCTCCTCCTGAGTGCTGGGATTAAAGGTGTGTGCTACCACAGCCAGCTCATTTCTAAGCCTTCTTTGTGCAAAATGAAACTATTATAAGATTAGGTTTTGATTACAACTCTATCCTAAAAGCTACTGAATTGTCACTTGAAGTGGGTAAACTTTATATTACTAAGGTAAATTATATTCCAGTAAAGCCCTTTAAAAACGAAGGGAGAAGGGGCTGGGAAGGTGGTTCAGTGGTTAAAGGGCTTCCTTGCAAGTGCGAGGACCAAAGTTGGGGTCCTCAGAGACCCAGGTAAGTGCTGGGTGGACTTGGTGGCCCACCTGCAATTCCAACCTCAGTAGGAGGAGACGGAATCCCCAGAGCAAGCTGGCTAGCAAGACTACCCATATCAGTGAACTCTGGTATTGATTGAGAGACCCTGCCTTAATGAATAAAGTGGAAGAGCAATGGAGGATGATTTCTGACATCAACCTGGGCCTCTATGTGCACAGGCACCCACACACACGCACCTCCCACATGCTTAAAACATGCATACACCCACACACACACATGCTTAAAACATGCATACACACACACACACACACGCACACACATGCACACACACACAGAAAATGGGAGGGGGAAAAGGAAAGCGAAAAGGCCACGGTGGAGTGTGCATGGGTGTGCACTGTCTCTCTTGCGTTTCTGTTCATCTCCGTTTAGCCCGCTGCTCTCCTCTGATCACTGGCCTTACAGCGTCCCTGGTCCCTGTTCTTTCTACAACTTCAGAATATCCCACTGTGTGAATCCGCCAGCCTTGGTTTACTGTGTCCCTGCTGATGGACAGTTGGGACTTGGTTCTAGCCCTTTGCTTTTCTGGAAAATAACATTTTGATGGCAGAAATAACACATTCCAAGTAGGGTTGATGGGTCAGGGTAGGTGCCCTGGGGATTCTAACAGTTACCATACAGCCTTCTCTGTGAGCTGGGTTGAATTCCACATCCTTAGGGCTCTGTGTGGGAGTGTGTTTCCCAGGCCTCGCTGTGGCATTAAATATGTTTCTCTCTGCCAGGCATGGTGGTGCACATCTGTGCACACTTGTGAACCCAGCATTCAGGAAACTGAGGCAGGAGGATTGCTGCAAGCTTGAGGTTACCTTGGACTATGTAGCAAAATCATGTCTCAGTAAAACAAAACAACAGAATCTGAATGCATTTCTCTTGCCGGAGAGCTGCAGCAATTCCCATGCGGGTTACATTTGGGGAACTGCCTGTTCATGTCCTTCTTATTTTCTTTTTTTTTAATAAATTTA
Organism: Rhizomys pruinosus; assembly: GCA_009823505.1. NCBI lineage: Eukaryota > Metazoa > Chordata > Mammalia > Rodentia > Spalacidae > Rhizomys > Rhizomys pruinosus. The sequence goes on from VZQC01014578.1 coordinate 2,436,593, forward strand.
TTTATTATTTTTATCTTATGTGTGTGTGCGTGTGTGTGTGTGTTGCCTGCATGTATGTAAGTGCACCACATGTGTGCAATGCCTGAAGAGGCCAGAAAAGGGTGTCAGGTTCCCTGGAACTGGAGATACAGATGGTTATAAGCTGCCAGGTAGATGCTGAGAATCGAACCCAGGTCCTCTGCAAGATCAGCCAGTGCGCTTAACCACTGAGATGTCTTTCCAGCCCTCCATCCCCATTTTCTATAAGGTCACTCGTCTTTTCCATCAGGATTTCTTGAAGGTCCTTCTATATTGTGCATGCACCAACATATCTGGCCCAATTTTATTTTTAGCGTTAATTGTGTATATGAGCGTATGAGTGCAGATGCCCACAGAGGCCAGAGGTGTCAGGTGCCCTGGACCTAGAGTTATAGGAGGTTGTGAGCTGCCCTATCCAGGTTCAATTCCCCAACTGGGAATTGAACACTGGACATCTGGAAGAGCATCAAGCACTCCTTCATCAAGCCATCTCTTCAGCTCCATGCTTTGTTTCGATACTTCATGGGCTTGTGGTTTTGTAATGAGATTAAAATTGGGACCCATTGGGCGTATGGTTGGTGTGTGAGCTGAGCCACATCTTCCTCCTGGTAGAACACTTATCTCAGCACTATGAACAAGCCCATTTGTAACCTGCCCATCTGAGGTGTTGATCTATCTTATGCCAACTTCCTGTGTGGATTGGGACGTGTTTTGGTGCTTTCTCTGTGTGCCTGTCTCTTCACTGGCCGATATCACTCCGCTTTGATTATGAAGTGTTTAGAGTGAAATCTAATTTATAGTCTCTTCCTCTGTGCAGCTTCTGAGACATCCCCAGACACACAGGGCCTTCTTCCTTCCCTCCTGTAACTTCTACACTGCTCCATCCCAGACCCTATGACTGTGACTATCAACCTGCAGGGCCTGTGGCTTGTCCTAACATGGGTGGCGATATTCATCACTTGGGTCACGGTGGTGGATGAGTGTGAGGAGCCTCTGGTTCCCAGGGTGGCATATCTTCTTGTTTAGAAAGCATCTACCCCTTCTCCTGCTCCCTGCAGCTGGCATTGCCCCCAGAGGCCTCTGAGCTATCTCAGGACCTGGAGGGCATCTCTGAAGTGAACCTGGCATTTTGTCAGAACTGAGGGTCTTCTTCAGACCCAGGACAGGGATCCTGCCCCTCCTTCTCTCATACCCTGAGTCCCGTGGACCCACCTCATCTGGTTCCATCAGGCGGCTGGCTCTGCAAAAGATGGAGCTGGAGTCTGCTTGCTTTCTTCCGTCTCTGACATGGGCACCCCGCCCTGCTGCGCCTGGCCACGCCTCACTGCAGACACCACAATGGAAAAGGCTTTTCCGTGATTCTAGAGACACCAAAGTGGTAGCATCAGGAACTGACTGCTGCTACCACTTTGTTTAAACAGCATGGTGCTGCTTGAAGGGCTACCTGGCAGCTGACTGTCTGTCTATTCCAGTAGCAGGCCTTACCGGGTGCCAGGGGACACCAAGGTGGCTCTGATCTATCTCTGGAGCACCTGATTCTCTGGTATGGTGTATTGGTAAACAAATTCAAAACCCCACATGATGATGGTTTGACCATGGCTGCCATTGCAGGCCCTTGCTGGACCCCACTCTCCTTCCTGGCACAGAGGGTGGTGCCCTGTGGCACTCTCCAGGAAGCTGACGTTAGCTGCTAGTCAACCTTCTTTGCCCATTTTCCCAGGGACCACCCTGACTCTTAGGAAGTGACAGTACACTAAGCCCCAGGTAGGCCAGCCGCAGTGCTGAGCATGGGGCCTGGAGCCTGGGCCTCTGGCCACCTACCAGCAGTTCAGTCTGCTCCCTGTCCTTCCCTCCAACCAGCCCAGCACATGGCCAATCACCATAACCTCAGCACAGTGTGTTTCCCTCCACTTCCCTCACTCCTTGATCTCCTAAGGTCCAGGCCAACATGTTCTTTCTTGCATCTCTCTACTGTCCCCCTCTGGTCCTCAGGGAATCCCAAGGCTTCTTTCAAACTCTTAGTGGATTCTTATTGCTCTTTTCTTTTTCTTTTCTATTTTTTTTCATCTTTTTGAGACAGGGTCTCCCTATAGCCCCAACTTGGCCTGGAACTCACTCTGTAGACCAGGCTGGCCTTGAACTCACAGAGATCCACCTGCCTCTGCTTCCCAAGTGCTAGGATTAAAGGCGTGCACCACCACACTCAGCTTGAAGATGGTTCTTAGCCACCTTGTGGGTGCTGGGAATTGAACTCGGGTCCTCTGAAAGAGCAGTGGCACTCTTAATTGCTGAGCCATCTCTCCAGCCCCTGCTCTTTTCTTATTATGATTCAGTTTTACTTTGAAAGATCTCTGGATTCTTCCCCTCCTTGTGGTCTTTCCCCACCCCAGGACCTTTGCACTTGCTGCTCTCACTTTCCTCCATGGGTCTTACCTCTGAACGTTGTTGACTCTAGGTTCTCGTTAGTCTTCAGCCCGAGGACTCCTTTGTCAGAGAAGCTTCTGTTGGCCACACAGACCTTCACGTGTCTCCTCCCATAGCACTGTGTGTGTTTAGATTCCTTTATGGTGAATCATTTCCGGACAAAAGTGTCTAGCACAGCTGTGTCTTCACTGTCTCTTCCAGACTCTGAGTTCCTGGAAGTCAAGAGCATCCTTGCTTTGCTGATCAAAGTATTCCTGGAACCTCACAGAGGTCTTGGCATTCAGTTATTAACTGAATCAGTGATGGAATGTCAGGAAAGAAAATGGGGAGAAAGGGACTAGTAAGGACGGTGGTGAATGTTTCATTAGCAAACATTTACTGAACATTTATTATGTCCCCTGGGTGTGCACTCTCTCATTTAATTCACTGAAGTCATTCTTTATCTAGCTTCTATTTCCTCCCCAGCTTCTCATCTCTGATATCATATGTTTATTTCATAACTGATGTCCTCACTCTTGAACTTATGAGCTCAGAACTTTAGTCTTTTCTGTCTCTAGGGGTTGGTGTCAAAGCCTGGAACATTTTCAGTGTTCAGTAAACATTTGCGAAGGAAAGACTACATACATGAATGGATGAGTTTTCACAAGAAACATGTGAAGTGATTACAGTGACTATAGGATTCTCATTTTACACTTGAAACATGTTAGTTTCCAAGCACTGGGACAATACAGGACAAACAACTTACAAAGAAGAAATGTCGGGCCAGGCATGGTGGCACATGCCTTTAATCCCAACACTCCGGAAGGGGAGGCAGAGGAAGGTGGATCTCTGTGAGTTCAAGGCCAGCCTGGTCTACATAGTGAGTTCCAAGACAGCTGTGGCTATCAGGGAGACCCTGTCTCAAAAAGACCAAAAAGAAGAAGAAGAAAGAGAATAAGAATAAGGAGGAGGAGGAGGAGGAAGAGGAAGAGGAGGAGAAGGAGAAGGTGGAGAAGAAGAAGAAGAAGAAGAAGAAGAAGAAGAAGAAGAGGAGGAGGAGGAGGAGGAGGAGGAGGAGGAGGAGGAGGAGGAGGAGGAAGGGGAAGGAGACAAAGAAGAAGAAATGTCTGTTTTATCTCATGGATTCAGAGGAAGCTGGGCTTGTTGCTATGGGCCCGGGGCAGCACGGAGCATTGTAGCAGGAGTATGTAGCAGTACAGGTATTTGGTCTGCTGGGAAGGAAAGAGAGAGAGAGAGAGAGAGAGAGAGAGAGAGAGAGAGAGAGAGAACTGGTACTTAAATGAGATAATACAAAGTTCTCAGAACAGAAACTGGTATAAGAAGCAGTCAGAAAATAATAATGACTGAAACTGGTCCAGCATTGGGACTCAGTGAATAACAATGATCTGAGATAGTCTAGTCTTGACACTCAGTATATAATTATGACCTGGAATACCCTACCCCTGCCTACCTCTTCCTGTCCACACTACTCTCTCACTTCCCCAAGGCCTATAGTTCCCACCTCTTAAAGACTCATGTCCTGATAATACCAGAGGCTGGGTTCAAGCCTGCAATATTTAGGCAGTGTAAACTGTAGCATAAGGAGGCCCAGGCTAAGAGAAATTAAGGCCAGATTAGGCCCAGACCCAGGCCTTGAACCTTAGTTTTTGTCCTCAAAGCCTAGCTGTTAACCAAGATGAACTTCTGGGTTGGAGTCTCCAAGAAACAGACCCAAGATGAGAATTCAATGGCAAGGAACTTATTTAGAAGGTGATTCCAGTTCCTCATGGGAGCAGAGAAGGATGCAGCTACTGGGAGCAGTGGCCCACCATGGCCTCCAGGGTGTCCTCTGGGAGCTGATGGACAACACGGCCTTGGAGTTGCTCTCTCTTAAGGTGAGGGGCTGCAGCACGCAGACACCTGCTCTCATAGATTGCCTGGAGGGGCCATTCACGGGCTGGCAGCTTCCTGAGGGGTTGGTTTGCTCTTCACATTGACTAGGGTTGTTGCACTCAGACAGAAAGCCTCTATAAAGGGCTTGTCACACTTCTCTGCCAAGGGACATGGAGGGACCTGCCAGCATTGTTTTGGGGTGCCATGCAATCACACCCCCAAAGGTTATTGCATCTACCCACCAAGATGGCATTTAAAGGCCACATACTCACTAGATAAAAGCCTTTCCTTCTGGCTAGTCCTCCACCCCCACCCCCTCCTCCAGGACATGAGCTCTCTGAGCCCTGGGTTATGCCACATGCTAAGTGTGGGCTGCTCCAAGCTTCCGCAGCTGTATGAGGCTTGGTCTTCTCAAAGTGTGAAAATTTCTGGACTTGGTCGATGACATTTAACCATCAAGAATGTTCATATAAAACTCCTAATGTCTAGTTTCTCCTGAAAACTAAAGAAAACCAAAGTCTAAGGCTCCTACCTCTGCTTCGTTGCAGTCACAAGGAGATTTGTGGCTGTCCAGGTTCAACAGAGCACGTGCCACCACCCCTCCCTCAACCCTCCTCCCCAACCTTCCCTCCCCTGCCCCAACACTTCCCAACGCAGAGCTATGGGTTCCCAGGTTCCCACCATCTCAGCTGGCAGAACAGCTGAGGGTTAGGTCTGGGGGGGGGGGAGCAAGCCACGTTCTTGGGGCCAATCCTGGGTAACCCCACTCTGCCTTCTCTACCCCTCAGTCATACCTGATCCCTCTGGTACATCAGAATCCATACTAGCCTGGAAACTGTCCTTTGCCCTAAAGATTCTCTGCAGTCCCTGGGGTACAAGTTTCCCTGCCTATAACCATTCGCCATTCCCACCGGCAGCCTAGCAAACAGGAGATCCAGTCAGCCTGACCCCCCAGCATAGCCAGGGTGTGACCCTCAAGTTCTAGGAGATTTCGTCCTAGGAACTCAATGCTGGTGTAGAGTGCATTACTAAGAATGCGTGTGGAGGTACCTGTGTTTACCGCCCCCATTTCCTTTAGCTGGATGGCTGTGTCAAATGGCACTTCTATTTTTAGGTTTTTGAGGAACCTCCATACTGACTTCTGTAGCAGCTAAACTGATTTCCATCCGCCCAACACTGAGTAAGTGTTCATTTTCTCCACATCCTCACAAGCATGTGTTTGTATATTTTTGTTTGTTTTGTTTTGCTTGTTTTTTGTATCTTTGATAACTTTTATAACTGGATGAGATGGAATGTCAGTGTTGACCACTTGCCTTTCTCAGATGGCTTAAGCATATTGAGCATTTTTCATCTACTTATGTATACTTCTTGTTTTGAGAAGTTACTGTAACTGTTTTGAGAAGTTACTGTTGAGGATTTTTGTTGTTACATTTTTGAGTGCTTTATATATTGTGGCTACTAATCTCTTGTTAGATGAATAGTTGGCTTTTGTGGAATTTGCTGGCTCTTCCAACCTGGGGCCAGAAGAGCTTGTGCAAGCCAGAGGCTGGGGATCTACTGGACTGTGACTTGCAAGCTTCAATTTGTTCCCACACAGTGGTTCCCATGAGCTAAGGACAAGGGTCCTCCAGAGAGGGTGCGGGGGAAGAACCCATTGCCACAGAGCCAAGATTGGGGGAGCCTGCCAGGTGAGTAGAGGAAAGGGGGGACATTGGTAGCACCTGTTCAGATCACCTGCTTTGTAGAATTGCTGGGTGGATGAGTCCAATTGGTGTATTTACATACTAAGGACATGGCTAAAGGTATGGCTGGGTCGTATAGTGCTTGCCTAGCATGTTCCAGGCCCTAGAATTCTGCAAAAGATTGTACTAGGGGCAGTAATCGAAACTTGACAGAGTCTGTCTGGAAAACGCAGCTAAAGTTCCAGCCGAAGAGGCCAGCTGCAGACTGCACGGTGCCTCCCCTGCTTGCTGCATCACTTGCGAAGTTTTCTTTTTCCATGAGAGTTCGACACCTACACAAGTGAAGCAAGCCGCCACTGTCCCTGTGTGAAATGTGTAGGGTGGAATGCCCTTCTCTCTGCTCCATCTTCTCTGGTGGCATTTGGTGCTGTGACTATGCTGTCCTGCCTTGTATTCGGGTGATGTTTTCTTGGCTTCCCCTCCGTGTAGCCCTTAAAGGGCAGGGCCTGGCTTGTGAATTTCTTTATCGCTGCTCAAGAAACGTCTGCTTAGCACATAAGTCAGAGATTTTCAGCTTCTGCATGACAGGAGGGGGTGTGCAATGCACATTTTGAGCCTCCTTCTAGAAAGTTCCAGTCAGGAAACCTGCATAGGCCCAGGACTCTTTACAGGTATGTCCTGGTGGCAAGTTCTCCAGGTAAGCAGGGTGGAGACCCACCTCAGATCAAGTTTTCAAAGGAGAGTTCCATCCACCATATATCTTACGTCCATTTATTTGGCTGTCTCCTGCTTTTTGTTTAATAGGGGTGTGTGTGTGTGTGTGTGTGCGTGTGTGTGTGTGTGTGTGTGTGTGTGTGTGTGTAGACATATGTAGAGGCCAGAAGAAAATCTCAGGTGTCTTTCTTCACCTTCTACCTTGTTGACTCTCTCTCTCTCTCTCTCTCTCTCTCTCTCTCTCTCTCTCTCTCTCTCTCTCCATTCCCCTACCTCTTTGTTAACAGCCACTGCAGATGTCAAGTAGCTGGCCAGAATCCCGGGATTACAGATGTGCTGCCGCACCTGGCTTCACAATTGATTCTTGGGATTCGAACTCAGGACTTCATGTTTGCATAGTAAGCCTTTTACCCACTGAACCTTCTCCCCAGCTCCCTGATAGGATTACGACTCTGTGCCTGGGCTGTGACTAACTTCATGTGATTAAAACAGTCCTTACTGAGGGACTCAGGAAACCTCAAAGACACCTCGAATCCCAGCACATCAGAAGCATGATGGAGGGTTTCCCTCCCAACATACGGGGTTTAGGAGCCTCTTCCTCTTCCCCTTAGGAAGTCACCCCTGTAGCTCTCTTCACTCTCTTCCTCCTGGCCTGGGCAAAGGAAAGGGCCATTTCCCCTCTTCCTTTCCAATTCTATCTCTGAAGAAGTCTCCAAGTTGCTAGAGTCTGTCAGGGCCCTATTTTTAGTGGAGTGAGACTTCTGTGGGGTGTCCAGATTGGCAGACTTCCTCTCTACCAGATGGGCTCTGTGGGGCCCGTGGAGCCTCCAGTGTCCTCAGTTCCCACACTGGTCACCTCATGTGACCTTTGATGGTTCCGTACCTTCACCCCGCCCACCACCAGGCAGTAAGGCCCCACTGAGGCCCCGCTGAAGCTTAGTGAGGCACGTGGACAGCTCTGCAGGTCCACACGCAGCGGGGGAACAACCAGGCCTTTCTACCCGAGTCAAACTCCAGCTCCCCAGCTGGTCGTCCTCATCTATCCCATCAAGAGAGTGAGATGCTTCATCATAGTCATTCCCATGAAACTTTGTGCCTCTGAAATGGTCAGGAACCATAACTTGTTAGAGGGGAGAGTGTGCAGCCGCAAGGTTAATGCCCAGGAAGGAACTGGCTTCTAGCAAGAGCCCCTGACTTTGGGCCACTGCTGTAGTGTTTGGTCTTTTTAGAGTTCTACATTTAAAGAACTTGTTGGTGACATTTAAAAATCAAGAATGCTCCCATAGAAAAGTCCAAATGCCTAACTTCTTTTTGGAAACATGGAAAACTGGCTGTCTAGCTAGACTCCTAGCTGTGTTTGACCTCAGTCACATGGAGCTGTGTGGTGGCAGATGCCGTGGTCCTCACTGTACCTGATAGCCTCCTCCGGCCAGCATCTGCTGCTGCTTGTCACCTTCCAAGTGTGGCTTTTTCTTGCTGGGAATCACCCAGTCCTCACAGGCATTCGAGTCTGCCATCTCTCTGTCCATCACATTTACCAAATCAGCTTAGAAAATTCCAGCCCCTCAGTACACAGTTGGTGCTCAGGAGGAGCTGCGGCTGCCCATGAATGCTTTTGACAATCAGATGAGTCCACTCTTTTAACAATGAACCAGTGGACTCAAAGAGGCCAAGGTCCTGCGCAAGGTCACACAGAACTTCTGTAGGTCATATGCTTTTGCACTGAGCTGCCTCTTGCTTGTGACTCTTGTCTGTCTTTGTTTCCTAAGACAGAGTCTCACTCTGTAGCTCCAGCTGGCATGGAACTATGTAGCCCAGGCTGGCCTCCAACCCACAGCAGTCCTGTCTCAGCCTCCCAAGTGCTCAGATTCCAAATGTGAGATGCCACCCCTGGCTCATTTTGTGGTTTTTTACCTTTTCTTGCTTGCTGGTTCTTTATGTAAGAAACTGTTACTGAGCCCAAGCTCTACCACACTGACTGGGCAGAGACTGCCCAAGAGGGGTAAAGAATTTTCATAGAACTATGGCCCAGTCCTCGATGCTTGTGGGGAGGGACAGGGGGAAGCCAGGGAAAGCCTTGAATGGCTTCTTGCGGCAGGGGCACTTCTGAGGGCAGTGGGGAACAGTGCAAGAGTTTAAAGCAGGACCAAGGCATGATGAGTTGGCTTGAGGAAGAATCAGAAGCTACTGTGAGAACCCAAAAGTGCTAAGAGCAGATTCTGGGGATACTTCGGGGGAGGCCTCAGGGAGGCCTCTGGAGACTGGTGAGTGGCAGCACCCCTGGTGACCAGCAGAAGGGTGGCAGGGGTGGGGAGGCAGGGGGAGATGGGCATTGGGAGGGGTACTGGTGAAGGGATGTCCTCCCAGCATCCAAGGCTGGTACAGAAGATACAGGTACTGTCTGCCAAGTTGAGTGCGAGAACAGTGAGAAAGCAGTCCCGAGCCAAGCAGAGCCTAGGGACACTTCCCGTCACACCTAGGGATTTCCTCCAGGTCACTGGTTTCCAGCACCCTCTCTTTCCTCCTAGCTTAAGGCCCCAGCATTGAGTACCCATGTCCAACCCCAGGGCTGGTGTGAGCACGGGCCTGGTGAAGTTTGGCCCATAGATGATGGCAAGGTCTAGGCAGTCCCCTGGAAGCGGGTGCTCCAGGGTCTCTCCACAAGGATCCTCCCTCACCACGGGAGGCCAGGGGAGGTCAGTTACCCTGCTGGTCCACGCACCCTACCCGCATGAGGTGGGGACACGTCTTCTCTCTCCCTGCCTCCTGCAAGGAGTGCATTTGGCTTTTTATAAAGCCAATAAATAAATAAACAAGCGGGCATGATTAATTGATGGCCTGGAGCAGACCCAGGCGCTGGGAGTCAGGTGGCCCAGCTTCCTGGGGGAGCTCAGCTTTTCTGCGACCTGGGGCCTGCGCCAAGGAGGGGAAGCCTGTCTAGGGAGATCTTTGGAAGAGGGGGGTGCCTGGGGTTTTCAGCTTGCTCCTCAGGCAGAGCCCCAGTCCTGGACTCCTCCAGGCCTTAATGGGGCCACACGGGAAGCTGAGGGCTAGCCCCTACTGCTGGACTAAGGCCTGGACTAAGCGCCCGCCCCCCCCCATTGACCCAACCAGTTCCCTCTGAAGCTAGCCTGGATGCTGCACCCTATTCCCCCACTTTGTGTAGTCCACAAGTTTCCTTGGTGCACTCTGACCTATGCGGAGAGAGGCAAAACGGGGTGTCTTTTGGGGGGTGTCAGTGGGGATGGAGGCTCCTGAAGATGGAGGGAGGGAGAGAAGGGAGCACCATCCCCACCGCCCCACCCCGCGTAAGTGTCCGGCACCTGCCAGCCAGGTCCCGGGGGCGCTGTCCGTGTTGAGTTTGGGGAGGGCTGGAGGGGAGCGGGGGAGGAGGAGCGGGAGGGAGCGAGCAAGGCAGGCGGAGCGCAGTGCAGCGGTGGCAGAGGCGGCGGCGGGCAGAGGCAGGCGGGCGCGGGGCGCAGAGGCGAGCGGGGCAGCGGCCGACCGGAGCCGCAGCGCAGGGCCGGGCCGGGCCGGGCGCGCACAGAGGCGGCGGCAGCGGCAGCGGCAGCGGCAGCGGCGAGCGGCGCGGGCATCGCTCCGGAGCTGGCGCAGGTGAGGCGGGCACCCGGGCCGGGCTCGGGGCCTCCTCCCCGCCCCGGTGCACGGACTGCTGCTGCCCAGCGGGGTTCCCTCCCGCGGGCGCTCGTCCCGGGGACCCTGCGATCCGAGCCGCAGCCTGAGGCCGGCGGAGCCCCTCTGTTTGCGGGCGGCCGCCTTGTCAGCTGTGACCTTGAGCGGGCACCGGAGGCGGGCGCGGTTCGGGGAGGGGGCGCGCCTGGTGCTCGCGCGCAAACTTTCCGGCTCTGAGCAGGCCCGGAGCTGGGGGGCGTCCAGGGCGCCAGGACCCCCAAGTGTCTCTTTCCGGCGGGCTCGGATGCCTGCACCCGGCTTCTCCTTGGTACCGGGGCCCTGCGCTCTCCCAGCCCAGGGGTTCGCAGGCGGAGGTGCGCCCAGAACTGCGGACATGGGGACATGGACCTGGGTGGGGGCTTCTCGCACCGCAGCTCGGGAGGGAGCTCTGCCCGGTGCTCCGTGCATCTCTGGCTTCACCTTTTCCTGGGCGCCCTCCATCTGCCCACAGCTCTTCCCCAAGCTCGCGTGGGTCCCCCACCTGGTGACAGAAGAGCATCCAAGCTGGGAAACCCCGGCCCTGCAGCCACTAGCTCACAGAGACGCAGCACGTTTTGGGGGTGGGGTGGGGGTCCTCCACCGCTTATGAAAGCCTTGGCTGAGTCCGCCTCAGGCCCTCGCGGTGGACCACTGTGTTCATGGACACCTGGGTTCACCCAGGACCTGGTCACCTCCCACTTGGCCTCTGGTAGCAGGGATAATTTGCCATAGGGGGTGTCCTTGCTTGAGAGAGCCTCCTAGGACATTACCCTTGGAAAAGAGACTTGAGGCCCAGAGAGGGTAAGCCAGCCTCAAGGTCACACAGCCAGGAGAAGATGGAGAAGTAGGCTTTAGCATGGATGGAGAGGACTAATTTGGTTCCTATCTTGAAAGGGTCTGGGCATCTTACAGCTCTAGGGGGACTCTAACAAATCACTTCCTCTTTCTGACTCAGTTTCCTCAAAAGTAAAGTAGGGATGGCAATCTCATTTGGGCTCTTTTGACAGCTGAAAGAGCTAATGTTCTTCAGGCTCCCACTACCACACTTAGTTCAGGGTCTGTGGCAAAACCCAAAGCACCATCAATAACAACAACACACCCTTGGTGAGCAGTATGCAGTTTCCTCTGTGCCCAGAAGGGAAGGTGGAGAGGCTGCCAAGCTGGTTCTCTCCTTCCACTTCTGGCCTCTGGGTTGAGAGAGGTTCTCCCCTGTGGCAACTTGTGCTGATAGGGACAGCACCTGCTGTACTTGTGTCTCTGCGTCATGTTCCTTGGAATTGAAGACCCGGCACCCTCAGGAGCCCAATGTACCCACTGGCCAGCCAACAAGGCTGTGGTTTCCCACAGCCTCCAAGGGAAATCAATGCCAGTTCCCAACTGGGACATGAAGTCGGGGCACTGCTGCAACCCAGGAACAGAGCCCCCCCTTCTGATGCCAAAGCACAAGCTCACCCCTCCATCTGACCCTCTCTTTCCCCATTCCTTGCCCCTTGGCAGCACTGGCAGCAAGGGTTTGGGGGTGTGGTAACTGGGGCTCATTCATTCATTACTTGTGTGCCCAGCCTTGATTCCTGCCTAGGTCAAAGATATTTGGAAGTACCTGAGATCACCCACCAGCAATGCGGCACCTGCTGGGTGCCAGGCACCTTTTAAGCCTATAGACACATTCATCTATCTGATAGATTTTTTTAAGTACATGCTAAGCAGGGATGCATTAGTAAAGAAAATAGATTTAGTCCCAACCATCTAGGCTGGGTACATAGCTGCTCATCTAAGCTGAGACATTTGACAGGGGACCAGGATACTGCTTATACTCTGTGGGACCATGGGCGTAAACCAGGATGGCCCAGCTGCACTGGGATGCGGGCTGCCCTGCAGCCTGAGGTATTCAAATGCCAGTGTCTGGGAAGAACTGTTAATATTGTCTGAGAACTTGCTTTTTGCTGGGCACTGTGCTAAATAGTTTGGGTGATCATCTGATTTATCCTTCACAAGGCCATGAAGTTGGCATTACCGCATAAGTGTAGCTGGTTGGAAGTGGAGCTGCGACACCTTCCACCATAAATAGACTCTGCCACCCCTGGAGATGGCTAACACCAGAGCCTGGAGTGCTCATATCACTCTCAAAGATGCCATCAGGGCTTCTGCCTGGTGAACTCTGAGGCAGCATCCTGGAGGAGGGGACCTTGGAGCTGGACCTTGAAGCATGAGTTAAGAGGTTGACAGACTATGGAGGCTAATGGAGAGGTGTGGGGAGGCGCTGCAGGCCCAGGCTGATAAACTGAAGCTGTGGAGAATGCAGACGGTTAGTCGGGGGGATACCACCCCAAATAAGTCCAGGACAAGAGTTAGATTTGCAGCATGGAAAGCCAGCAGAGCCCGAGTCCATGCAGGGTGCCACACCACATGACACAATCTGAATCCGAGAAGGACTTGCAAAGGTTTGGCTGGGCAGAGAGAGAAAATTGGCTGTGCAGGATTTCTGTCCAACGGGGCTTTTCTTTCAGCCGATCTATACTGTGGCCTGCCTGCAAGGTCATGGCAGGCAGTCAGTGACACGGAATCTCTGCAGAGGAAAGGGGCCTGCATCTGTAGCAGCAGAGAGGCTTCCCCCAGCAAACTGACTGCCAAGAAGGGAAATATTAACCCAGCAAAAGCCCAGGGCTTTCAGCAGCATATTTTACAAATAAGAAATATGATCATTATAAATTAAATCTTGCCCATTTGCTAAATCCAATACAAACCACTCTAACGCCCCCAACCCCACCCCTACACACTTCTCTTCTCTTTGTGATAATCTCTGTCGCTGTTTAAATCTGTGAGTAATAAAGTGCATCTTAGTAATAGTTTATTTCCTAGACTCTGAGAATTCTGATTTGCCCCTGCCTCTTCCTCCCCAACTAAGCAGGGAGCTTTACGGTGACTCTGCTAATAGAGAACAAAGGAAGACATGGGGTTAACTGGGTCATTGGGGCTGGATTTGAGACACAGAAGAGAATCGGACAGAAAGGGAGGAAGTGGGCCGGTTTTGCGTGTGCGAGACATGTTGAGGGGACGTCCCGTGGTTGAATGGTCTACATTTCTTTAAAATTTTTTGTTATTATTGAGTGCGTGCATGTGCATGATGGGGGTTGGGGGCTCATGTCATGGTGCGTGCAAGGTCAGAAGGCAGCTCTGTGCAGTCACTTCTTTCTTTCCCCTTCATGTGGATTCTGGGGATCGAACTCAGGTCATCAGGCTTGTACTGCGAGTACCTTTACCTGCAGAGCTTTCTCACCAGCCCTATTATTATTCATTGAAATTTCAATTAATTGATGAATGGAGGGACTCCTGTATTTTTGCTTTGCACTGGGTCCCACAAATCATACAGCTGATCCTGGGCAAGAGAGCGGGGAGAGAAGTGGAATTAGAAAGAAGTAGAAAGAGGAAGAAAGGCAGAAGTAGAGAAAGGAAAAGAATGTTCTAAAAGCAGCCCAGCACAGAACATATGCTTAGCATGTATGCGGCCTTGGATTCCAGCATCAGCACCAGACAAATAAAAGTAAGGTAAATAAATGAAAGCGGGAGGTGGAGTCCACGTGTGTCTGTGAAATCATCCCCATGGTGCTATGGGGTAGGTGATGGAATCCCTGTTTGAAATGTATTCAGGTGTGGTGACCAGCAGCTGAGGAGAAAACTGCTCCTGAAAATAGAGTTTCTGGTTCAAAGTTCCAAGCAGAAGGGGCCACAGTGCCAGGCAAGACACTGGGGGAAGCATGGGAGGACAGAAGGCAGAGAGTGCCCGCGTGGAACAGCGGCCAGAGCGCTGCTGCGGTCTCCTGGGGAAGGCAAGGCAGGCTCTGGGGCATAGGGGCTGTCCCTAAGTGCTCCGGCACCAGGCCCTGAGCTGACCAGGACAGGGTAACCCTGGCCCAGACAGCACAGCTGCTCCATGAAGATGCCTGGATATGCGGGCTCTGGACTGGCTGGTTTGCACTTGGGGAAGAGGAGGCTCACTGTCTAGGAATTGGCCACCCTGGGAGGGACTGTCTGTATTGGCTCAGTAAGGCAGGAAGATGACCAAAACATCAAATACAGAAACCAGAAAGCAGCTGTTACAATCCCTGAGTAACATGTGCAGAAACTGATGCAGATGTTAGTGTGTGTGGCCCAGAGCCTTCCAGAGGAGTGGGCGAGAGTGTGTGTTGGGCGAAAGGCTCACTGGATCCTGAATTCCAGGAAATGGCAGGTGTTGGGATCGTGTGCCAGTGGCCTCCACAAAAAACACTTTCCTGCCTCTTACAATAATTTGAGGGACAGTTAATAATGAGAGTGGGTCCTCAGGCCCATAGGTAAATCACAAATGAGGAATATTTCAGAAAAAAAATTATGTCTGTCCTGAACCTGTACAAGCTTTTCTCCATGTTGCTATTCCCCAGACAATACAGTATGATCAGTATCTGCATAGCATCTGCATAGCAGAAGGTATCCCAAGTTACACAGAGAACCCTGATGCACATGCGTGGAGGTTCCACACAAATACTACACAGCTTCGCATAAGGATCCTGGGCATCTGCAGGTTTTGATATGGTGAAGTGCCCTGACCACCAGGGACAACCGTATAATAGTTTTTCCTAATAACAGAGTTAGAGGTTACAGCTTTGAGATGAGGCTACCTGGCTTAAGGAGGGGAGAGAGAACCCCAGGAAGAGCTTTGAGACGGACTCCCTCCCAAGAGGAGGCCAGCTTAGCCATCAGACCAGTCTCCTTCCTGAGGTCCAATCAGATAAAACTCTACCTCCATAGGGAGGTGATAGGAAAGGGGTGGGGAAAGGTCAGAGGTCAGGGGGAGCTGCTGGGGAGCCTTGGGTCCCTTGGAAGTTTCCAAGGAACAGGGGCGCCCTCGCCCTCTAGTGAACCTCTTCTTTCCCTCAGACACAGTATTGCACAAGGCTGAGCATTTTGAATGGTGGAAGGACGAGGAGGGGGTGTCTATAACTTTCCTCAGTTTCTCAGAGAATCGGTGGGTGGCCCAAGAAACTGGAAGCAGCTGTGAGCAGAGGAAAGATGGGCCAAGCGAAGAGAAGACCAGCTGGATTTGGAAGCACGGCTGTGGCAGGAGACAGTGCTTTCCTTCTTCTCCTGCACCCCCAGCTCAGGTGCTATGCCAGGTGGGCGGGAGTGTAGCGAGGCGGACTGACCTGCTTCTTTAATCAAAACTCAAAAATGGGGCTTGAGGGGACTGGGAGGATGTCTCCGTGAGGGGACTGGGGAGATGTCTCAGTGCACGAGCTTGAGGCCCTGACTTTGCATCTCTAGAACCCATGTGAAAGCCAGCATGCAGGTGCACACCTGCAGCCCCAGCTGGGGAGGCTGAGCCAGGTGGGATGCCTGGGGCTCCCTGGCAAGCTAGTCTAGCCAGCCCTGCAAGGTGATGATCCAGGTTCAGTGAGCAACCCTGTCTCAAAATAAGGTGGATGTCCTGGGCTGAGCTGTAGAAAATGGCTGTGGAGGGGATGGGCACTGCCAAGGCGAAGCTGGTCAGGTGAGCACGTCCCTGTGCTGTGGTAGAAGTGGAGTTTGTGCATACCTGTTTCATGCTCTACTGTCTCTATGTCGTTCTGCTTGGAAGCCAGTCAGGTCATGGTGCCATGTGCACAGATGGCTTTGATGGGCGGTTCCTGTGCACACGAAGCCACAGTAGGTGTTACTTCTCTGTGACTTTGGTTGTGTCTTGATGACCACTGTGCCATGCCCTTGGTCCTTGCTGCCGCCCACTTACATATTATTACAGGCAGCTCGGTACGAGCTTCCCACCCCCAGCTTTTTTGTTTAACCTCCAGATGTTGGTCTCTGCTTCTCTTGCTGTTTCTGACTTTATCACACTAGAGAGTTCCAGGCAGAAGTAGGAGTGTGGGGTTTGGGGTATAGACTAGGAAGAATACAGCAAACCCCAAATCCTGTCTCACATGACTAGAGGGAAACATGCCCAAAAAACGTGGATCCTGGCTGCAACTCTATATGTATTTTTTCCTCTTTGCAAAATAAAAGTAGCTTTTTCTTCTCCCCCTGGCTATAGTGATGTTATATAATGATTATGTAAAATTCAAATGGTTTTCTCAAAAAGTATAAAGAAGAAAGTAAAACTCAGAGGAAATGCCACAAAACAAAGCCTGCTCCTGTTAACATCCTGTCAACTGTCCTTCCAGACCGTTCTCTATGGCTAAGTATATAAATGAATATTGTATTCCGTCTCTCACTCAGTAATGGCGCTCTGCCGTGTCAGATACCAATTGACATGCCTCTTTTAGAAGTGGCTCTGCCACCGTTTGTTACCAGGTCCCTTCCTGATGGGCACCTGGATTGTGTCCAGGGAGGGATCTGCTAGCATAGGCAGCACGGCGATGGGCATCCGGTAGCCCCTCGGGCAGGTTCATGCATCTCCTAAGGATGTTTTCCCGTAAGTGGACAGAAGCATCCAGGACACGGGAGAGACGAGAGCCATAGGATGATCTTGTAGGGGTAACTGGCTTTAAATGCTGTTGGCAGAAAGTCTGAAGGAAGGGGTACGAGTGGAGGTTGCGGCCGGGTAGGGATGTAGAGATGCAGGGAACAGGGAGGAAGCACAGGAGAGGGACTTAGAGACTTCGGGTTCTGTCTCAAGTGAACAGGGGATGCGGCACAGTGAATTGCAGTAATGATTCTTTCTCCTGGGTGCCCAGGCAATCATAGAACTCTTTCATAAATGGCCGCCTTTGAGTCCTTCAGCCACCCTACCAGGAAGGCCCTCTCCATCCCCTTTCTACAGGGACAAAGAGCAGAAGGCATCTCTGTCTTTTTTTCAGGAGAGAGTTCTCCCACACCCCCGAGCCAATTTTCTCTTGCATCTCATTGGCTGGAACTGGGTCACATGGTCATCCCTAAACCAGTCACTGCCAAGAGAATGAGTCAGCAGGCCGTAAATGGACCAGGACTGATGTTTGCACCAGTTGCTGAAGGACTGCGCTCTGAACAGTCAGGGTTTTCTGCTACTTGGGAGGGTGCAAGGAGCAGCCACCAGGGGGGTCAGTGCCCAGCAGCTGCCCACTGTGTGCTTACTGGGCAAGAAGTGGTATAGAACAACTGGGGCTTGGTCCTCCTTGTAGTCTTCAAATACTAGCACAGGTCCGGGGCACATGAGAAGAATGCAAACGATTGATTGATTGATTGATTGATTGATTGATTGAACAAACCAGTATCTGTTTCTCCAACTCACCATAGTATTCAGAATTCTCTGCACACCAGAGGTTCTAGGATCCTATCAACTTTGGAGAACAGTTCATAGAATGTAGACAGTGCTGAGATACTATGACACAAGTACCTCTGGCAGGCTTGGTACGGAGCTTTCTCTGAAGCAGACAGGTCCTGCAGGGAGGAAGCCATCTCCATAGCCTCCAGAGATGTTGGAAGTGTATGATGCACAGAGTCACCCAGGTCCTTGGAGAGAGGCTGGGAGGGTGACAGACCCTGTCGAGGACTCTTTCTTGCAGGCCTGCTGTGTGCCAGTTCTGAGTCCAATCATCTTTCCTGTCTCTGTGGAGTTTTCCACTCTTGAGTGTAGATGAGGTTTGGGGAGTGAGATGGCCGCCCAGGGTCACATACCCAGGAAGAAGTGGCTTCTAGTTTAGAACTTGGCTTTATTCTGGAAAATTATAAGAAACAATGGGCATGGAGAGCCCACCCAAGACCAGCAGGTAGTAGACTGAGTGGGCAAAGGGGAGCCTGAAAACCATCAGGAGGGTGCTCACAGCAGGGTCCAGGTGGGCTTGGGGAACTGTGGTCTTTGCCACTGAACCTGACTTCAAATCCTTGCTTTCCCAGTTAGCTGTGTGACCCCAGGCTGGATGCCTCCCTTCTCTGTTCCTCAGTTTCTCCAGCTATAAAATAATTGTGATTACAGGTGTCCAGGGCCCAGCACATTCTACTAATTCAACCAATGGAATAGTTCATATCTTCAGCTAGTGCTGTTTGGGGGAACTTGGCAGGCGGTCCCGTGTAGCCAGGACTCCTTGTGTGGCATGCCGCCTTTCCTTGCAGTGTTTCCTACTCCAGAGCCCGTGCTGGGGGTGACATCTGTGCCACCTTTGTTTGGAGGAAGCAAGTAAGGCCAAGGGCAGGGGTGGATGGAAGAACAGACAGCGCAGGAGCCAAGGTAGGTGCGGAGCCTGGGCTGTGCAAGCCGAGGGCAGGGGTGGTCGGCAGAAACCAAAGGAGGGGCTAGAAAGACGAGAGAGAGAGAGAGAGAGAGAGAGAGAGAGAGAGAGAGAGAGAGAGAGACCACAGCCCCTCCAGGATGCTTGACCCTGGAGGCAGGGCTTTGAAGGATCCAAAGCCTGAAAGTGAGTTTCTCCAAAGTTTTCAAGAATACCGCAGTTACTCCAAAGAACATGTCCATGAAATCCCCTTGTGTTCTATTTCTGGGGCAGAGTTTTATAACCAGAATCAAAAGCTGCGTGGAAGTGTGTGGGCGGCTGACCCTGAACAGCTTCCACAGTGCTGAGGAGGAGAGGGTATTTTTATCTGCAAAC
Organism: Rhizomys pruinosus; assembly: GCA_009823505.1. Lineage (NCBI taxonomy): Eukaryota > Metazoa > Chordata > Mammalia > Rodentia > Spalacidae > Rhizomys > Rhizomys pruinosus. Next base: position 2,455,521 of record VZQC01014578.1, read on the forward strand.
ACTGAGCCTTAGAGGGTGAGGCCGGGAAGAAGGCCGCCTCCCACCCAGCCTTGGGTTTCTCACCACCATGGCGTTAAGATGGGAACTGTCTTTGACAGAAGTTGTTCGCGCTCTCCACTCAGAGTGGGTGGCTGGGGCCTGGGATGAAGCCAAGGAATTTGTCTGAATCTCAGTCTACAGTGTGTCCTTCAGGTCTGTCCTGAGCATCTCATGGATGTTTCCTCAGCGGGATGGGTCAGCCCACCGAAATACAAGAGACCGCCCAGTACATGCGCATGGGTATCCTGCAATCAGCAGGTGGGTGGGTGGTCCGCCTAGTCAGGGCTAGTTTCAGTTGTCTGTGAGCAGCCTAGGCTGTGGAGCCTCCCCTCAGGAGCCTAGCGGTCTCTTATCTGCTGAGGGTAGGCTGGCTACAGGTTGGGTTAGGTCAACCTCAGCTTGGACCATCAGAGAGTCTCATTCCCCAAGAATTAGCCTGAGTTCATTTGTGTGACCTTTAGGGGAGAACACTTCAGGACACTTACGTCCTAAGCTCAGAATTAGCACCCTGTCGCATCTTGGTGCACTGTCAACCAAAACAAGTCATATGATCACTGAAAATCCAAGGACTAGGGAAAGAGACCTCCTGTCCAGGTGGAAGGAACCCAGAGATCCCCCTGGAGAAAGTGTGAATACTGAAGGCCTTTGCCCAGAGCTATGGATATCTTCAGTCACATGGCTGGCCTCAAGGGCTGGAGGGGGTCAGGGGGGCATGAAGCCCCCTCCTTAGAGTTTTTGTTATGCTCAACAGCCTCTGGCTGTGCAGAGTTGTCCAGAAGAGTCTTAATAGACTACTTTTCTCCTTGGACTGACATGTTTTGTTAAAAGGCGAGAAGGAATTAGGTACTGACTGTATACTCCACAGAATTCCCATGCAAAGATCATCTTACAGGGGCAGTTAGGCAGCACCTATTGGATTAACCCCAAATGTGAGTTAAACAACTGTGGCAGGTCTATTTCATGGAATAGTACTATAGTGTGATTTCATTTTTTAAAATATCGGGGGTTTTTTGGTCTTTTTGAGACAGGGTCTGCCGGCAGCCCCAGCTATCCTGGAGCTCACTCCGTAGACCAGGCTGGCCTTGAACTCACAAAGATCCGCCTGCCTCTGCCTCCCGAGTGCTGGGATTAAAGGCATGTGCCACCACGCCCGGCTAAAATATCTTATTTTTATCTTACCTGTATGAGTGTTGGCCTGTGTGTAAGTGCACCACGGCTGTGCAATGCTCATGGAGACCAGAAGGGGGCCTCAGAGTCCCCGGAGTTTCAAGCAGTTCACTGACATGTGCCGATGTTTCAGTCATAAGGAATGTGAGCACATGGCACTTGAGCTAAAACGAGAGAGTGTGTGGATCGCCATTAACTGTGAGTTTGCTAGAGATTAGTGGAGGGAGCAACGCTTGGCCAACAAAGAATTCTCAGTATAGCTTAGGGACTCTTGAAAGAGCCATATGCTTTTGGGTGTGTCTTTTTTCCCAAGCACCTCTCTCTTAATCCTTGTGCTTGAAGTGTATTAATTTTATTTATTTATTTATTGTGCGTGTGTTTGTGTGTGTATGTCTATGTACACGCCAGGGTGCATCTGCGGAGATCAGAAGACACTTTGCGGGAGTCCGTTCTCTCTTTTCACCATGTGGATTTCAGGGATCAAACTCAGGCCCTTGGGTCTTCACCCATTAACCTACCTCACCGGCTCTCTTTTAATAAACTCTTTAGAAATGACTCAACATAGCTAATTCAGTTACTCATTTATCTACACATTCATTCATTCATTCACTAATCATGCCTTAAGGGTCTGGTTAGCAGGACCTGTGACCGCTCCTGAGTACACTACTCTGCGCCCAGCTTGGTGTTGGATTCACAGGCCTGTGGCTACTGGGGACAGGAGGCAGTCATGCAGTTTGCCAGCATTGCCCCCCAGGGAACCTGAAAACCTGCATCCCAGGACTCAACCCCACCACCTGGTACCATGCTTCACAGAGAACCACATGTTCCCCTCCCACACACTGGCCAAGATGATCACATAGGAAGATGTTCTTGGGGTTGTCGAGAGAATCATTGCAGACTAGGGGATCCCCAGGACGAGCACAGCCAGGGCGGGGACCGGGACCTCGGCATGCCCCCTGGTTCATTTCCCACTGAGTCCTCATGAACATCTATTCTATTAGCTGCAGAGAAAGTCTGCAAGGCCAGATGACTTGTCTGCGGCCAGCGAGCCCTGGCGCCCACAGAGCAGAAATTAATGAATGGCACTTGGAAAGCAGCGAGGACAGGACAGCAGCTATTTTCAGCCTCTGCCAGGCAGATCTAACTGCATCTGTGTGCTGACTCCACACGCCCTTTGAGCAGAGGGCAGAATCACATTGACTTGGAGTTCATTTGCCAGCCCCAGACTTTGTGTCTTAGAAGGATATGCAGGTCTTAAAACAGTAAGAAAACATGGAGATCAATCCTCTCTGTCTCTCTCTTTCAAAACATGATTCATCAAAGTATTCCTATTCTCAGAGACAGCAGGTGAACTAAATGAAGGTTGGAGAACCTGAGTTCAAATCTCAGCTTTTCTGCTAGCTGTTAACCCAGTCTTTGCGGCCTTTAGTTTTCTCAGCTGTAAAGCAGGCATTGGACTATAGAATTTTTAGAAGATTAAGCAAGATTTCATGTGGAAAAGTATCTAACACCTAAAACCCTTTAGTTGATGTCTCCTTGCTTATGGAGCAGTTCATCATATGCATACTCACATGTACAGATACACAGACATAGACATAGACACACAGAGACACATATGCATTGACACACACACATGCGGGTGTACACAGACGACAGCACACATGTACACATACACATACACATACACAAAGACACATATAAACACTCAGCCTCTGAAAGTCTCTCTTCCCCTGGACAGGGTGCACTGTCTTGGCATCGAGGTTCAGGGACGACCTATTGTGTGATGCTGAGGATATCATAGTGCTGCTCTGCTCCGCTGTTTGCGATGTGGGAAGCTGGGGATCATCGTCCTCTGCTCAATGTCCAGGTCTGGGCCAGAGGAGCGGAAACAAGACATTCACTGATTACTGGGTTTCTCCTGGAAGCTTCCTGGTGTAGGCATGTGGTGACTGGAGACACACGATGCACACCCTGGGTGCTGAGCCCAAGTGTCATGAAATCAGCCTATGTTCAATGTGGTGTGTTTTCTGAAAGCAGCCAGCCATCTTCATGGGTAAGTCTGAATATTTTTGATATGTAGATGGAACAGTGGAGCCGGCGTGGGGGACAGCACTGTCATTCACAGAGCAAGCAAGGGGTAATCCCTAAGGTCCCAAAGGGTCCCCAAAACCACAACTCGAACAGCTACAGGGCTACAAATTCTATAAGTCAGCAAAAGGAGGGACCTAAAATAGTAGCTTGGGGACCTGTGACATGGTACTCGCGGCCTGGAATCCTTTATGCCACAATCCTGTGTGGTTATTTTATGAACATCACTATATGAACACCCACATAAAAGCCAAGTGGACATGGCAATCTTGCGGTAACCCCAGTGCTCAGGAGGCACAGGGAGGAGATTCCCAAGATAAGACTCATAGCATCAGCAAGCTCCAGGTTCACCAAGAGGCCCTGACTCAGTAAATAAAGTAGAATGCAATGGAGGAAGACATCCAACATCAACCTCTGACCACATGTACTGCGCAGGCACCCATGTTTACATGTGCTCACACACATGAACATGAACACGCCCAAATATATTTGTGCCCACCCCCATGAACATGCATATGCGCACATAAACCATACACATCCTCACATTTAATTTTTTTATGTGTACGTTTCTTCCTTTATTTTTTGTATTGATAGCTGCATTTATTTTGTTTGAAGTATCAAAGTTTTAAGAAGTATGTTATTTCTACCAATATACAAAAACTGCATTTGAATTACAGTTAATACAACCATTAAATCCCAGAAGAGACACATCATTTCTAAAACTCCAAAATAGAAAGTAGACTTCCTTATCCCAATTCTCATCTTTCCCATGATTCATTCACCAAATATATGTGTTGTCTTGATGAGAGAATATGTATATTTGAAGAGGAGGTAAAAGCAGAGTTAATAGTATTTGACCCATTTTTTTTCCTTACCAAGAACCCAGTTTATGAAAGTGACAAGAAAAACAGAATGCTCACCAGGAAATACCAAATAATACTGCCAACTGCCCTTGATGAGCATAACCTACTGAAAATATGTACAAATAGATGACATCTTTATTTTTTAAAATTATGTTCATTTTTATTGACACTCTGTATATTCCATACATCATTTTTCAGTCCAATTTGGATACGTTCCCCCCTCCCTACCCCTCCCTCCACCCCAGTTTATGCATTCTACCATACATGTCTTGCATCTTTCTCTCAGTGTTTCCAAGGACTTTTTCTGCAGAGGCTTGTTGTTTTGAGCAGAATTTAACTGTATCAGTCAGTTCTTTGACCCAGTTCTTATGTTGTTGTCGTTCCCTCCCCTTTCTATTACTCCAAATTATGTTTATGTTTAAACAATACATATGTATCAAAATTATGACCTTTGGGAATAAACTGTATGTTAATTCCAAAATATGTTTTGGGGTGTACTTTTTTCCCTTTAATTTTATATTACTCTAGAATATGAATACACATCTTCCACCCCATATGGTAATTACAATGTCTGAATATAAGTGGTATGTTGATTCTAGAGCCCATTAAGAGATTAAAAAAAAAAAGACCGAGAGAAAGATGCGGAACATTTATGGCAGAATGCATGATCTGGTGTGGGGTGGGGGAAGGGAAAGGGAAATATGTCTAAATTGAACTGAAAAATGATGTCTGAAATACACAAAACATCAATAAATGTATTATATTAATAAATAAGGGCCGGGCATGGTGGCACACACCTTTAATCCTAGCACTTGGGAGGCAGAGGCAGGCGGATCTCTGTGAGTTCAAGGCCAGCCTGGTCTACAGAGTGAACTCCAGGCCAGCTGGGGCTAAAGGGAGACCCTGTCTCAAAAAAATACCAAATAATAATAATAATAATAATAATGGAAATTATGGGGAAGAAGCCTGTAAGATGGCTCAGTGGATAAAGATGCCTGCCAGCCCTAAACCCTCATGGCAGAAGGAGAAACAAGATTCTCACATGTGTCATGGATCACAAGTAAACACACACATACACACCACAATAAATAAATGTATAAATACATGTAGACATAAATTAGGGAACATGCATTTGGGGAAGAATGGAGACAAAATAAAGAGCCCAGCATGGGGAAATGGAAGCAAGCTGCTACGTTACCCAAAGAACTATTGGGAGTTGATTTCCACTGGGTGAAGGAGAGCTGATCTTCTTTAAGGGAGAGACATAGGCTGACTAGAACCCAGTGTATGAACTTTACTGAAGGCTGTCTGGGTACTCTAACTTGACTTGATAAACCTTAACATATATGATAGAAGGCATGAAATCTGGTGGGGACTATAAGAGGGGGTGGATGGGGGAGAGAGTATAAAAATTATTAAGATGTTTTGAATGAAATGCACAAATAGTCAATAAAAATTTATATTAAAAAAAGAAAAATTTGCATAAAAAAGAGAGTCACATAACAGCACAGTTGCTTTCAGATACAAAGAAATATAATAATAAAGTTGCTCAGTTTGCCTGCCAACTGGGGATTTAGTGTTAGCATCCACAAATGAGGGAAAGCATTTGCCATTTTTTTTCTGGGATTGTGTTACTTCACTTAGCATAATGGCTTCAAGTTCCATCCATTTACCTGCAAAGTTTATGATGTCATCTTTCTCTACTGCTGCATAGGACTCCATTGTGTAGATGTACCACATTTTTGTTATCCATTCATCAGTTGAGGGGCATTTGGGTTGGTTTCAGCTTTTGCTATTGTGAAGAGAGCTGCAATAAACATAACTGTGCATGTATCTTTGTGGTAGGATGAGTTTTGTGGGTACATACCCAGGAGTGGGATGGCTGGGTCAGGTGGCAGGCTTGTTTTGAGTCTTTTAAGTATTCGCCACACTGCTTTCCATAGTGGTTGTACAAGTTTACATTCCCACCAGCAGTGGATGAGTGCTCCCCTTTCCCCACAACCTCTCCAGCATTTGATGTCTTTTGTTTTCTTGATTTCGGCCAGTCTTATTGGAGTGAGGTGATACCTTAGAGTGGTTTTAATTAGTATTTCCTTAATTATTAATGATGTTGAACATTTTTAAAGATGTGTCTCAGCCATTTTCACTTCCTTATTGGTGAAGTCTCTGTTCAGCTCTTTACTCCATCTTTTGAGTAGGTCATTTGTTTTCTTCTTTGTTTTTTTGGTAGTCTATATATTCTGGATGTTAATGCTGTCAGATGTATCAGTGGTGAAGATTTCCTCCCACTCTGTGTGTTTTCTCTTCACTTCCTTGATTGTTTCTTTAGCTGTACAAAAGCTTTTGAGTTTGGTGAGGCCCCACTTGTCAGCTGTTGACCTTATTTCCTGTGTGGGTGCTATTTGGTTTAGAAAGTCTTTTCCTATGCCTATGTCTTGTAGTTTGCTGCCAACTTTTTCTTCTATCACTTTCAGGGTTTCAAGTTTCAGGTTGAGATCTTTGATCCACTTGGAGTTTGTTTTTGTACAGGGTGAGAGGTAGGGGTTTAATTTTGTTCTTCTACAAATGGTGATCCAGTTTTGCCAACACCATTTGCTGAAGATGCTGTCTTTTTCCTCCACTGAACTTTTTTTGTCCCTTTGTCCAATATGAGGTGGCTGAAATTGTATGTGCTCAAGTTTGGATCTTCAATTTTGTTCCATTGGTCAACAGGCCTGTTATTGTGTCAATACCAGACTGTCTTTATGACTATAGCCCTGTAGTATAGCTTGAAGTCTGGTAAAGTAATTCCCCCTGTATTGCATTTTTCACTCAGGGTTGCTTTAGCTATTCTGGGTCTTTTGCTTTTCCATATGAATTTAAGGGTTTTTTTTCCAAGTCTGTGAAAAAGCTCATGTGGATTTTGATTGGGATTGCATTGAATCTGTATATTAATTTGGGTAGAATGGACATTTTTATATTAATTTTTCCAATCCATGAGCATGGGAGGTCTTTCCATCTTTTGATGTCATCTTCAATCTCCTTCTTCAGGGTTTTGACATTTTTGTTGTAGAGGTCTTTGGTGCCTTTGGTTAGGTTTATTCCCAGGTATTTTTTGAGGCTATTGTGATTGGGAAAGTCTCCTTTTATTCCTTCTCCAGGTGCTTATTGTTGGTAAAAGACAGCTACCAATTTTTCTAGGTTTATTTTGTATCCTGCCACTTTACTGAAACTTTTAGTCATTTCTAGGAGTTTTCTGGTGATGTTTTTAGCATCCCTTAGGTAAACTATCATATCATCTGCAAAAAGGGATAGTTTGGCTTCCTCTTTTCCAGTTAGTGCTCCTTTTATTTCCCTTTCTTGCCTTATTGCCCTAGCAAGCATTTCAAGCACTATATTGAAGAGGAGTGGCAATAGGGGACAGCCTTGCCAGGTTCCTGCCTTTAAGGTGAATGCTTCTAATTTTTCTCCATTTCAGATGATGTTGGCAGTGGATTTGTTGTATATGGCTTTGGTTATGTTGAGGAATGTTCCTTCCAGTCCAATTCCCTCTAGGACTTTAAGCATGACGGGATGCTGGATTTTGTCAAAGGCTTTTTCTGCATCAATTGAGATGATCATGTGTTTTTTGCCTTTCAGTCCATTTATGTGTTTTATGGTATTTATTGATTTACATATGTTGAACCATCCTTGCATCTCTGGTATGAATCCAACTTGGTCATGATGGATGATCTTTTTGATGTGGGTCTGTATGCGATTTGCAAGTATTTTGTTGAGAATTTTTGCATCTGTGTTCATTAATGAGATGGGTCTATAGTTTTCTTTCTTGTTTGTGTCTGCCTGGTTTTGGTTAGAGTGATGCTGGTTCCATAGAAGGAATTTGGGATATTTCCATTTAAAAGAGAAGTGTTCCTCCTTTAGCCTGTGCTGAGCAGGCCCTTCTGGAAGTGTCTTCCACGTAGGTAAACAGCTCAGTCAAGGGTCAACAGATGTTTGGGGATTATCAGTGAACAAAGGAGGCTTAGAGGGTGTTCTGAGTCCTTTGGAAAGTGGGCTGGGCATCTTGTATGGTGGAGAATCTCTTATCCAAAATGTTTGGCAATGGACGTGTCATCACACTTTGGCTTTCTTTATGATTTATTCTTATTTTTAATAGAGTGTGTGTGTGTACAGGTGTCTGTAGAGGCATCAATTAACTCCCTGGTGTGCGTGTGTGTGTGTCTGTGTGTGTGTGTATGTGTGTGTGTACAGGTGTCTGTAGAGGCATCAATTAACTCCCTGGTGTGCGTGTGTGTGTGTCTGTGTGTGTGTGTGTGTACAGGTGTCTATAGAGGAATCAACTCTCCCTGATTGTGTGTATGTGTGTGTGTGTGCAGGTGTCTGTAGAGGCATCAACTCTCCCTGGTTTTGTGTGTGTGTGTGTGTGTGTGTATGTGTGTGTGTGTGTGTGTGCAGGTGTCTGTAGAGGCATCAATTCTCCCTGGTTTTGTGTGTGTGTGTGTGTGTGTGCAGGTGTCTGTAGAGGCATCAGCTCTCCTTGGTGCTGGTGTTGCACACTGTTATGGGTTGTTGGACAAGAGTGCTGGGAATTGAACTGTGGTCCTCTGCAAGCACAGTGTGTGCTCTTAACCCCTGAGCCACCTCTCCAGCCCCGCTTCCCCCCACCCCATTTTTGTTTTTTTTAAGACATAGTTTTCAAAAAGATCCAGCTGACCTAGAACTCTCTGTGTAGACCAGGCCTCAGTCTCACAGAGTTCTTCTGACTCTACCTCCTGAGTGCTGGAATCAAAGGCATGTGCCCCCACACTAGACCTCACCTCCCTTTCTTTTAAAATTTTTTTTTAATTTTGTTTATTTTGTATGTGTATGAATGTACTGTCCGCATGTATGTTTGTGCACCCGTGTCGTGCAATGCCGTGGAGGTCAGAAGAAGGTCTCGGATTCCCCTGGAACTGGAGTTAAAGATGGTTCTTAGCTGCCATGTGGGTGCTGGGGATTGAACCCGGGTGCTCTGCAAGAGCAGTCGGTGCTCCTAACCGCTAGGCCATCTTTCCAGCCCCCCTCACCTCCCTTTGTAAAAAACAGAAATAGTTGCATAGACTTTAAAGCATCCATAATCCCAAAATTCAAAATCTAAAATTTTCTTAAATTCTATCCTTTTGAGAATAACGTTGGCACCAAGCAGCATTTTGGATTTTGAGTTTGCAGATTATGGACTCCTAACCAGGTGGCGCTGCCTGTCACTAGCTGGCACTTTTCCTTGAATGCCTGAGCTTTCCTGTCTTCCCTTTCCCTCCATTAACACTGGGGCACTCAGGTGGGCCCTGTCACCACCACAGCCACTTTCTGTCTCTGGGGTCCTCAGAAAAGTGCATCCCTGCCTCACACCATTTAGTCGGTGAAGAGAAGAGCACACGGTTGCTTTAGCACTTCAGTGAGTAACTGAGGCAGGCAGGCATAACCTACAGAAGAAGAGCACACAGTTGCTTTAGCACTTCCGTGAGTAACTGAGGCAGGCATAACCTACAGAAGCCTCAGTTTCCCCTCTGCAAACAGGAGCAGTTGCCCTCGAAGGCTATGGTGGAGGGAGGATGGGCTGCATCTATCTTTCTCTGTCACTCAGACTGTTCTGGGCAGTGCACACGCTAAGGGAGGGCACTGTGGGTTTAAAATTACATTTTTTTCAAATTTTTATTTATTTTTATGTGTATGAATGTACTGTCTGCATGTAGGTTTGTGCACCCATGTTGTGCAATGCCTCGGAGGTCAGAAGAGGGTGTCAAATTCCCCTGGAACTGGACTTAAAGATGGTTTTCAGCTGCCATGTGGGTGCTGGGGATTGAACCCAGCTCCTCTGCAAGAGCAGTAGGCACTCTTAACCACTAGGCCATCTCTCCACCCCTAAAATTACATTCTTGATCTTAACGAGACTTCTTTTGAGAATTCAGCTTGTCCATGTCTGTTTCCATCTCGGATTATAAGCGAAGCCACAATTGGGACTTGGGTTCTCCTTAGTACCTCTTGGCTTTGCCTTTTTACAGTGGATGAGAGTAGTATTCTTTCAAGGTGAATGTTACTGTTGTGGTATGACCACCCCATTCCCAGTCTTTCAGTCTGCCCTATCATTTAGTCACAAATTTTCTGTATGGTCTGGGAAGCAGGATAGGAAGTGGTTGAAGCAAGCACACCCACTCCCTTCTGTTTTGATCTTGCAAGACTTCTATAACTGGCCATCACTCCCTCTGGAATGTTCTTTCTCCTTTGGCTCTCTCACTCACCCTCCATGGGTTCTGTCCCACAGCCCACCCCTGGGAAAGAATGCATTCCAGACAAGCAGGGTAGCAGACCAATGTCCCCCAGGCTCTCCTCGTGTCAAAGCACCGCATCACAGAGGTCGCCCAGTTGAGCATCGCCAAGTGCGATGCTGGTCCATGGCTGGTGAACTGATCCAAGGAAAGAGGAGGAGGAGGAGGAGGAGGAGGAGGAGGAGGAGGAGGAGGAGAGGGAGGAGACTCAAGAGGAGGAGGAGGAGGAGGGGGAGGAGGAGAAATAATGGGTGAAAGAAGAGGAAGAAGAACAGGAGAAAGAACAGAAGGAAGAGAAACATAAACAGGAACAGAAGGAGGAAGAAGAGGAGGAAGAAGAGGAGGAAGAGGAGGAGGAAGAGGAGGAGGAGGAGGAGGAACAGGGTTACGAACAGAAAGAGGAACATGAGGGATGCTCCATGGGACTTTAGATCTTTGTCCTAAGATCTCCATCTTCCTGCTCTGCCCATGATAAAGTGGCCTTTCTTCTGTGATATTGAATGTAGATGTATTTTCTTTTTTAAAAAATATTCCTATTTGGCAACACTTGTTTGACTCATCCAATATTTTCTTTGTATTATTTCATTTTGCTTTAATTTTACAAAGTCTGAACATTCCTAGGCATGAGGAAAAATCAAGTTACTATTTGGGGGGAATCATTGTCTTATTTGATTTGAGTAACAGTTCCCTAGAGGAGGCACCATTGATGGCACCATTGAAATAACCGAGGTGGAGCGAGACCACTGCCTCCAGACTCCTCAGTGGCAAAGGCAAGTCTTGAACCTGATTCCAACTCAAGCCAAAGTGCTTGTCCGCTGTGAGCCCCAGGCTACTGCGAAAGGCTCCTAATGACCTACAGATTGGAGCGTTTAGCAAATGCTTAGAAAAAGATGGTCCCCATGTCGATGTGATGATCACACTGATGCCTTAGGGTGATGCCCCATCTTGTCTTCGCTGCTTGTGCACCCTTGGTGGACCCAGGAGCCCACTGGACTATCTGGTATCCAGGAGAAGTTAATGGTCTGTTCTTGGGGAGTCAGCACTTGGGGGCTTTGTGAGATTATTACTGGCCGAGCCGGCCAGAGGTGAATTGGCAAGGTACGGAACCCTGAGCACTGATGAGTGACTGCTCTGTCTTTGGTGTTTCTCACAAAGGACACGAATCATTTAGCACAAACCCACTGGGACAGATCTGTAATTAACATGGATGAAAAATGCATCACACACTGACAGATCTGACAGAAAAGCTAGACTGACCTTTTTTATTGTTATTATTTTGAGACAGGGTCTCCCTGTAGCTCCAGCTCCAGCTGTCCTGGAAGTCTCTATGTAGACCAGGCTGGCCTTGAACTCTTAAGAGATCCACCTGCCTCTGCCTCCCACCTGCTAGGATTAAAGGCTTTCTTTTTCTTTTTGAGCTGGGTTCTCATGAGCCCAGGGCTAGCTTTGAACTCCCTTGGCAGCTGAGGAGGATCTTGGGCTGATCCTGCTGCTTCGACCTTTCAAGTGCTGGGATTACAGGCATTTACCGCCACACCCAGTTTACTCAGTGCTGGGTATCGGGAGCAGGCCCTTGCTGTTGATAAGCTCCTTAGAGACCAAATCTCACCTTGAAGTTGGTGTGTCTACCCTCTCTGGAGCCCAACCTGTTTGAGGAGCAACTTCACGTGCATTGTATTTGTGCATCCTCTTTGGGGTTTTTCTCAGAGTCCACAAGATCAGCAGGCATGGACTGGGCTCACTCGGAGTTAGAGAAACGAGCTAAACACAAAAAAGGTGATAGGCTGAGGCAGAAACCTCAATTCCCCTACCAATAAAATGGAAATGGCATTTACTATCTTCCTCTTGGGTTGTAGTGAGAATTTAATGAATATATATGAATAAAGATAATGAATTCATTTAATATTAATTATTCAATGAACAATTTTAATTATGTAACAAATATATTAAATATTATTCATTAATGTTTAATATATCATGTAATGAATATATAAGATATCAATTATTCATTACTATTTAGTGTGATATACTATATAATCAAAACAAGTGCCTGGTATGTGGAGAGTGTTCCCTAAATACTGGCTACTGGCTATTATTATTCCTATTGTCACCCAAGTGGCAACTGGAGAGTGGCTTGTGTCCCAGTGGCCCTTTTTATTCTTATTTTATCACCAAATTCTTTTTTTCCCCACTAAAATTCAAATGTTCTCCAAAGTTGTTCTTAGGGGATTCTAAACAGAAGAAAATGGTGTTGACTTTAGATGCCCTTGAAAAGGCTCCGCTGCCTGATTGAGTTTGGAACGGGAGTCCCGTAGAGCCTCCTCACACCCCTCCCGTCATGGTGACACTTGGTGGGTGCTTAGCACTGCACTTGGCTTTTATAAAGAGTTATTTTGATTAACCTTTACAGCAACACTTTGAGGAAGATGTTTGAATTGTTCCCCTTTTCTGTGGGAGAAATTGAGGTGCAGAAGGGATAGGTGGCGCCCCACAGCAGCAGGTAAGAGGAGGATGGAGCCCCAGACCCGTGCCTTTTCATCCTCCAGGTGAAAGGTCCTCTACATAGCTAGAACGTCTCAGACACATCTTTGGGCCACCTGTAATGCTCGTCAGCCTCAAACTCTGTTTTCTCAGCACTCTCTGTGCTTCCAGCCTTCAGCCATGCCTCTGACATCCCAGGCTCCTCCTCCAGCCTCAGCATTCTTGTTTGTAAAATGGGTGTGTTGGAAGGTGAGCTAGTCAGTTTCATGCAGTAGTTAACTTGACAGGAGCAGAGTATCTGAGGGAGTCTCACTTGGGGGGATTGCCTTCATTCAATTGACTGACAGGTCAACGTGTCTGGGAGGCGTGCCCTTAATTGTTTATTGAGGTAGGAGGGACCAGCTCACTGTGGGTGGTGCCATCCCCATGCAGTGTGGCCCAGGCTGTAGAAGAAAAGGAACTGAGCAAGCCAGGGGAAGCAAGCCAGTGAGCAGTGTTTCTCCACAGTTCCTGCTTGTGCTCCTGCTTGAGTCCTCAGTGATGGACTGTGACCTGTAAGATGAAATGAACCCTCTCCTCTCCACGTCGCTTTTGGTCATGGTGTTTATCACAGCAACAGGGAAGCAAACTTGAACATCCACCTAAAGGAAGGATTCATGGTGTCCAGTTTCAGAAGTGTCGGTCATGGTTGGCTAACTTCACTGCAGGGGACCTGGGGGAGTCTGAATATCATGGCAGAAAGAGTGTGTGAGAGACTAGGCTGCTCACCTCACAGCAGCCAGGAAGCAGAGAAACGGGCAAAAGAAGAGGTCAGGGACAAGATATACCCTTCAGAGGCACACCCCACCCTCAGCAACACATTGTTCCAATCAGGTTCCACATCACCCAAAGGCCCATTCAACTGTGACTCCATCATTAGATGACAACAGAGCCTCAGGAACCAATCACTTTCCAAAGCCTCAACTGACAGTATCTGGCACTGGGACCTCATCCTTCAGGCGGTGAGCAGAGCCCACACCGAACTGCAGCACCTCACAGTGAAGGACAGATACCTCGGCCCACGGCTCCACAAGGTGCCCACAGCACTTGCTCTCCAAAAGTCATTTCTGCAAAGTGCACAGCTTTGCTCTGCTTGTTCAGCAGACCTCTTGAAAGTAATCTGTAAACCTTCAACACATGAGTCTTTGGGGGACACTGTTCATATTCCAAATCAAGCCATAACAGGTGGCCTCTGTGACACCATTTTACCCCAACATCCTAGACTTAGTGGCTTTCATGAGGTAAGCCCCACTTCACTTGTTATGGTTGCATTTATTAGAAGGTGTAGAAATGACTGAATGACTCAGTCTACCCATTTGTGAAATAGGATTGAGGAAGGATTCAGTGTGAAGCACATGCCCAGAGCACAGTGACAAATAACGGCTCCCTTTATGAACAGAAATTATGATATCCTGTGGAGATATTCATTGCAGATCCTTATAGGGGTCCCCAAAACACTGTCCCCCTGCATAAACCTGTTGTCCCTTTGAGGAAATTCTACAGAGCTTTCCCATGGGCACTGCATGAGCCAGGGCTCTGCCTTTGATCTGAGAGGCATTGAGCTGTTGTTCCTTAAACAACTCCAAGTCTGTTTACCTGTGTTGCTGCTGGGGGGGTGGGGGGGACAACTTTAACTCCAGGCCACTGGGATCAGAATGGAGGGGAGAAAATTGAGGGCCAGGGGAGTGATGGCTCCTAACAGTCACCTGCTCCAGTGGGGTCCTAGGCCACATGGAGTCATGCGACTGTTGGTGTGTGTGCACACACGCCCAATGCTAGACCACAGGGCACTCATGTGGGGTCATGTGATTGTTGTATGTTTGCACACATGCCCAATGCTGGACCACAGGGCACTCACATGGGGTCATGTGATTGTTGGTGTGAATGTGCACACATGCCCAATGCTGGACCACAGGGCACTCACGTGGGGTCATGTGATTGTTGTATGTGTGCACACATGCCCAATGCTGGACCACAGGGCACTCACATGGGGTCATGTGATTGTTGGTGTGTGTGCACACATGCCCAATGCTGGACCACAGGGCACTCACATGGGGTCACATGACTGTTGGTGTGTGTGCCACATGCCCAATGCTGGGCCACAGGGCACTCACATGGGGTCACATGACTATTGGTGTGTGTGCACACATGCCCAATGCTGGACCACAGAGCACTCATATGGGGTCATGTGATTGTTGGTGTGTATGCACACATGCCCAATGCTGGACCACAGGGCACTCACATGGGATCACGTGACTGTTGGTGTGTGTGCACATATGCCCAATGCTGGACCACAGGGCACTTTGGGGCACATTAGGTAAAGACTCCCCTCTGGGCAGAAGTGGTCCAGTGGCAAGCAGACAGTGAGCTGGCCGTATTCATGGCCCCAGCCGGGTCATGTGCTGCATTTGTGCATGCACACATGGGACACAGAGCCTCATCCTTCAGGCGGTGAGCAGAGCCCACACCGGGCTGAAGCACCTCACAGTGAAGGAGATACACCTCAGCCCACAGCTCCATGAGGTGCCCACGGCACTTGCTCTCCAACAGTCATTTCTGCAAAGCTCACAGCTTTGCTCTGCTTGTTCAGCAGACCTCTTGAAAATAATCATTTTGTTCTAGGCCTCTTCACAACTCCTCGGTCCCCAGGAGTGCACTTTTTGCTTTGACTCCAGAGAAGCATTTTCTCCTTCCAGTCAGACCCCTGCTTGTGCTAGAAAACAATAGAGCTCCTCCATGCATCCCGAAGGGGCCTGAGGTCCTCAGACAAGGCGGCCCATTATGCCGCCAAGCGGGTCCAGAGCCCAGGGAAGGAGCTCAGCAGTGGATTCTGTCACCTCTTCTAGGGTGACTGCAGCTCATGTCAGCTCCTCAGACGTCAACTGGCCAGCACGGGGCTTCCGGCCGCTCAGTCCCTCATTCTCTGACTTGTCTTACCACTGTTTCCACTGTTACAAAATACTTGATGGAAACAACTTTTAAGAAAAGGAAAGGGGGGCTGGAGAGATGGCCTAGCGGTTAAGAGTGCCAACCGCTCTTACAGAGGACCCGGGTTCGATCCCCAGCACCCACATGGCGGCCGAGAGCCGTCTGAAACTCCAATTCCAGGAGAACTCCAGTTCCAGGGGAATCCGACACCCTCTTCTGACCTCTGCGGCATTGCACGACACGGGTGCACAGACTTGCATGCAGACAGTACATTCACACACATACGGAAATAAATAAATGCCGGACGTGGTGGCACACGCCTTTAATCCTAGCACTTGGGAGGCAGAGGCACGTGGATCTCTGTGAGTTCTAGGCCAGCCTGGTCTACAGAGTGAGTTCCAGGACAGCCGGAGCTACAGGGAGACCCTGTCTCAAAAAAAAAAAAAAAAAAAAAAAGGAAAGGTTTATTCTGGCTCAAGGTTTCAGTCCATTGTCATGGAAAAGGCAAGGAGGAGCAACTCCGTCCTCGGTGGTGGGAGTATAAGTGGCCATTCGTTCACAAAATGTGGAGTGGGAAACAGAGAGAGTGGAAAAGACCCAGGAGAGTCTGGAACCTTCAAAGGCCTGTCTCTAGTGACCTGTTCCACCAGTCAGGGCCACTTCCACAGTCACCAAAGTAGCCTCACCCACTAAAAACATCAGCCTTTAGGTGACAGTCCAAACTAAAGCCATAAAACTGATGTTCAGCAGATATCTTCCATCAGGAGTGCACACAGCCCAAGGCCCCAATGTTGTCTTGGTTGTGATATTGTCCCAAGTAAAATACCCACCCCAGGGGAGGCAGCCCTCACTGGAGCTCACTGCTGTCAACTTGGTTAGCCCCCGCTGCTCATACGAGGTAGTTGGGACTATTAGCATGCTTGCAATCTATAACAAATATGTACCTACAAGCTGGGCCTCTGCCAGTCATGCCCTTCCATTTAAAAAATGGCCTTCAGAACCCAGGTCTCCTTGTCCCAAAGACTCCACCAATGACAAATCTCTGTGCTAGCTTCCATCAAGGTAGAGAGCTTATCAGCACTAGGCCCACAATGGGTTCTCAATAGACAGGCATTGAATGAATTCGTTATTGATGAACCATCCAAGGGTGGTATTTAATGGAGCACTTTTTGTCACCGAGGGACTGGGTCGCACACAAAATGACTTAAAGAAAGTGGCTGTATTGGCTCACCCTACTGCAAAACAAAAGATTATGGGGGGAGGGGGTCACCCAGCTGAGCCCAAAGTCTGTGGCTCAGCCCTGTTCTCCAGAGTGAGCTTCGTCCTCAGACCTCCTTCCTCTGGGTCAGATGTGGTTTTCACAGCTAGTTCACAAACTCAGGCAAAGATCAGTCTTCTCTGTCTATGAAGCTCACGGGAGGACTAGATTGGTCCATCTTAGATCACATGCTTTCCTCTTACACCAATCATTGAGGAAAGAGGGATGAACTCCTAACCCATGATTCACTAGGCCAGTATCCCCACCACCCCCAGTCCTGCACACAGGGACCTGTGATTGACAGCTTACATCAACCCCAGGATGGTTGGTGGCTGTTGGTTCTCCAATGAGGATGCTCACTGCCAGGGCAGATGAGGCTTCTGGAAAGAGAAGAGGGTCTGTCAGACACTGTAGTCAAGGTAACAATTCAAGCCATAAGGCTTTGGATCAAATGGGATAATAAAATAAGATGACATATCTTCCTGAATCCTTTACCACTGATCTTGCAAGTGAAGTTTGGAGTGATATTTAAGAGGTGCAGCCAGAGAGAGTGAGCAGTGTGGTGAGATGGCTATAGTGACAACTAGGATGGGGGTGGCCACCCACTGTTGAGGATGGAGTACAGAACACCTGCACTCTGTGCAGCTTCTGCCACCACATTGGACATGGTCACTATCAACAGACCCACAGGCTCCATTGAACATTTATCGTGAGCTTGACCCACCCCTTCTCTGGTCTTCACAGCCCTTCCACCAGGGAGGTGCTGGTTGGGATTCGTTCCATTTGCAGATGAGAAAGTGAGGCCCTGAGGACGATCTAAACAAGGAGCTGTGCTGGGGTCAGAGCCCAGGATCGGTGGCCATGCTGGGGTCAGAGCCCAGGACCAGTGGCCGTGCTGGCATCGCTCTTTGATCTCCTGGCTGGGGAAGGGTGCAGAGCACAGGGGGGAATGGGAGGAAGGTGGGCTAATGGGTTAGTATAGGGAAGCAGGCCCAGACAGGCCAGCAGGCCCATGGCAGTGATGGCAGGAGAGTTTGGCTGGCTTTGTGACTCTTGCTTGTGTAGAATAGGGTGGGGTGGAAGGACGATGGGACAGTACTAGAGCATAGTGTTCCCTCTCCTGGAAACTCCTGTGAGCAGCACAGCACCTCAAGGCTGGCCCAGCCTTCCCATGAGCCACAGATCAAAGTGTTTCAGAGCTGGTGGTGGAGCAGGTAGAAAAGCCTCCCTGGGTGACCTTGGAGGCAGAGAGGAGCAGTGCCGGTGAGCTCTCCCCAACCACCTGCGACATTCTGCGGTCTGCGAGGCCTGCTGAGAGAACAGAGCATCAGGCTGTGGAGTCCTGGCTTAGGTGCTCTGCTGTTGCTTGTGTGTTGTTTTTCTAGAGAACTCCTACTCATCCCTCACAGCCCAGTCCAGTGTCCCATTCTCAGGGAGCTGCTCTGCCCTGCTTTGCCTAACATCCATTCATCTCCAAGTCTTTAGAGCACTGCTCTGTGCCTGGATTTCATAAATTCTCTCCATCAAACTGGAAGAAGCCATGGTCCAGAGGAGTGGGATGGTTAAGTTTGTGGGCTCTGAAGACAGATGGAGCAGTTGATAAATGGGCCTCATAATGGAATCTGGCGAAGATGACAGGCGTTACTAGGCCTGAGCACGGTGGGTATTCGGCAACCATTGGCAGGAAGTATGTGCTTAGTGCACGTCCCTGGTTGTTCTCAAACCCACTTTTCATGATTGCACCTTGAACCCCCCAGTGCCTGCATCCAGTAGGTGTCCTGTGAATGTTTGTGTGAGTAAGTGGCTCTCAGTGTGAACCCCCTCATATGTGCAATGGGGAGATGCTAGTCTGCCCCCGCCAGCTTGCAGTGAGAATTAATGGGGGGTGCATGGGACGTGCCGTGCCTTGGAAACGAAACCCAGAGGTGGCCAGCACACTATGGAGAGATCATAATCTTTTTGCCTCTGGTGACAGTGGCCTGGGGCCAGGCCTCCAGGACTCCAGCATGGGACTTCAGGAGATGTGGGTCATTCAGGGAGGTTGTGGAGGGTCAGAAGGGCATGGGAATCTACCCAAGGGGCATCCAGCCCCCAGGAGGCCAGTCTAAGTGGAGGGGTGGTTTCAAGAGCAGCCTCACCACCAGAAACCTGTGCGTCTCCAAGATCTCTGCCAAGCACCTATATACACCACCGTGTGCCAGTCAGCGAGGGAGGGGCACCCTTCTCTGGTCCTTGAGTGGGTGATGTGCATGGACACTCAGTGCCAAAGGTTACAGCCCCTGCCCAGTATGGAGATTCTCTACTTGAGAGCACCAAGACATCCAGAGCAGGCGGCCTGTCCTGGGTTCCACCAGAGGCCACAGCTACACTATCCACTGCATCCCTTGCAAAGCCAGTACTGTGGGGAACAAGAGACACTGAGGCTCCATAAAGGGAGAATCCCATGAATGGACCTCATATGTACTGCTCTGTGACTGTTCCCATGGTCCAACTAGCCCGTGCTGAGGGTTCTGGAATCCTCAGAGTCTACAGACTTCTGGAGCTGGGGCTGCACACATCCATGCAGCCCCCACGTTACAGCTGATAAAGCAAAGAAGAGCAGTGAACGTCCCCAGGACCCTGGAGCAAGTTTAGTGACCAGGATGGGTCACTGTGGTGGCAGGCTCCTTGAGACTGTTCTTTTAAGATACATGTCAGACACCGGGTGTGGTGGCACATGCCTTTAATCCTAGCACTTGGGAGGCAGAGGCAGGTGGATCTTTGTGAGTTCAAGGCCAGCCTGGTCTACAGAGCGAGTTCCAGGACAGCTGGGGCTACAGGGAGACCCTGTCTCGAAAAGACCAAAAAAAAAAAAAAGTCAGGATTTTTAAAAACATCTTAAAAATTATAATTTATTTATAATTTATATATATAATATATAGTTTATTATATGGTAAATATTAATATATAATTATATAATATATAAATATATATTTTAAACATCTTTAAAATTTTATATATAATACTATATATACAATTTATATATAAATGTATATACAATTGTATATATAAATTTATTCTATAATACAATATATATATACTACAATTTTCTCTGACAGTATATGTGATACAATTATATAGAATGGACTTTGTTCACGTTCTCCTCACTATCTTCTCTCGTCTCCCTCCCACTCTCCAGCCGAACCCTTCCATCCAACAAGCCTCCTTCCACTCTCATGTCAGGTTTCTGTATTCCACTGCATCTAATTAGTATCATTTACTTGAGCAAGGCCAACTTACCAGTGGCCAGTACACCACCGAGAATGTGACTCTGCCTCCCCAGCCAGCATCAGCTGCTTATTGCTCCTCAGGGCCTGATAGGGCCTCACGAGCTCCTCCCCCATCTGTGATGGAATGTGGGTGGGCTTAGCCTTGTGCAGGTTACCAGTGATGCCGTGAGTTTAGGGGTCACGTCATATCCAGAAGACAGCATTTCCCTGCACTTCTCCCCATGTTGGCACAGTGTGCCGTAACTAACATCATCCATCAAGTAATGTTTACTGAGTAACCTGCTAAGTGCCTGGCTTGTTTTCTTTCTTTCTTTTTTTTTTTAAATTTTATTTATTTTTGTATGTGTATGAGTGTACTGTCTGCATGCAGGTGTGTGCACCCGTGTCGTGCAATGGCGCGGAGGTCAGAAGAGGGCATCAGATTCTCCTGGATCTGGAGTTCTCCTAGAATTGGAGTTACAGATGGTTCTTAGCCACCATGTGGGTGCTGGGGATCAAACCCGGGTCCTCTGCAAGAGCATTCGGTGCTCTTAACTGCTAGGCCATCTCTCCAGTCCCGGCTTGTTTTCCTTCTAGATGGAGCTCAGGACTTGGGCCCTTCTAATGTGAGCACTGTGGCGTAGCTCTAAGGAGGAAACCCACCATGCACATAGTTTATTTAAGGTCTCCATTTGGGTCTAGCTAGGTGTCCACCCTGTAGCTATTATTCCCTGCCACACTGTAGTGAGCCCCCTTGTGACGGGGCTTGTCCATATCATCTTTCCCTTGGAATGCCTTTCTAGAAGGAATGTCCATGGGTATGCGAGCCACACCGTTCACTGGACATCTTCGTGCATACCCTCTGTGCACCAGCAGTTGCAGCGTCCCTGGCAGAGCCAGAAAGTCTGGTGAGGCCAGCGGTACTCGCTTCACCTGCCATCCCCACTCCAGGTCTACACGTGACCATCTAATGGACCAGTGATTCGGGCAGAGTGTCTTTAGGGTGCCAGAGTCTCATACCACCAGTGTTGCTCATGGAAAGGTTGAGGCCACTACTGGGGCAGCCGGAGGTTCCTCAGGGTGTGTGGCACCCCAGCCCTAGCAATAGCCATGGTTACAACTCACAATAAGAAAACTGAGATCCAGAGGCAAGAGTCCCACTTCCCTGCCCCCTCCTTCTTCTCCTCTCTCCTTTACTTCTCTCCTCTTCTCCCTCTTCACTGAATTTAGAACATGGAAGCACCTGGGCTGTGCCAGTGTACCCCACATGGCCTCTGCTCTCAGAGAGCTGGTAGGACAGGAAATAGGTGACCTGACGGATGCATAGCTGCACATTGTGGGACGTCACGGAGCGGGAGAGAACAGTAGCCACCCCAGCTTTGGGGAGGACCTCTTAGAGGAGGTGACAGGTATGTCGAGGCCTGAAAGACCAACAGGCATCCATAAGGGAGGGAATGGGGGAGGGGCTTGAAGCAGACCAAACATACCGGCTGAGTGTGCATGAGGACCACGAAACGGGAGCAGAGAAGAGGCCTGGGGGCTGGTGCATGCTGGGAGAGGAGCTAGAGAATGAAGGATCGAGGCGCCTCCAGGGCCTCCCAGTTCCAAACAGGAAATTCAAGGGCAGATGGGTAGCCTAGCTCCTATTATGGTCAAGACAAGAGTAGAGACAGCAGGCTGGCAGCAGGTACTTGGGCACTGGGCCATGCCTGAGCCTCCATGTCCAGCTTGACCTGTGATCAGAGGGCTGCTGGGTGTGGCCGAGACAGTTCCTGAGCCTCATGTTTGCTTTGAAGCTAGAAAGATGTACTGATTCACTTTTTATTCTCGTGACAATAGAGTGTCAGTCACAGAAATGCTGGGAGCCAAGGCCATGTAGCCTGTGGGGGAATCTCCCAAGCGTGATGACCAGTGAAGACCGTGATCCCTGAAGAGAGCTCCCAGAACAGCTGTGCCCGTAGGAAGTTCAAGTTCAGGAGAAACTAACCTGTGACAACAGAACTGAAGAGGACAGGAAGGACAGGGCAGAGGGTTGGAGGGTGCACAGCCTTCCGGCCTGTTGGGCCCAGGACTGGACACATGATTGTTGTTCAGTTTGTGAAGGTTCAGGACCTGATCACCCTCCTGTGTATTGGGGACATTTCCTTTAACATTCACAGCAACTGAACCCTATCTCCCACAATGCCATGTGATTTCCTGGGGGTGTGCAAATGAAATAATTAGACAAACTCAGAAGTGCATACTGTGAAAAGCCTGGAGAACTGCTCTAGGGAAAGGTTTGTGAAGAGTCAGGGTGGCCACACGGTGCGTGATACCGGAAGAAGAGGCTGGGAGGGGTAACAGAGTTAAACGCTCCAGACGCACGAAGCTTCGGGTCAGGCTTGATCCAGGACCAAAATAGCTGACCCAGTTTTTACTCTTTGGCTTCTTGGCTCCACTTTTTCTGGTTCATGCTCTCTTCTCTTGGCCTTGAGACGGCTCTCAGGACCAAGTAATGAGGCAGAGGGAAGGATCTCCAAAGGACGGTGAACAGTCCTGGAAGGTTGGCCCCAAACCAGGACGTGAACAAGAGGCTGATGCGCCCCCCACCCTGCACCCGGCAGGAATTCAGGGTTATACGATTCTTCTAGGATTTTACAAGGAGGAAAGGATGGCTTTGAGAGGGATTTGAAGCTGGTCTGTTGAGATTGGCATTTTTTACATAAACCCTTCTTTTATGACAGGACTTTAAGAAAAATAGAAAAAAGAACACCTGAGCTCTATCACCAGACACCCTCATCTTCGTAGATTCTCCTCAATCTTTCTCACCCACAGAGATCCTTCTCTCTCCCCCCTTGGCCAGCCTCTTACTCCTTCCTTCCTTCTCTCCATCCCTCCCTCCTTCCCTTTCTCCTTCCACCTCTCTCCTCTACTTCCCTCCTTCTCCCTCTCCCTCTCCCTCCAACGTTCTCCTTCCCTCCTAGAAGGCTCCTTTCCTTCCTGGCATATTGAAATCAGTTGTTGCTATAACCCCCTGAAGCCCCTGAGCACCTGGACACACTCCACCAGAGAACATCTGGGGTCCCAGAAACGTCCTATGCACTGGACAGAATAGCTTTAGTGTCAACATGACACACTGGGTTGAGGGAGCCTCAATTGGGGACTGGCTTCCATTGAACTGGTCTGTGCACATGTCCTTTATTGTTGAGTGATATGGGAAGAGGGCCCAGCCCACAGTGGATGGTGTCATCCCTGGGCAGGACGTTGTGTATGGTGTAAGAAAACAGGCTGAGCATGGGCCAGGGGAGCAACCAGTAAGCGTCACTCTTCTATG
This sequence comes from Rhizomys pruinosus, assembly GCA_009823505.1. Lineage (NCBI taxonomy): Eukaryota > Metazoa > Chordata > Mammalia > Rodentia > Spalacidae > Rhizomys > Rhizomys pruinosus. The sequence goes on from VZQC01014578.1 coordinate 2,479,229, forward strand.
GCCTGTGCTTCAGCTCCTGCCTCCAGGTTCCTGCCCTGAGTTCCTACCTTGGGCTCCCTTACTGACTAACTGTGACCCAGAAGATGTAGCCAGATAAACTCTTTCCTCCCCAAATTGGTTATGCTCAAACTGTTTTGTCACAGCAATTGAAAGCAGAGTAGAACATCCTGAGAGATGTTGGGGCTGCCCCTTTTCCCGTGTTGCAAAATTTTCTGGTAGCTGATACATTCTTGGAGAAGAAAGGCCCCTCGCACAGTCCCCAGATTTCAGAAGAGGAAACAGAGGCTCTCAAAGGAAAAAGGCATCCAAAGCTCCCCTAAAGCAGGTTTCCAAGCCCCTGAAGCTCTGGCTGTGCACACTGTAGGAGCTAGGATCTCAAGACTCCCAGAAGCCTGGGGATCTGGGTGCTGATCCCTGGGTTGTAAGAACTACAGTCAAAGGCTGTTCTGTTGCTAGAGAAAACCCCGCAGCTCTCCCTCAACCCAGGAACTTCTGTCAAGTAGGAGGATTTGTGCTAATAAAAACAAGTGTCATTTTACAGCGCTGTCTATAAATCTGCTAGTGACCTTTAATAAAAATTGATGACCCTAATAATCCTGTTCTGCACACCCCGGTCAGGTTACCACTCACCAGCCAGTTATCTGCAGACCTCTGCAGCACAGGGACAGCGCCCTGGGTCCTCGCCAGGGTCGGCCCTCAGGGATAGCAATAGCCTGGTAATGATTAATCCGAACTGCCCAGTGCCAAATAGAGAGCTGGGCCTGTGACGCAGGCCACTGCTGGGGATCCTAGCCAGAAGCCAGGACGCCATTGCTAAGTGAGCCCAGCCGCACCTGCCTAGCTCCCTTTGAACGTGTGCCACCGCCGCAGAGCAGGGAGCCAAAGTGAAGTGCGCCCTGACCCCAGCAGGGCTCTGGGCCAGATCATATCTATATCTGGTTCTGGTCTCTCTCACAGAAGTAGGCCATGATTTTATTTTTATCGTATGGGTGTATGAGTGTAGGGGTTCGTGTGTGGATGTACATGGACCCAGAGCTCAACCTTGAGTGTTGTTCTCCACCACCTTGTTTGTTTTTGAGATAGGGTCTCCCACTGGCCTGGAACTCACCAAAAACTCTAGGCTGGCTGACCAGAGAGCTTTAGAGAGTTTCCTGTCTCTACCTCCCCAGTGCTGGGATTATAAGCATGCACTGCCATAACAAGCGTTTTTACTTCAGTTCTGGCAATCAAACTCCAGTCCTCGAACTTGCATGACAAGCACTTTATGGGGTGAGTCATCTCCCCAGCTAAAGATAATTTGAACTTGTGGAGGAGGAGGAGGAGGAGGAGGAGGAGGAGGAGGAAGAGGGGGAGGGGAAGGGGAAGGGGGAGGAGGAAGAGGAGGGGGAGAAGGAGGACCCTCTCAAGTGACAGTCAGAACAGGCCTGCAGGCCCCTACCTCCTCACCAGATGTACAATTGGCTGCTCTGCTGTGTAAATCCTGTTGCTTAAATATTACAGTGTAATGGGATCTCCAGCCTACGATGCAGGCTGCCAGGATCCCAGCCCCCTCTGCCTTCTCGGTTACTGAGAGTTTATAACTTTAGAGTGCAGAAGTCCTTCAGGGCCACCAGAGCCCTTGGGTCTCAGTCACCAAGAAGTCTAGTGTACACATAGCATGGCCTAGCTGCTGGCCTCCTAGTTGGAAGAGGGGCTTTGCAAACCACCAAGACCTCCACCCCCATGGCAGCGGAAGCAGAGTTCTTGAGCCATGAGCTGCTCACATGGACCTCCTGACAGCCGGGTCCTTCTGCTCGATATGAATCTCAGACCAGAGGTCAGTTGCACAGGGACTTCCCATCAGGGTGGCATCTTGGCTTCTCCCAGGGTGACCTGCTGACCTGGGTTGCCCAGGCCTGAGGGCCTTCCTCAGGTGAGGGCTTTGGAGATCAAACCTGAATGCAAGCCAGACCTGAGGCAGAACCTGGGCTCCACAAGGTCCGAGGTGAGTGCTGGTTTGTGTGCCTGTGAGAAGCTGCAGCCTCGCACACAGGAGATTTTAGAAACTGAAGTACAGAGAGGGTCCCAAACTACAGAGCAGGCCAGAGGCAGGAGGGGAGCTTCTCCCTGCTCTCAGGGTACCCGCTCCTTCCTCTGCTAAGCATTCCATGTGGCTTTCTGACCTAGTCCATGGCTCTCAGGATAGGAACAATCTGGAATTCCTGGGTGTCCTGAGTCAGCCTGCTGACCTCGTGTGCTGTCCCAAGAGGCCATGTGTCCACAAGAGAGCTAACCCAGCCTAACCCACCTTAGATGTCTTAGAGGGAAGGACTGTAGGTGTCCTCTGACTGGTACCCCGCTTTCAGCATCCCTGCATCCTGGCCCACATTTCTGCTTACATATCTGTGGTGACACACCTGGCGTGGTGTGATGGGAAAACACTGATTGTTTTTGTGTCATTTTCCAATATTACAGTAAATGTTTCTTGACACAGCTTCTACCCTCCAGCTCTAATTCGCCCCTCTGGAATAGTTTAAAAAGCCCCAGCCCTCTTCCATGGCTCCCTTTAGATATTAGAATAATATAAGGGTTTGCCTTCTCCAGGTCAGACCTCCTCATTTTATTTTTGCTTTGTTCTTTGGATGAAATGATTATTCCTCCCCACTTCCCAATAATGACCACCTCGGTCATTATTTTCAGAGTGACAGCTGCCTGTCAGCGTCACTCCTACCAGAAGTCAAATGTTCTTCCTGCGGGTCATGGTGGCACACACTTTTAGTTCCAGCACTGGGGAGGCAGAAGCAGGTGGATCTCTGTGAAGTGGAGGCCAGCTTGGACTACAGGGGGACCATGTCTCAAACAAACAAACAAACAAACAGAAAGTTATTTAGTTGCAGTTTAAAGAGGGACATGATCACCTCCCTGATCAACTGCTCTCCCTCCTATAATGCAGGCTCATCACTCTGTAAGTTCACCTTAACCTTGCAGAGTATGCTGCTCAGAGTCTCGTCTCTCTCACAGAAACTATCAAGCAAATTTCCAGCTGATTTGTACTTAACTCCCAGAGTCCACATACCTGACTTTCATCTATCCTTGAATATAATTTTTTTTCTGTAGTGGGCCCAGTGGGATGGTATTGGCTGTCACATCTTTCACCTTGTAAGAGATTTCACCCAGCTGGGCAGGCTTCTGCCAACCCACCCAGCTTGCTGAGCACCTCCAGTGAATCAGGCTCAGAGTGAGGGCACACCTAGCCTGGCATGCATCCTGTATCATAGGGGGTTGATGGGCCAGCTGTGCTTGAGGCACAGGCTCTGAGACGCAGAGAGACTGTGGTCACCCACTTAAAACTGCCTCAGAGCCTGTAAAAGACATCACAGCACCCAATTGTCTGACCTGGAGTCTGCAGGGCCTGGTGTGTGTGAAGTCAAAGCTGTAGCTGGAGGTGAAGGAGAGAGGGCAGAATGCAGAGGAAGTCCAGGTCTCAGGGACCAGGGCTGGGAGCAGAGGGGAGGGGAGGTGGGAGACCTGCAGCCTCCTCTTGCTGTACCCCAAGAATGCAGCCCTGACCCCACACGCCCATAGTAGCCACCTGGGGTCCCAAACTTAGTCCTCTTTCAGACAGGAAAAGCACTTTGTTGCTGGCTTCCCTCAGGACGCCTCGCCGGGCTCCTCAGCCCTCCAGTGTCGCTTCCAGAGGCTGAGTTACACAGCTTGTGACTCAGGGATGTTTCTCCAGCCTCTCCATTTGTCCAAAGGAAGAAGTCCTGCACCTTCAGGGGAGGAGGGGGGGGGACTTCTGAGAGCATTTACAGCTTATGAAGATGAACAGAGTGCCCACTGCCTGTGCCCTCAGTGCCCAGGATGGAGGTGTATCAGGAAGCTGAGGGGCTTGCCCTGTCATGAGCAAGGGCACAAATACATAGATGTGAGAGGAGGCTTGGGGAAGACATTTTAGGACAGGCAGATTGGGAGTTTGGACTGCAGAAAGGGTGTGTGTCCAAGTAGGGGACCCAAAGATGGTGACAGTAAAGCAATTCAGGAAGAATCTAGGGAGGAGGAGGATTCAGAAGGGGCAACATGGGAATGTACAGAGAGGAGCTTTCCAGGAATTGGGGCAGCCAGTGCAAAGTCCCTGAGGCTTGCATGGTGCTAGAGGTCAGGTGTCAAATGCTCCACATTAATGTCATTGTCCTTATCAGTGTCTTTAGTACCATAATTCCCAGCAGAGTCACAGAATTACATTTTGGAAGTGTGGAACAGCTAGTGTATGATTCCAGAGAGATTCAACTATGGTTCAAATCCCAGCTCTGAAATTCTCATGCTGTGCGATCAGAACCAAGTGACTCAGCCTCTGAACCTCCTCCGACCATAAGACGGAAATAAATAGTTCAAATTTATCACTGGGATCAAATGAACAGAAGCAGAGTTTACGGGGAACTATGAGAGACTGTGTTCTGCTATGAGCCTCTAGCATCTCTCTCTCCCCCATTTTACAGGCTGGAAGCCTCGCTCCAATACTCCAGGCCCTGTACCCAAGGTCACACGGCTCCAGGAGGCTCGTAGTCACAATGAAGTGGTGTCCCACTTTGACCATCTCACCCCAAATAACTCAGTGCAACAATTTCTTTGTGAAGAAGAAACAGTGACTCTTGGCTTTGAAAACACTCCAGGGAACTCTCCTCCCTCTGGGTCCCCTCTCCCCCAGAACTCATTGTCCCCGCTGCAGATAGGGCTCAGTGTGAGGCTCAGAAACTGTGTGCTCAGACCTGGTTGTTTCCTTCGGTGGGACTCGCTGGGGTGGAGTGCTCAGGGCAGACATGGCAGAAGGCCATGCACACCGCCATCTCTGCTTGTTCTTGGGGTGTTATGCTGAGCCCGTGCACCCTCCGTGACCCATCTATGCCCTCCTTCCAGCCAGGCCTGGTAACCCCCAGGGCATTCTGTGGCATCTGAATTTGAGGGTCCCAGGCTGGAGTCTCTGTCCATCACTTACCAGCTCCATGGCTGTGCCTCAGTTTCTTCGTATGCACAATGGAGTGATGTCTCTAACTCCCCTGATAGTAGTGAGTCTTCTAGGCACCTTTGTATTGGCCAGGCCCAAAGCTACAGTTTGAGGAAGGCAAGATTTCTTCTGGCTCACTGTGTCAGGAATTTTCATTCCATTCATCACACTGGGAGGGTGAGGAGGAGAAGAGAGGCTCTATTCCCATGGCAGAGAGGATTCAGAGAGGGACTGGAAGAGGTTGCTGATACTGCACCCCAGGACCCACCTCCTGTGACCCGCTTCCTCCAGCTAGGCCCTACCTCTAAAAGTTTCCATAATGTCCCCAGAATATTGCCACCAGCTGAGAGCCAAGTGCTGAAAAGAGACCATGGAAGATAGGTCACATTCAAACCATAGCAGTGAGCATGGCTGGCTAGCCATTGGGATAAGTGCTGGTGGGGACTACCTCTAAGGTGCTCCTACCTCGTCCCATCATTTTAACGTGGGGAAACTGAGGCTCAAGGAGAAAGGCTCAATCCACAGACCCACAGCCAATAAGAAGCTTTGCTGTGTCCCCTGGATCTCTGGGATTCTGATCCTCTTGGAGGATGGAGAGGCCATCAGGATGGAGAGGTCACCTGGACCCTTAAACAAGGTTGATGAAAGCCTCCTTGTTGCCTGGTAATCTCATAACAGGAGACATCTGTAAATCAGGCTCGAAGCTGGTCAATTGGTGGGATCTTAGAACCCCGAGAGTAGTATGTGCAGAACTGGGTGCTCTTGTAGGAAGGAGGGGGTCCCTCCAGGCCAGCCACACCCCTGCGGTGGAGAAAAACCTGTGGCAGGTCCAGTCCCCTCACCTACCTTTGGGTTCCTCCAGGGAATGACACTAAACCTGCGTAAGGGCCTTGAGCTACAAGGGGGGGGGCAGCAGATAAGGCTGGGGAGACTCACCAGGGTCAGAGCCACCCCTGTCCACTGATTGTTCCCACCAGGTGTCTTGCTGGTGCTGAGTGGACAGAAAGAAGCATATACACTGGGCAACCACAGCTCAGGGGCATTTTGAGAATTTGGGAGGTGAACAGGGAATAAAACAGAGATCCATGGCAGGCTCTGGGTGCAGGACAGGGAGCCGCCCATTCCCTACCCTCTGGGTGCAGGGCAGGGAGCCGCCCATTCCCTACCCTCTGGCTACCTCCCCCAGAGGCTCTGCTTTTAGAAGCAGCTGGGGAAGGTGCTGAGGGAGAAGGAAGACCTGAGGCCCTGAGCCTACCCCTCAGCACTAGCTCAAGTACACCCCAACTTCTGCAGGTTCTGCACCCGCAGATCCAACCAACCAGGACAGAAAAGAATTAGGACCAAAAAAAAAAAAAAAAGTCTGTAGCAAATGCAGGCAGGCAGGCCTGCTTGGCTTCTTCCTTGTCGGGCAGGGTAGATGGGTTCCTTCTTCATTACATCTTCAAAGTGAGGTGCAAGGGGTAGTGAGAGCAGGTGCAGTCTTTTGACAGCTTGCATTGTCAAAAGACTGGATGGGGAAAGCCAGGAGGTAGGCATCAGTGGCCAGAGAGGGGTGAATGAGGAGGCGCTGGGTCTAAGGGCACCTTGGGTCAGGTGACACAGGGAGACGGACTGTCCAGACACCAGAGTTCTGGCTGAGGCACCCAGAAGTGAGCTCATGCCTTCTCCTGAGATGGGGAAGTGGAAGGGTTCCTATGAGAAGAGACCAGCATCTTTCCCACACCATGCAAGTGTGCCTGTCTCCACCTCCTTCCTCAGAGATCCAGTGCCTTCTCTCTTGTCTTCCAACAATCTCTGATGGCCTGAGAACAAGCCAATTAAAAGTGTCCCCCAGCTCCAGGCTCCAGGCCCCAGGCTCACATGTGTTTTGGTGACCAGGATTAGTCCTAAGTCCAGCAAAGCTGGTGGGGCTGTGGTAGAGGGAGAAGTTTAGCGTCCTCCAAGCCAAGTCTCATGACCAAGGAGTCTGGAGACAGAGGTGCCCGGGTGACTGTTGCCAGAGACAAATAAGCCTGCCTCTGTGAACAGCACAGTGACCTAGACTCTGCCAGGGAAGGAGCCTTGCTCTGGGGGCAGGGATGTATGGGTGTGGGTCCCCTTGGGGACCTTAGAGCTGCTCTATTAGGGACAAGCCACATTCCCTCACTGGAATGAAGATGCGATGTTCCCAGGCAAATACAGGGAAGGGATGGGAAGCTATGCTGGTCTAGCATGCGGTTGGCCCACCCCTGTCCTTGTGCTCAACTTCCTGTGAGGTGGGCTGGGATGCCTAAGTCCAGGGATACTGGGAAGGTTCATAGACCTGTTGTGAAATGTTGCTGGTCCACCTGGCTCATGGGGTTGGGGTGAGTTAGCATGACCCCCAAATAAAGAGAGCCTTTCCATAGCAGTGCCTTCTGCAATCAGCACAGGAAATGTGCGAAGATGGAGGCCGCCCTCTCCTCCCCCACCGTGCTCCCTCCATAGCTCCCAAGCCTGGAGCCTCCAGCGCCTGCCGGCGCGCCTTCCTCAAGGGGCCCTGAGCTATGACTGGCAACTCTAACAGGAGACTGCACCCAAGTCCTGGCCTCCTCCCCAGCCCCAGGTCTAGCGTCCTCTCCTCCCATGACCTCCCACAGTACAGCAGAAGTCCTGCAGATTCCCCCCCCCCATTTTCCAGGTGAGGACTTGGCATTTGGATGGTTCCCAGACACTCTCCAGGACCCCTCACTATAGGACCCCCCCAAGTTGAGCTGAGCCACCCAGGGTGGCTGGACTCAGAAGCCCAGTTCAGTCTCAGTTATTTCCTTTCTCCCTTGGGAAAAAAAAAATCCAAGAAATGAGTCTCTGAACAGTATAAGCTCGTTCCTGCCCCATCCCTGGACTGCCCCTCCCCCCCAGTTCTCCACAGTGTCAGCATCTTGTCCAGTGTTATAGACATCACACCCAAGGACATGGCCTTTTCAAACCCTCGGAGAACTCTGGGCCGCATCGTTTCCCACCTGCCCGCTCCCCGGGTGGGAGCCTGGTTCCTCTCCCCTCTTTATCCCGGGTGTGTTTAGCAGTGTCTGGCCCCTTGTAGATGTTCATGAAAGTGACTGTATTTGGCCGTTGAGTATGAAGGTGTCAGAGGCCAGGCAGGAGCTGGGTGGCAAGAAGCCTTGAACGCCGAGTCTGGGTTTTGGATCTCATCCGTTGAGTAATACCAAGGTACTGGTTCAGGGCATCACCTTGGCCAGCTGTAAAGAGGGGAAGGGAAGAGAAAATACTTCAGGGAATGGGGAGGGCTGCGTCGATTGGCTCTTCGTCCTAAATGGGGCTTCTTGCTCCTCCCCGTGCTGCTCCTGATCACATCCTGTTTAGAGAGCCACAGAGATGTAGGTAAGGGTCTTGTGTACCCAGCATGCATCTCTGTGGGAGGCTGTGTTTCTCTGTGTGTCTGCAGCTGTGTGACTGTCATGCCCTCTTGAACATTGTAAGAATGCAGATTCCCTGGCCCAGGCCTTGGGACTCTCCGGGAAATGGCAGACTCTGCATTTTTTTCCCACCAGGTTCCCAGGAGTTTTGAAATACCAGGGCACCCTGCTGCGGGATTGCCGGCAACAATATACCACTTTCCTTCCAGAAACTTCTGCCCCAGATGGCACAAGATAAATAGACACTATAGGGAGCAGACCCCACGGAGTCTCCTCTCTCAGCTTCTGTCCTCATGAGAAACCTTCCCTGATTCCTCCCTGGGAGCTTCCCCGGGGAAGCTCCCCACAATCTGCTTCCTACAAGCAGTCTCCTGACTGCCTCCCCCGACGGGGATGGCTTGTCCCCGTCTCCTCCGCCTTGTTTCAGTCCTCAAGAGCCTCACAAATGGCATTCTGTCACCTCTGCCTCGAGTCAGTCAGTCACAGACCATATAATTACCAGGACCTTTGTATTCATTACTTTGATGTTGCTGTGATACTCTGACAAAAGCGATTTAAGAGAGGAGAGGATTATTTTGGTTCACAGTCTGAGACTGCCATCCCTCGTGGCAGGAAAGTCACTGTGTCAGGAGCCGCAGGCAGCTGCTCACATCGCAGCCACAGTCAGGAAGCAGATCAAGGCCTGTGTGAAGTGAACCTTCTCCTTTTTTTATACAGTCCAGGACCTCAGCCCATGGATAATGGTGTGTCCACAGTGGGCAGGTCTTCTCATCTTTAACATAATCAAGATCATCCCCACAGGCCTGCACAGAGGCCTATCTCCCAGGTGATTCCAAGTCTCTTCAAGGTGACAATTGAGATTAGTAAGCACACCTTTTATATCTACGTGTCTAACTAGACGCTGGGTTACCAGACAGATGGCACACTGCCCCAGAGATACCTCCAACCCAATGTAGAAGACAGACAGATACCATCATTGAAAACGAGTTGGGACTCTGGCTTCTTGCTGCCAAGATTTAAGTCCTATTTCCTCTGTCAGCATCTTTGTTATTTAGACTGCTTCACCTCTCCATGCTGTTCTTTTCACTATTAAGCTTGGCCTGGTGCTAATGCTGGTCTCCAAGGGTTACTGTGAGGGATGAGTACATACCAGTGGTGTCTAGTTCATTCCAGGCTAGGGGAGGCCTCAGTATGGCAGAGCTGATGCCCCATAGAGAAACCTTAGGAAAAGAGATGTCCCTCTCTCATCTAAAGTCACCAAGAAGGCCTCCCTGAAGGGGAGATGGATGTCACGAGTGGCTGCTGTGGCCAAGCCAATACTCCTGAAAAAGAAGAGAGAGGAAGGGTGTATCAGACAATGGGAAGAGCATGTGGCCTTGTGGGTCAGAGTGTAATCATAGCACATGCCATTGTGGGTCAGGGTGTAGTCATAGCACGTGTCCTTGTGGGTCAGGGTGTAGTCATAGCACGTGCCCTTGTGGGTCAGGGTGTAGTCATAGCACGTGCCCTTGTGGGTCAGGGTGTAGTCACAGCACGTGCCCTTGTGGGTCAGGGGGCTGAATATAAAGTCTAAGCTGAGGCTGGGGCAGCTGGGAATTTTTTAGGTGGGGAGCCCACTGGTGATAAACAGAGCACTTATTTATATCCAGGGGTCCCGCCCTTGGCAGAAAATTCTGGAAACTTCCTTGAAGCTGTCTGACACAGCTGAACAACCCACACAAGACTAAGGAAAGTATAAGTACATGAGCTCCCAGCCCTGACCCCCGCTGAGACAACTACTTTTCTTTCCCGTGCCATCTCTTCCATGTCTAGAACATTCCCTTCTTCCCAAACTGACGCTCAGTCACCGTCAAATGCCAACCTCCTCCTTGTCTTGACCTCAGTCCCTGGCACCTACCTTTTACCTTCTGCCACTTGGGACCTCTTGAAATGAGGTCATACAGTGATGGCGCTTTTGTGACTAGCCTCATTCATGTAAGAGCATGTGTCAGAATCTCCTTTTTATGGCTGAATAATTTTCCACCACATGGATACACTATATGTATTAGTCACTTTTCTGTTGCTGTGATAAAACACCATGACCAAAGGAACTTATAAAAGGGATTGTTAAACTCACTAAGCCTACCCCCAGTGACACACTTCCTCTAGTACAGCCACACCTTCTAAGACCTCCAAAAACAGTGCCACCAACTGGAGACAAATGTCTGAATACTTAAAGCCTATGGGGGACACTCATTCAAACCACCACACTATATTATGTTCTTTTTAATTCAGGAATAAAATTGTTCCATACTCTGGGCTATTACAAATGTTTCTATGAACAAGGAGCAATAGTGCATGCCTGTAATCCCAGCATTCAAGAGAATCCCAAATTTGAGGTACCTGAGTTCTGCCTCTCTGTGCTTTTATCCGGTACTCCTGGGGTTTGGGCTGCCTATACCAGGTTTGTCATGTGACAGAGTTACAGCTATGGACTGGATTGCTACGGTGAGCATAGCCTGGAAGGTTGGATCTAATTTGAGATTGTAGCCAGGCCCATTTCTAGTTTCTAAGGAGGACTAGGCAGGCACTGTGTTCTTTTCCTGCTATGGGGATGGATGGGTGATGGGTGTTCTCAGAGTGGTGGAAGCGTCTCTGCTGGAGGATGGTGCCCAGCTTGGCCCCTTTGCTCATGCTCAGAAGCTCCTTCTGGGCAGAGTGTGGGGCCTTCAGCCCACTGAGGCTGGTTTTTACCAGCCAGGCCCTCTCTTCAAGAAGACTCGGGGGACTGGAGAGATGGCTCAGCAGTTAAGAGCATCGACTGCTCTTTCAGAGGACCCGGGTTCAATTCCCAGCACCCACATGGCGGCTAAGAACTGTCTTAACTCCAGTTCCAGGGGAATCTGACACACCCTCTTCTGACCTTCACAGCTTTGCATGACATGGGTGCACCAATCTACATGCAGACAGTACACTCATACACATAAGAAAATTTTAAAAAAATTTAAAAAAAAGAAGACTTGGGTTTTCATTCAGCAAGAATAGCCCCAACGTGTGTGCCAGAATACTTGCCTTTGAAACCCCAAGCTGCACTGGGGCCCAAATCAGAAGAGACCACTGTGTGGGTTTTCCAAGAGTCCAGAGATGTAGAGCTGCTGGGTCCTGTCTCCCCTGGCTCAGGAGGTCGTGAAGGCATCAGAGGGTGGCCTGGATCATGACAGAGGGAGCAGCCAGGTGTGGTGACGCACACCTTTAATCCCAGCACTCAGGAGGCAGAAGAGGAGGATCTCTGTGAGTTCAAGGCCAGCCTGGTCTACATAGTGAGTTCCAGGCCAGCTGTGGCTACAGAGAGACGTTGTCTCAAATTAAAATAAAATAAAATAAAATAAAATAAAATAAAATAAAATAAAATAAAATAAACGATGGAGAGATGGAGGGAGCACAGAATGACAGCACTGCCTTCCTCAGGCCAAGGCTCTCCAGAAGATTAGGCTCCTTGACAGTAGCTAACCCTACTGTCCTTTCTCCACCCATCCTCACACCCAACATCCATCCACTCACCCATCATCCCTGATCTGAGGGATGAGAATGACTAGAGTCAACTCATCTAATAAGAGAGAGAAGAGTTGGGCTGGAGAGATGGCCTAGCGGTTAAGAGCGCCGACTGCTCTTGCAGAGGACCCGGGTTCAATCCCCAGCACCCACATGGTGGCTAAGACCCGTCTGTATCTCCAATTCCAGGAGAACTCCAGTTCCAGGGGAATCCGCCGATACCCTCTTCTGACCTCCCCGGCATTGCATGACACGGGTGCACAAACCTACATGCAGACAGTACATTCATACACATATGAAAATAAAATTAAAAAAAGACAGAGAGAGAGAAGAGTACCCCAAGCCAAGGGAAAAGCATGTGCAGAAGGCGTGTGGTAGTAGTAGAGTTTGTCATCCAGGAGAGCTAGACCAGAGAAGTCACAGCAGACAGAGGAGGCTGGAGAGCCGAGCGGGGGCCAGACTGAGAGGCCGAGATTGTGTGGGCAGAGGTCCTGGCCACAGCAGGGGCAGCACTGTAGCTTTCTATGATGATGGAAATGTTTCATCTTGTGCTGTTCAGAATAACAGCCCTGGGTCTGTCGGTTTGTGGGGTCTGACGGCTTGTGGGTAGCCTTCCAAGATGTTCTTCGTCTCTGGACCAGAGCTCACAGTTTCCGGGGTCTGCAAGCTCCCGGATCATTCTGGCCAGCTGGTTAATGACCTGGGTCTTAGCCCTGGTAGAGAGGGGAAGGATAGAGGAAGTGGGGTTGGGGGGGAGAGAAAGAATAAGGAAGGGGCAGACTCAAGAAGGAGACTGGAGCCCGACATGGTGGCGCACGCCTTTAATCCTAGCACTTGGGAGGCAGAGGCAGGTGGATCTCTGTGAGTTCAAGGCCAGCCTGGTCTACAGAGCGAGTTCCAGGCCAGCTGGGGCTACAGGGAGACCCTGTCTCAAAAAGACAAAAAAATAAAAAATAAATAAAAAAAGAAGGAGACTGGGAGGAATTCCACTGGGAGAAGACTGGTTTAGTGACAACAAGCAAGGATTTGTATACTAAGCTACTGTGCTCCTGGCAGGGAAGTGGGGGCGGGGGTGTGAATAAGGAAAAGAGAATGCGAGCCATCTTGGCTCCTGGGGTGGGGGGCAAGGCAGCAGAACTCCTGGGTGTGTGTATAGTAAGTTGGAGGTGTGACATATGCTCCATACATCAAAAGGGAGCCTTCAGGTTGTGGGGCTTTGTCTTAGGCAAACAGAACACCCCATATCCTGGCTCCAAGGGAGTTTGGCTCCAAGGGATCTTGTCGGGACAGTGGCTGCCCGTCCTGCTCTAGCCAGGCAAAAGCCTCGGCCCTACACAGGTCACTGGCGATCACTTAAGGGATTAAATTCAGGTTTTCTTTCCTTTCAAGTGGTCTTGTGTGGCGAATGGCTACTGCTGAGGATATCACAGGTCTGCACCCTAAAAACAGTGGGACGTCAAGTGAGGAGTTTGTGAGGGATGATTCCATGTGGTCATTGCCATCTGACTGTCCAGTGTCAAGTGGGGGGTTGTGAGGGATGATTCCATGTGGTCATTGCCATCTGACTGTCCAGTGTCAAGTGGGGGGTTATGAGGGATGATTCCATGTGGTCATTGCCATCTGACTGTCCAGTGTCAAGTGGGATTGTGAGGGATGATTCCATGTGGTCATCTGACTGTCCAGTGTCAAGTGGGGGTTGTGAGGGATGATTCCATGTGGTCATTGCCATCTGACTGTCCAGTGCAGATGGGTTGAAAAGAAGATGTGTGGAGATTCGGCAAGTCTGAGCCCTCTCTGTGACCCAGAGTTCACGGGGTACAGGCTGGGAAAGGGGAGGGAAGCCAGGGATCAGATGAAGAGCAGGTGTATTGATTAGTTTTCTTATTGCTATGACAAAAATACTCACAAGAAGTGTGATAAAGGAGCCCCCCAGTTCTGAGGACTCCAGTCCACTGTGGAGGGAAGAGACGATGGCAGACGGCTCCACGGTGGCAGGACGGTGCAGCTGGCTCTCCTCGCCTGCTCACACCTTCACAAAACAGGAAGTAGAGAACATACAGGAAGTGGGTCTGGGCTATAAAATGTCAAGGCCTGCCCCCGGTGACCCACCTCCTCTAGAAAGGCTCTACTGCTATAACCTTCCAGAACGGTGCCACCAGCTAGGGACCATGTGGTCAAACACCTAAGCCCGTGGAGGGCATTTCACATTCAAACTACAGTAGCCATCATAGTAAATCGACAAGGCATGAGGGGGCACATTGGGCTCACCCCTAGGTCTGGTCAGCACACTGGGGCAGAGTGGTGCTTTGAGTCCAGGAGCCCCAAGGGACCCTGTTTGGGATGAATTGGATCCTAGTGAGTAGGATGGTGTGAGATTGCCTGAGGGGATGTGTCTGTGGAGATGCTGGGGCTCAGAAAGAAACAAGGTGGGAGGCCTGGCAGTCACCCATGACAGTGGACATAGACTCTGAAACTACATCCTACTTGGGAGGGAGTCAGAAGAGGGGCCAGGTGAGGCCTTGACACCCATCACTCAGACACTGGTGAAGAGAAACAAAGAAGAAGCCTTTGTTCTGGCCTGTAGTAGCAGAGGTTTCATCCCATGGTAGACTGGCCCCCTTGGTTGCAGGCTTGAGGTGAGAGCCATGGCGGAAGGGCCTGGGGAAGCAGGGAAGCTCACTTCGAGGCAGTGAGATGCTGTAATAGGAAGAAAGGTGGGCACGGTGATGCATAACTGTAATCCCAGCACTTGGGAGAGGGAGGCAGCAATTCAAGGCCAGCCTAGGTTACAGAGAGTTTGAGGCCACATGAGCCCTTGTAGAGCAACCACAAGGGACCTGAGAAAAATATTCCCAGACAGGACACCCTCTAGTAATGCACTTCCTCCAGCCAGGCCTGCCTTCTGCAGTTCCTACTTTCGGTCCACTCGTGTCTAATCTATTGGTGTGTGAACCTACTCATCAGATCAGAATCTCTAAGATCTGATTGGCCCTGCATCCCCACCCCACCCCCCAAGACACACAGTGGTCACACTGAGGTGCTCTACTGACCACCTAGGCGTCAAGTTGGCAGACAAGATCAACCATCAAGTGGCAGGGCATGGCCAGAGGCCTGGGCACAACCAGGGAGGTACAGGCCAGAGAAGCCACTGTTTCCAGGTGGGCGTATAAGCTACGGAGCCGTGTTCACTGTGGGTGTTGGGTGGACCTCTGGTGACAGAGTTCAAGGCGCTCAGCAGGCAGCCTTGGCCCTGCCCTGGGTCTCCATGGACGTGCCCCACCAGCACTTTCTTCCCTGGCTGTTCTCTTCCACTGAATTCTAGCCCAGACTTCCAGGCTGGAGAACATGTCTCAGGTGATTTTGCACACGTCTCAGGTGATTTTGCACACCCCAACCCTGGACGGCACTGATCACACCAGTAGGCTCTTGGCCAGCATCTACTTGGCAGACACCTTGAGGTGCTAGAACCCAGCCCTGAAGTCCTTGAAGAAGGACTGCTAGGTGCTCTGTCTCAATGACAAAAGCAAGTCCCGTATGGCTAGCTCTAATGGGCAGTGGGGTCTGCCTTACTGAGTCCTTCTCTCGGCTTAACAAGTCTGCATTCCCATCATCCTCATTCCCCCAGTCGGCCAGAATGCCTGAGCTTCCTGTGACCTCCATGTCTGGTCCCCTCCATCTTCTTCCCCTGCAGAGATGGTCACCTGATTTTTTTCCAGTCATTTCCAGTGTTAGGACACGTCCTGATTGGTGGAAACAGAATAGAAATCTGGTTGCCATAGGGTGGAATGACCATGTCATCATGCATTCCCTCACTCGAGGATTCAGCTACATGCGTAAGAGGGGGAAAAATAGATAATCAACCAATAGGCAATGTATACTTGAATTTACATTGCAAGATTATTAGTGCAGTGGAGACAGAGGGTTCAGGGAGGACTGAACGGAATGGGGAAAGGTTTAATAAGAGTATGCCAGGTTGAGGGAGAAGCACACACAAAGGCCCTGTGGTAGAGACTGTGTCAACCAGAAGATCTATGAATAGATCTGGCATTTAGGGAAGTTAGGGAAGGCCTCTCCAAGGAGGTGACCTTTGAACAAAGCCTGGAAGCCAGGAGGAGACTGGTGTCCTGGAGCAGATGGAGTGAAGGAGAGATATGTGATGAAGAGACCAAAACAGCCATCAACTCTGGGTCTTGGAGGCCACCACAGGCAATCGGGGGTCAGTGGAGGGCTGTGAGCCAAGGAGTCCTGGGACATGACTTGGAACAGTAGTGAGACAAGTGATCCAGGTCTGAGTAGCAGACTGGAGGTGTGGGGTGCACAGGGCTGGATACAGGGAGGTGCGGGGTGCACAGGGCTGGATACAGGGAGGTGCGGGGTGCACAGGGCTGGATATAGGGAGGTGCAGGGTGCACAGGGCTGGATATAGGGAGGTGTGGGGTGCACAGGGCTGGATATAGGGAGGTGTGGGGTGCACAGAGCTGGATATAGGGGTGGAGTCAAGAACCCCAAAGTTTTCAGCTTGAGAAGTACGATGAATAGCAGGGTGTGTGCTGGGCTATAGTCAGCTCAGCTCGGATGTGCATTTCAAAGCTCGGGGGAGATGATGACCAGGCAGATGATACAGTGATCCTGCCTAACATGTAAATTAAGGTGTCATTAGGATAGAGAAAGAATGCGTGTCTAGGAATAGATGAGGACAGTCGCTAGAGTGAAAGTCGCTAGAAAAGAATCCTTAGAGCCCTGGAACATTCTCTTCTCAACAACCTCTTCCTTATCCCTTCCTCTCTCTCTCTCTGTCTCTCTCTCCATTCCTTCCTCCCTCCTCCTTCTTCCCTCCTCCCTCCTCCTTCTTCCCTCCTCCCTCCTCCTTTTCCTTCTCCCTCTCTCTTTCATGTTTGTTCATGTCTGTCTTTATAAACATATATTAATTATACATAACACTGAGTTTCATTATGACATCTTCATACGTATGCATAACATATTTTGATCATGTTCACCATACCCTCTCTTATCCTGCCCACTCCTGTTGCCCCTTCCTCTGCCCAGCAGTGTGTGTGTGAGAGAGAGAGAGAGAGAGAGAGAGAGAGAGAGAGACAGAGAGACAGAGAGAGAGACAGAGAGAGAGACAGAGAGAGACTCGGTGAGTTCCATTGGGGCTACCTATAAGGACATGGGTGAGAGGCTATTTACATGAGCATATGTGTCTTACTAGTGGCTATACCACGGAAGAAAAATGTCTCTGCTTCCCCCACAACTATCAACTGCCAATTACCTCAAGGAAAGGTAAGGCCCCTTGGGTCCCACCCAGCCCCTCCATGGACTGTCTTGTGCAGGTCCTAAGCAGATGATCACGCCTGTTGTAAGTTCAAGAATGCAACAGCCACATCGGGCCCAGCACACAGCATTCCTCCCACCCCCCTCCTCTTTGGAGGGCTGAGACAGATGTCCTGTTTATAGCCAAGCACTCAGCAGTCACTTACCCTCCTGCTCTGACCAGTCTTGAGTCTCTGCCACTACCGCTTCCCTCTGAAAAAAGAAATGTTTCTGACCAAAGCTGACAGCAGCACTAATCTGTGACCATAAATGTAATTCTTTAGAAGGCAATTTGGCAGGCACATCATGTCTATTAGCAAAAAATAATCAGCTAGTAGCTTCCCCTCTAGAGCCTATGACCTCCCTGGCCTTGGGCTTTTGACGAGGTTTACAGTAGCAGACATGAATGTCCTCCTTTGAAGTGGACCTCAGACCCAGTCAGAAGGCAGCGTATAACAGTCATGCCACTATTGCTCTGGTGGGCACAGCCTGTGTGATCAGTCAATAGAACTGCACACAGGATCCACAACTGACTAAGAATCTGATGACACTCACCCCCAAGAGCCCAAAGAGCACTTTCTCAAGCTTTGAAGGCTGGCCAGCAGGGTCTTTTTTTTTTTTTTTCTTTCTTTCATCAAACTTTTCTTGAGGATTTCTCATTATTTTGGATGTCAGCAAGATAATGGGTTTACTACTCATCAGTTTAGGTTACAAAAAGAGAGAATTAACAAGTCTTTCTTAATTCAAGTTCTAAAATCTCAGGGAAGGAATCTGATTAGTGTAGTTTGCATGAGATGCTTATCTCAGAACTAATTCCCCCCCAAGGGTGGGGCAATGTTTGCTTGGTGGCTCCTCTGTGACTAGGTGACCTAGAGAAGTGTGCTGCAGCTCTCTGCAATAGTTGGTGTACTGGACAGACAAAGCAGGCACCCCATAAGGGCTTCAAATACAGATTTAAAGGGGCGCAGATGATATTTTCCCCTGAGAATAGTGTGATGATTAATCTCGATTATCAACTCGATGAGATCAGGAATCGCCTAGGAGACAGGCCTCTGGGTAATTCCTAGGAGGAATTATCTAAATTCACACATCCATTGTGGGTAGAACCATTCCCTAGGCTAAGATCTGGGACTGTGTAAAAATGAGAAAGACTATATGCAGTGTGACCAGCCGGGCAGGCTTCCACTGCCTGGCCTTCCCCATCATAGGAGATACAATGTCAAACTCGGAGCCAGAATGAACTTTATAACCTCAAACTGTGAACCAGAGTGAATTCTTTCTCCCTTAGGTTGCTTTTGCTAGGTATTTTATCTCAGCAACTGGGAAAGTAACTAAGACAGATGCGCTGGACTAGCCGGCCAGACATGGACCGTGAAGTGTCCGGTCAGAGTGCCTGCCACATACACCCCATGCTATACACTTCCTTGATTGGTCCAAATTTGTAAGGAGAAATATGGGATCCTCCTGTTCACTCTCTGAAATCCCTGCTGGCCCAGTGGACCACATGCTGATGTCCTTGCCAACTTTCTGGCTGGGTTGCCTTCAGGCTTCTCAAAATTTGCATTCCCAGGTACAACTTTCCCTCTTCCCCCATCCCCACGGTCCCACGAGGACATCTTTCAGGATGCATGGACCGCCAAGTCAGAGGAGGAGATGCAGACCAGCACCTGTGAACCTGTCGTCCATCCATCCCAGCACCTGATCGAGGGGCTGAGGGTCAGCTCCCCTTCCCTTCCCTCCATTTTGTCCCAGAGCCTTGGCTTTCATTCATGTGTGCTTCTATCCATCCCCAATGGCTTCTGAGCCCACATCTCTGCTCCCTGTTCATACCCATCCTCACTGCTGCTGCACAGCCGCTAGTGCACTGCGGAGGGGACTGGGGACATTCCCAGCCATGGCTCTTCCTGGGACTCAGTTCTTCAGCTTCTGCAGATGGCAAGCTTTGAACCTTGGTGCGTCAGGAGAGAGGAAGACGGAATTCCCGTCCATCACTCCGCTTCTCAGCTCTGCTCACCGTCCTCCCCAACACTCACCTGCCAAAGGCCCTGAGCATGTCTAAGTCCACTTCCCACACTGCCTATGGAAGCCTTCCTGCATCCTTGCCATCAGAAGGTCCCACCCTCCCTGTGTACCACCCTCCCTGTGGCTCGACACGCTCTGTGACCTTTACCTTCCTGCATCCTTGC
Organism: Rhizomys pruinosus; assembly: GCA_009823505.1. NCBI lineage: Eukaryota > Metazoa > Chordata > Mammalia > Rodentia > Spalacidae > Rhizomys > Rhizomys pruinosus. Next base: position 2,498,638 of record VZQC01014578.1, read on the forward strand.
TCTGTTAAGGTCTAGTTGGTATCAAGCTCACCCCCGCCTCCATGGCCCCCGGGCTTTCCTGCGTCACAACATGGGATCTGTCTCCTTTGTAGCTAGTACATCCCTCACCTGGCAATTAACCACATCCTGTTGTGAGTGCTTCTGATGTACAGGAGGGTGCTTTGTGCCTGGTACTATTATGCAAGGCGTGTGTTGTCTCAAAGATCAGTTCTGGAGGGGGAGTAGGCAGGGCACCTCAGCTGGCTCTGAGCAGAGCTTCGCACACACAGAGGTACTCAATCCCTGTGCGATGATGGATGGGGCTGGTATTGCTTTTTCTCCAACCCATCCTTTATTCTGCTGTCAGCAAACTTTTCTCAGGGATTGTTCTCATCATCAAACTGATTCCCTTGATTTAGTCAGCCAGTGTGTTGAGGCTCCTGGGTGGGTGGTACCTTGGAATGCAGAGAGCATCCTCCATCCTCTCAGAGCCCCTGTAGCCCCATGTGCTCAGGAAATGGTCAGGCAGATGGGACAGGTGAGTGGTGAATGATGAAATCTAGGAGATGCCTACACCATAGGGTGTCAGAGATCTGGGGTGTTCTATGACTCCCAGCATGGATGTTGGCTTTGGATGGTGTAAGGATTTATTTGGGTCTCCAGGGTGAGGGGCTTGGGATGGAACAGGAAGACATGAAGGGATTTTAGGCGGGAGCATTTGAGAAACAAAGCATTTAGATGCAAGGACCATCGTGGCCTCTGTCATCTTGGGCATCCCGGGACAGTGTGAGAAGGTTGGAAGCCACCCTGGTCTGCAAAAACCAGGGATCTTTATTGATTTCAACAGGGATGCTGGTGTCCTGAGTGGGCAGTTTGCCTGGCTCCTGCCAACTCTCACAGTTATCAGCCTCTTTCTCTCTCACCAACCTTCCAGGGTGGTCACCCATCTCTGCTCCCCTCCTCTCTCCAGCAGCTAAAGCCAGAGAGGCAGAGGGATGGGCTCTGGGATGGGTTTTAGTGTTGTCAGTAGGGAAGGTCTGTGCTGGGGCTCTGGGTCGCCTGTGGTGACAGTGTGGTTGGCCACCCTTGTGCACCTGCAGATTCAACCTGCCAGAGAAGGAATACTTTAGAACATTATTTACAACATCACTAATAATTAAGGAAATGCAAATCAAAACCACTTTAAGATATCATCTTACTCCAATAAGACTGGCTAGGATCAAGAAAACAAATGATACCAAGTGCTGGAGAGGTTGTGGGGAAAGGGGAACACTCATCTACTGCTGGTGGGAATGTAAACTCGTACAGCCACTATGGAAAGCAGTGTGGAGAACCCTTGGAAGACTTGGAATGAACTTGCCACCCAACCCAGCCATACCACTCCTGGACATGTACCCTCAAGACTCACCCCACTGCAGAGATACATGCACGGCCATGTTTATTGCAGCTCTCTTCACAATAGCAAGGAGCTGGAACCAACCCAAATGCCCCTCAACTGATGAGTGGATAGAGAAAATGTGGTACATCTACACAATGGAGTTCCATGCAGCAGTGGACATCACGAGCTTTGCAGGAAAAGGGCTGGAGCTAGAGGACATCATGCTGAGTGAAGTAACACAGTCCCAGAAAAACAAACGACGAATGGTATCCCTCATCTGTGGATGCTAGTGCCAATTACCTAGTTGTAAGTATTTCTTGTGTAGGGCCCCCTGAGCTTTTGTCCAAAGCAGTTGGGCATAATGCTTATTGGAAACAACAACAACAACAACAACAAAAACAACAGAAAGGACTGCATCAAAGAACTGACTGAAACAGTGAACTTCTGCTCCAAACAGTCAACTTCCTCATGGAGAATATTGAGAAAGACTGAGAAAGAGATGAAAAGCATGTTTGTCAGAATGAACAAGCTCTGGCGGGGTGGGGAAATGGGCGGGAACACGGGTCTAGATTTATTAAAATAATAATAATAAAGAACATTATTTATGTGCGAGAGTGTGTGTGTGTGTGTGTGTGTGTGTGTGTGTGTGTGTGCACCTTGTTAGAACTGCAGAATAACAAGCTGTCCCTGGTTCGTCTTGATCTCCCCTCCTGGCATAACTGTCAATCACTTCTCTAGGAATTGTGGCTCCTGTTAGAGGGATTAGATAGTAAAGATAAAGCGTTGGGCGTCAGGTGGGCACTTGGCTTTCCTCCGCCTTCCCAGTGCAGGGGAAGGGAGCAGGTGACTGAGCTGCTTCCTGTCTCCCTGTGAAGAGGTAAGGACCCTCTGAAATCTCACTCACAGAAGGATTCATGTCAGGTCCTCAGAGCACACGAGCTGTGGGCATCATTTCTCCCTACTCCTCTGGGTGGCTAAATCTGTGTGCCTATCTGGGCCGTTACCAGTTGAACAGGCTGGGGAAAACCCTATTTTCCTTACATGGAAAATAACGTACCTTGATATGTGAGCACAGGCTCTGCTGAGTTTACATAGGCCTGACATCATGTTTGTTTGTGTGTCTGTGTGTGCATGCAAATGAACGATGTCTTTTTGTTCAATACTGTAGGAGGATGAAGTTACCTGTTTATTGCTCTGTCTCTTTCCAAGGACTCTCAGCTCTTCAGCCTCCAATTCAGTGCTTGGCACATGGGCAGAGCTCCGAAATGACTTTGGGGTGAATGCTAACCCCGAATACAACTCTTACGGACGGTGCACTTCACGCGAGCCAGGCACCGATCAAAGTGTTTAATGTGGTAGAGGCAGGCAGATCTCTGTGAGTTCAAGGCCAGCCTGATCTTAATCCTCACAACAATGTTTTTGTTATATGAATTTCATTGGTAAAGAAGTTGGAGCTCATAGAATACATTGTCCAGGTTTACCCAGCAAGGAAATAGCAGAGCCACACCTGCTCCTAGGATGTCTTAGGCCAGAGTCCATACACTCAACTTCCATAGCATCCCCCAGATGGTAACAGTGCAGACGAGTGGGTGAACTGGTAGGTCAGTGATGGGGGACGAATGCTGCTCAAGTTTACTTTCTATCCCCATGATAAACATCACAATCAAAAACAATTTGGGGAGGAAAGGGTTTATTTGGATAACAGCTCCCAGTCCATCATCCAGGGAATAAGACAGGAACTCAAGGAGAACCGAGAGGCATGAACTGAGGCAGAGAGCACTGAGGAACGCTGCTTTGGCTTGCTTTCCTTGCTTGCTCAACCAGCATTCTTGTACAACCCAGGCCCACCTGCCTAGGGATGGCACTGCCCACAGTGGCTGGGCCTTCCTACATCAATTAGCAATTAAGAAAATGGAAAGATCATATAGCTCAGCAGTTAAGAGCACTGGCTGCCCTTTCAGAGGACCCAGGTTCAAATCCCAGCACTCACATGGCAGCTAGCAACCATCTGTAACTCCATTTCCAGGGGATCCAATCCCCTCTTCTGACCTCTGTGGGCATTGCACAACACAACACAGGTGCACTTACATGCAGGCAATACACTAATACACTTAAATTTTTTAATTAAAAAATGGAGCTGGAGGCCGGGTGTGGTGGCGCACGCCTTTAATCCTAGCACTTGGGAGGCAGAGGCAGGCGGATCTTTGTGAGTTCAAGGCCAGCCTGGTCTACAGAGTGAATTCCAGGACAGCTGGGGCTACAGGGAGACCCTGTCTCGAAAAGACAAAAAAAAATGGAGCTGGAGAGATGGCTCAGCAGTTAAGAGCACACTGACTGCTCTTACAGAAGACCAGGGTTTGATTCCCAGCACCCACATGGTAGCTAACAACCATCCATAACTCCAGTTCCAAGGAATCCAACACCTTCTTCTGACTTCTGCAGGTGTTGCATGACACGGCGCACTTACACACATACAGACAATACACTCAAACACAAAAAATAAAACCAATAAATAAAATATTATTTATAAAAAGAAAATGCCTCATAGACATGCCTGCGGGCTCCCAGGTCAGTCTGATTAAGGCGGTTCTTCAGTGAGCTTTCTTCTTCCCTGGTGTGTCAAGTTGAAAACAGTGGCAAGTGGGTAGATGGTTGGGTGGATGGGTGGGTGGATGGGTGGGTGGGTGGATAGTAGACATACAGATAGATAGGCAGATGGAGTGAGTGGTCAGATGATGAAAGGATGGATGCTGTATCAGTGCATAAGTGAATGAATAAGAGGATGAGTGGACAGATGTGTAGAGCTGGGTGGATGTGCAGGAGGGTAGATAGAATGAATGGCTGAGTGGAGAGATAGGTGGATGGTTTGGATGGATGGGTAGATGGGTAGATGGAAGGATGGTTGGATGGATGAATGGGTAGGTGGATGGATAGACAAATGGTAGATGGATGATAGATGGAAGGGTGAGTGGATGGGTGGGTGGATGGGTGGATGGATGGTTGGGTGGATGGGTGGGTGGATGGGTGGGTGGATGGGTGGGTGGATGGGTGGATGGATGGATGGATGGATGGACGGATGGATGGACGGATGGGTGGATGGATGGGTGGGTGGATGGATGGATGGGTGGGTGGGATGGGTGGATGGATGGGTGGGTGGATGGATGGGTGGGTGGATGGGTTGACAGGTAGATGGAAGGATGGTTGGGTGGATGGATGGATGGGTGGGTGGATGGGTGGATGGATGGTAGATGGATGGATGGATAGATGGAAGGATGGGTGGATGGGTGGGTGGAAGGGTGGGTGGATGGGTGGGTGGAAGGGTGGGTGGGTGGATAGGTGGATGGGTGGGTGGATGTATGGGTGGATGAGTGGTTGGATGGGTGGATGGGTGGATGGATGAGTTGGTGGATGGGTGGATGGATGGGTTGGTGGATGGGTGGATGGATGGGTTAATGGATGGGTGGATGAATGGGTAGAGAGATAGACAGATAGGTAGATGAGTGGGCTGATATATGAGTCAACAAGAATAGCATTTCATTCCTTTCTTTCCCACTCCTTATTGCTTAGCTTCTCACTGAGACCATCCCTGTGTCCTCTCCCAGCTCATTTCCTTTTGCAGTGCTTCTCCCAAAGCTACATATTCAATCACGTCTGATAGAGAGAGAGAGGGAGAGAGAGAGAGAGAGAGAGAGAGAGAGAGAGAGAGAGAGAGAGACACTCCGGGGCCAATGGCTCTAGACCATATGTTCAAATGAGTATCTTGACAGACAGATCTGGTACAAGAAGTATTTTTTAACAATTCGTGTCCAATACAAAATGGTTTAGTATGTAAGATACTGAATTCAGGCTCAGTGTGTAAAGATGCTTCAAGGCCACCAAGCTTCATGACCTGAGTTCAGTCCCTGTGATCCACATAGTGGAAAGAGAGAACCAAGTCCCCAAAGTTGTCCTCTGACTTCCAGAGGCATGCTGTGTACAGTACACACACACACACACACACACACACACATACACTTTAAATAAATAAATATAATTTTATATATTTTATATGTATATATATTGAATTCAGGAAATTCAGTTGGGTTTTATTTTGCAGCTTATTAGAAATTGAAAGATGTGACCTGGGCATGGTAGCAGATGCCTTTAATCCCAATAACTGGGAGGCAGAAACTCACAAAAACTCTGTGAGTTTGAGGCTAGCCTGATCTACATAGCAAGTTTCAGGCACCCAGGGCTGCATAGTGAGACCCTGGAAAGAAAGAAAGGAAGAAAGGAAGAAAGGAAGAAAGGAAGAAAAGAAGAAAGGAAGAAAGAAAGAAAGAAAGAAAGAAAGAAAGAAAGAAAGAAAGAAAGAAAGAAGGAAAGTATTAAGTATAAAAAAGCATGAAACCCCAATAAAAAGCACATGAGGCTTAGGTCACTCTAGGAGCATGCTTTACTTCCATGTGGGACTGCCAGCGTGAGCTGCCTGCAGACACGTGGTGGGACTGGACAGCATGGCAGGGGGTGGGGGGGTGGGGACAGAGAGAGAGGGACACACAGAGAGAGGCACAGAGAGAGTTATGGCAGCTGGGGTCCACCCTTTATACCCATGGGGCAGGGCCTCGGGTAAGTGGGAAGGGGTCAGAGGATTGGCAGCTTCTGGAGGAAGTGGGCACCTGTGTGCCCCTTAGGATTCTGGGAAGCCTGGACCTAACAGGAAGGAAGGAAGGAAGGAAGGAAGGAAGGAAGGAAGGAAGGAAGGAAGGAAGGAAGGAAGGAAGGAAGGAAGGAAAAGATTGGGACCAAATATCTGTATTTTTGCTTCTTGATCTGTACCCTAGACACTACCATAACTGTACAGTGAGACCCTGTGAATAGACTCCCCCTCCACCGTGTAACCCTGTCCTGCTGCTTCTCAGTGAACCTCTGACTGGCACAGGAGCCTCGGGAGGGTTCAGAAGCTTCTGTCACCCCCTTCTCAGCTCACCACCCTGCTTAGTGAAGCTCATCTTTCCATGGGGAGGAGTGAGGGAGGGTGTGACATGCTGGCTTTCTCCAGCTATGCCTAAAAATGACAGCTTCAGGCAAGGCTGGCTCCAGGGACAATGGCTCCATTGCCTCCCCCCCCCCCACTCTGGTTTCCTCTGCTTCAGTTCCCTGTTCAGCCAGAATCTCCCCACCTGTTGGGAAGATGCCCTCATGTCTCCAAACTTCCACCTCCAGCTCAGCCCCCAGAAGAAAGCAAGTACCTCTCACTCTGTTTGCCAGCAGTGGTCCTGTAATTAAGTTTTACTGAGGCTGGGGGGGGGGGCAAGCTTGGGTCATGTGACCACTACTCACCAATCACCATAGCCAGGGGGATGCTGATCTGGGGAGCTGGGCCCGGTGCCCACCATGGTGTGAGTAGACAGGCCGCAGAGCCACGGCCACTGAGAGCCTCAGTGTCATATTGTCAGAACCAGGTCTGAGAGGTAAGAGCCATGGCTCTTCTGTCTTTCTTACTAGCTGTGTTTAAGAGCCAGGCCGTCGAGTTCAAACTCTAGCATACCGTTTTCTGACTGTGTGATCTGCAGTTACTGAACCTCCCTGGACTGCAGTTTCCTCATCTAAAGAGTGGGGCTAAGGAGAGTGCTGGCCCTGTAGAGACTGAACTAGTCTGTCTCTGCAGTGTTTGGCTCAGAATGGGGTACGTTGTAAGTCCTTGGCCCTCGTTCTGGGTTAAGTAATCAGATGAGGTCTTTGGCCTTGCTGAGCGCCATCAGGACAACTGATTAGGAATCTATTATAAAAGATGAATTGAATAGGGATTACAATGCAAACTGTAAGTGTGAGAGCCCAGGGTGATTATAACTACCAAAGACACCCGTGGCTGAAGGATTAACAGAGGGCACATGATGCATTTGGAAGTGGAAGAGTGTGTCTGGTAGTGGGAGTGTCAGATACGAACACCTAGAGGCAAGAATAGTACAGGCCTCATTGGGGAAGTAGGGACGTGAGCTTGGCCGTAGTCTGCCATGTGAGGCCGTGTGGGAACGCGAGGATACAGGAGGCTGGGAAGTCAGAGAGCAGAGGGCCCTCTGTCCTCACAAGGCCCTCCAGCTTCCTATAGAATCTGGGCTTCAGATTCAGGGCGATATAGACTCCTGAAGAAATTATTTTTGTTTAATTTTTAAATTTTAAAGTTTACTTTAATAAGGATTTTTTTAGATCTAGCTGACATGAAAAACTGCACCTTTTTCACATTTTTCCCTTTTAATTTAATTTAATTTAATTTAATTTTTTTGGTATTTTTGAGACAGGCTCTCCTTTTTAGTACCAGCTCTCTTGGAGCTCACTCTGTAGACCAGGCTGGCCTTGAACTCACAGAGATCCACCTGCCTCTGCCTCCCGAGTGCTGGGATTAAAGGCGTGTGCCACCACACCTGGCTCCCTTTTAATTTTATGTTACTCTGAAATATGCATACATACCCTCCACACATATACCAAAATTACAAAGTCTAAATATAAGTGGTAGGTTAGTTCTAGAGCCCATTAAGGGATTCACATTGTAAGAACACAGTTGCTTTCAGGTAAAAAGAAATATAACATTAACATTGTTCAGTTAGACTTACAACTAAGTCCTTGGGGCTAGCATCCACAGATGAGGGACACCATCGTTTATTTTTCTAGGACTGTGTTACTTCATTTAGCATATCTTCAAGTTCCATCCACTTACCTGCAAAGTTCATGATGTCATCTTTCTTTACTGCTGCATAGAACTCCATTGTGTAGATGTACCACATTTTCTTTATCCATTTGTCAGTTGAGGGGCACTGGGATTGGTTCCAGCTCTTTGCTATTGTGAAGAGAGTTGCAATAAACATGGCTGTGCATGTATCTCTGCAGTAGGATGAGTCTTATGGGTAAATACCCAGGAGTGGTATGACTGGGTCAGGTGGTAGGCTCATTTTGAGTCTTTTAAGGGTTCTCTACACTGCTTTCCATAGTGGTTGTACAAGTTTACATTCCCACCAACAGTGGATGAGTGTTCCTTTTTCCCCACAACCTCTGGTATCTTTTGTTTTCCTGATCCTAGCCAGTCTTATTGGAGTGAGATGATTATCTTAAAGTGGTTTTAATTTGCATTTCCTTAATTATTAGCGATGTTGAACTTTTTAAAATGTTTCTCAACCATCTTTACTTCCACACTTATGAAGTGTTTGTTCAGCTCTTTACTTCATCTTTTGAGTGTGTCATTTGTTTTCTTCTTTGTTTTTCGAGACATTTATATATTCTGGATGTTAATGCTCTGTCAGATGTGGTGAAGGTTTCCTCCCACTCTGTGGGTTTTCTCTTCACTTCATTGATTGTTTCTTTTGCTGTAGAGAAGTTCTTGAGATTAATGAGGTCCCACTTTCAATTGTCCACCTTATTTCCTGTGCAGCTGCTGTCTGATTTAGAAAGTTTTTCTTACACCTATGTTTTATAGGTTGCTGCCAACATTTTCTTCAATCACTTTCAGAGTTTCAGGTTTCATGTTGAGGTCTTTGATCCATTTGAAGTTGATTTTTGTACAGAGTGAGAGGTAAGGGTTCAATTTTATTATTTTTTATTTTTTTATTTATTATTTTATAGGTATGAGTGTACTGTCTGCATGGAGGTGGGTGCACCTGTGTTGTGCAATGCTGCGGAGGTCAGAAAAGGGTGTTGGATTCCCCTGGAACTGGAGTTAAAGACAGTTCTTAGTCAACATGTGGGTGCTGAGAATTGAACCTGGGTCCTCTGCAAGAGCAGTCGGTGCTCTTAACCTATTCTTCTACAAGTGGTGATCCAGTTTTTCCAACACCACTGGCTGAAAATGCTGTCTTTCCTCTATTGAGTCTTATTGGCCCCCTTGTCAAGTATGAGGTGGTTGAAATTGTATGTGCTCAAGTTTGGACCTTCAGTTTTGTTCCATTGGTCAATAGGTCTGTTTTTTGTGCCAGTACCAAGCTGTTTTTATGACTATAGCCCTGTAGTATAGTTTGAAGTCTGGTATAGAGATCCCACTGTATTGCTCTTTTCACTCAGGGTTGCTTTGGCTATTCAGGGTCTTTTGTTTTTCCAAATGAAATTAAGGATGTTTTTTCTATGTCTATGAAGAAACTCATGGGGATTTTAATTGGGATTGAATTGAATCTGTATATTAATTTGGGTAGAATAGACATTTTTACTATATTAATTTTTCTAATCCATGAGCACAAAAGGTCTTTCCATCTTCTTATATCTTCTTCAATCTCCTTCTTCAGGGGTTTAAAATTTTTGTTGTAGAGATCTCTGGTTAGGTTTGTTCCAAAGTATTTAAATTTTTTGAGGCTATTGTGAGTGGGAAGGTCTCCTTATATTCCTTCTCCAATTGCCTTGGTGTTGATGTACAGAAAGGCTATTGATTTTTCTAAGTTAATTTTGTATCCTGCCACTTTACTGGAACTCTTAATTGTTTCTAGTTTTCTGGTGGAATTTTCAGCATTCCTTAGGTAAACTATTATGTCATCTGCAAAAAAGGATAGTTTGACCTCCTCTTTTCCAATTAGTACTCCTTTAATTTCCTTTTCTTGTCTTATTGCCCTACCAAGCGTTTCAAGCACTATATTGAAAAGGAGTGGGCTGGAGAGATGGCCTAGCGGTTAAGAGCACTGACCGCTCTTACAGAGGACCCGGGTTTGATCCCCAGCACCCACATGGCAGCCGAGAACTGTCTGAAACTCCAATTCCAGGAGAACTCCAGTTCTAGGGGAATCCGATACCTCTTCTGACCTCCGCGGCATTGCACGACATGGGTGCACAAACTTGCATGCAGACAGTACATTTATACACATACAAAAATAAATAAAATTAATAAAAAAATTAAAAAAATAAAAGGAGTGGTGATAGGGGGCAGCCTTGCCGGGTTCTTGCCTCTAAGGTGAATGCTTCTAATTTTTCTCCATTTAGGTTGATATTGGCTGTGGGTTGTCATATATGGCTTTGATTATGTTGAGGAACATTCCCTCCAGTCCAATTCCTTCTAGGACTTTAAACATGATGCGGGATTTTGTCGAACACTCATCCAATCAACAGGAAAGGATGGGAGAAAGCTGCAGTAATAGATTGGATGAAGCAGAAAACAGAATATCAATACTGGAAGATAAAGTGGAAGAATTAGATTGCTCAAGAAAAGAATATGAAGATTTTTTTTGGTCTTTTCAAGACAGGGCCTCTCTGTAGCCCCAGCTGTCCTGGAACTCACTCTGTAGACCAGGCTGGCCTTGAACTCACAAAGATCTGCCTGCCTCTGCCTTCTGAGTGCTAAGATTAAAGGGATCCGCCACCCCTCCTGGCTTAGAATATGAAGATTTTTTTAAAAACACAAGAATGGAACAACCGGGAAATGTTGGACACTATGAAAAGACCAAGCCTCTGCCTCATAGGGAGAGAGGAAGGAGAAGAATCCCAAGACAATGGTATTGATCAGCTCTTCAACAGAATAATAGAAGAAAATTTCTCCAAGCTTGAAAAAAGACAAACCCATACAAATACAAGAAGCATATAGAACACCAAATAGACCAAGATCAGAAAAGAAACTCCCCACACCATATCATAGTTAAAACGCACCCAAAACAAAGACAAAATACTGAAAGCCACAAAAGAAAAACAAGTTACATATAAGGGGAAACCCATCAGAATTACAGCTGACTTTTCAGTGCAAACTATGAAAGCCAGAAGAACGTGGACCAAAGTATTCCCAGTGCTAAAGGACTATAGATGCCAACCCAGATTACTATACCCAGCAAAAATGTTGATGATAGTTGAAGGAGAAAGAAAAATCTTTCATGACATAAACTTTTTTTTCTTTTTTGAGACAGGATCTCCTTGTAGCCCCAGCTAGCCTGGAACTTTCTATGTAGACCAGACTGGCCTTGAACTCACAGAGATCTGCATGCCTCTGCCTCCCCAGTGCTGGGATTAAAGGCGTGTGCCACCATGGGTGCAAAACTGCACATATTTTAAAGCATGCAGTCTGGTGAGGTTTGACTTGTGTGTGTTCCAGTGAGCACTGGCACTGTTAATGATAAACATGGCTGTTAAGTTCATGTCTCCAAAATGGCAGTTTTATACTCAAGTACACAAGGAAGTGAGTTTACAAGGAAGTTGGGGTGAGTAGATGGGGGAATGGGTGTAGGTGGGTCTGTGGCTGATATCAATAGAAGCATCTCAAGGGAAACTGGAACCTGTGACTGGTATCAGTAGGAGCATCTCTAGAGAGACTGAGGCCTGAGTCTGGTCTCTGGTGAGGTATGATTGCAAGATGTTATAGCAACTTTTCTTGGACTGCAGGAGCACAGTCCAAGGTAATTATTTCTCAGGACTTCTGCCTCCATTGGTTTCCTGGAATCCCTGACTTAGGTGGGCTACAACCTTACATTCTACCCTTTGTGTCATAGAGATAAGGGGTGACATTTGTATGGACAAATGTTTTTCATTGCTCTAAACCTGAAAATTATCAATCCAGCTAGTCTGGCCAGCAGATGAGCTTCAGGGGTCCTCCTGTCTACACCCCTCTCCTGGGGTTACAGGTGTGCTACCATGCCCAGCTTTTAATGTGCGTACTGGAGATCTGACCTCAGCTCCTAATGTTTCCACAGCAGGCATATTACAGAGGCAGCCATCTCTCCAGTTCTTGTTTAACTGTTATTACTTTTATTTGCTTGTTTGTGTGTGTGTGTGTGTGTGTGTGTGTGTGTGTACATGGTATGTGTGCTCATCCATGGATCAGCCCATGTGTGGAGGTCAGAGGAAAACCTGTAGAAGCACTTCTGTCCTTCCTCCATGTGGGTCCCAGGTAGCCAATTCAAGTTGTTGGGCACGGCAGCGAGTGCTTTTACCCACTGAGCCATTTCACCAGTCCTTGCTCAGTTTTCTAGTGAGCTGTTGGTTTTCCAGAATAGTGGGACCAGTTTCCATTCTGCTCTGGGTGTGTGAGACCCCAACCCCCCACCCCCACCACCACCCCCTGCCTGGTCACTGTGACTGAGTATATTGTAGCTTATTGTGATTCTAATTCACATCTTCTTACTGACAGTGGCTTGGCTCCATCTTCTCTGGGGATGTGTCTGTTCATTTCTTTCCTCTTCCCCAACCCCGCACTTTATTTTCAGTTGTTTGTTTCCTGATTACTTAGTTCCAAAGGGTTCTCTGTATTTTCCCTTTTTATAAATACATGATGAAAACATATTTTCTATTATTTTATTTTCTTAACAGTATCTTCCAAATAGCAGAAGTTTTAAATTTGGATGAAGTCCACCTTATCAGTTTGTTCTTTTCTGGGACAATGTATGAAAATTATATCTGAAAAATAGAAATCTTTGCCTAAGAGTGTAGAGATTTCCTCCTGCATTTCCATCCCTGTTGTGTTGAGAGGTATTGAAATCTCCATGTATGAATGGGAGATTTTCTTGTTTTTTTTTCCATTAGTTTTTGCTTTGTGTAATTTTTGCTTATGTGTGGGTACACATGTGTATAAACATGTATGTGCATGTGCATGTGGAGGCCCAGGTGGTCTTCCTTGTTGAAGCAGGGCCTGTGAGTGAATCCAGAACTTGCTGCTATGGTTAGCCTGGCTTACCGGCTTGCTGCAGAACCCCCTGTCTCTGGCCCTCAAGTGCTGGGATTGCAGGTGAGCTGCTCTATTCCCACCTGGCTTTCACATGGTTTTCCCACGTGAAAACTCCAAACTCTGAACCTCGTGCTTATGCAGCAAGTGCATTACGCCGTCTGTCTGTCTGTCTCCTGGCCCTGTTTTTTGTGTGTTTTATGTTCTTTGGTTGCCTAAACATTTGGGATTATTACGTCCTTGAAATATGTCACCTCCTGTATCCTTGCCAACTGATCTTCAGCCTTGGTGGTATTCTTTGTTGTAAGACCTCCCTTAATGCCACAGCTTTTGGTTATGTACCACAATACAGCTTTCTCTACCATTTTACTTTTTTTTTACTTTTTGACACAGGGTCTCCCTGTAGCCCCAGCTGTCCTAAATTCATTATGTAAAGAAGGCTGGCCTTGAACTCACAGAGATATGCCTGCCTCTGCCTCCTGAGTGCACCGCACTGGATCCATTTTATTTTTAATGTCTGTTTATGTCCTCATATTTGAAATCCATTTTTGTATAACATAGAGTTGCACCTTGATTGTTAATCCAGCCTGATAGTCTCTGACTTTTAAGTGGGGATTAGACCAGGTATATTTATTGTGGTAACAGGTATAGTTAGCTTTAAATCCCCGTCTAGTTCTATCTAGATATATAAAAATTTGCTGTTTTATGTAATCCATTCTTTGCTTCCTTTTACCTCTTATTTTTACTTTTTGATTAATAAATTATCTTTTAAAATTCTATTTTATTTCTTTCATTGCTTCTTAGCTCTTTTTAGATCTTTCTTTTTTATATTATTGCTTTTTTCCAGGCTCTGTAGCTTTTGACTTATTGAAACCATTCCAGGTGACACTCCCCCACATTAACCCCTCCTGCCCACTGTTCTCTACTCCGCCTTCATATCACTGCATTTTATCTCCCCTCCTATGAAACGCTCTCCACCATGGCCTAGATTCCTGACTTCTATGAATTTTTCAAACAAAACGTGCATATCTAAAGATTCAAAGCTAGCATCCACATATGAGAAGGAACAAATGACCTTGTCTTTTGGGACCTGGATTACATCACTCAGCATTTTTAAAGAGTTTTTTCTTTCTCTATCACTTGTTTCGAGCAGTCTGATGCTGATAAGCTTTGGTATGGCATTTTCCTATTTCTTGTGCTTGGCGTCATTGGGTTTTAAAGTCTGTCTGTATTTGAGATCTCCTGAGCCCAGCGGCAGGAAGAGGGGGAGACAGGTAGGAACTGGGTGTCTTGGCGAGCTGATTGTTGATCCTTTGGTCCTGCTGTCTTTGGTTTGATTGGCTTTTGTGGCTGTGAGGTTGGAGTTATCCTCCCAGCTGGGATTAAAGGTGTGGTCTTTGGCTTGATTAGATCTAGTGGCTGTGGGGGCGGAGTTATCCTCCCAGCCGGTATTAAAGGCACGCTTGTGTGACTCTTGAGATTTGAGATCTCCTGAGCCCAGCGGCAGGTGCCGGGGCGCGGGCTGAAGAGCCCCCCCCCCCCGCCAACTGAGATTACGAAGAAGGATCTGAAGGAGGCAAGCAAAGCACGCCTTCAACACAGTGAAGAGGCATTCAGGACTCACATTGGAATACAGGCAAGGAGAAGCCCATATGCCAGGATCACGAAGAAGAAACTACACTGGAAAGGTGCAGGATAATCCCACGCCAAGCTTTACCAACCCTATGGATGACTCCTGCAGTGGGATCCCCCCGGGGATGCCCCAGGACACAGACATCAGAAACACAATTGGGAACATACTTAAAGAACTACAAGATCATAAAGAACAAATTAAAGAACTAAGAAAAGAGAATGAGGACCGAGAGAGAGAGAATGACAAGCTCCGGAAGGAAGTAGAAACACTGAAAAGATCCCATGCTGAAAAAGAAAAAGAAACCAACCAGCAAACAAAAGAGCTACAAAAAGAGATCGAGAAGCTCCAAAAAGAAATAGAAACACTAAAGAAATCAGAAGAGGAAATGAAAAAGGAAATCAAACACTCATCCATTCAAGAGGAAAGGAATGAAAAAAGCCTCAGAAGCAGAATGGAGGAAGCAGAACAAAGAATATCAGACCTGGAGGACAACACAGAACAACTAAAAACCTCAAGGAAAGATTATGAAAAATTTAAAAATACACAAAAATGGAACAACCAGGAGCTGTGGGACACTATGAAAAGATCAAACCTCCGCATCATAGGAATAGAGGAAGGAGAAGAATCCCAAGAGAAAGGTATTGATCAGATCTTCAACAGAATAATAGATGAAAACTTCCCCAAACTAAAAAAGGACAAACCAATACCAATACAAGAAGCACATAGAACTCCAAACAGACAAGATCAGAAAAGAAATTCTCCACGCCACATCATAGTTAAAATGCTGGACACCCAAAACAAAGAGAAAATTCTTAAAGCGACAAGAGAAAAACAACAAGTGACCTATAAGGGGAAACCTATCAGAATAACAACGGACTTCTCACAGCAAACGATGAAGGCAAGAAGAACCTGGAGCAAAGCATTCCCAGTGTTGAGGGACAATGGATGCCAGCCCAGGTTACTATACCCAGCAAAAATGTCAATCATAGTGGAAGGAGAGAGGAAAATCTTCCATGACATAAACAACTTGAAAGAATACATGTCCGGAAAACCAACCCTTCAGAGAATACTTGAAGCAATCCAAAGAACAGAAGAAAGGAGCAACCAACCCCAGGCAACTAGAAGGAGAAATCAATAAAAGCATAACTGCAGAAGTAGAAACCTAAATCAAAACCGCAGATGGATAATAAGGCAAAAGGAAGCAACACAAACCTATCAGTCATAACCTTAAATATTAATGGACTAAATTCCCCAATCAAAAGACATAGACTGGGAGACTGGATTAGGAAACAGAATCCATCGATATGCTGTCTGCAAGAAACACATCTTACCTTCAAGGACAGGCACCACCTTAAAGTGAAGGGATGGAAAAAAATATTCCAAGCAAATGGTACCAAAAAGAAAGCAGGTGTTGCTATTTTAATATCGGATAAAATAGACTTCAAAGTAAAAGAAATCAGAAGAGACAAAGAAGGCCATTACATTTTCATCAAAGGAACAATCCACCAAGAAGATTTCACAATTATGAATATATATGCCCCAAATTCTGGTGCACCAAACTTTATAAAGACAATTCTCCAGGACCACAAGTCACAGACTAACCCCAGCACACTCATAGTGGGAGATTTCAATACCCCACTGAGTCCTTTGGATAGGTCAACAGGACAAAAAATAAACAGAGAGACATCTGAACTGAACGATATGATACACCAAATGGACCTCATAGACCTCTACCGAACATTCCATCCTAATACCAGAGAATACACTTTCTACTCAGCACCCCACGGAACATTCTCCAAAATCGACCACATCCTGGGACACAGAAGAAACCTCTACAAATACAAAAAGATTGAAATAATTTCATGCATCCTGTCAGACCACAGTGCAATGAAGCTCAACATCAACACCAGGACAAGCCCTCCTGCCTACAAGAACACATGGAGACTAAACAACACACTCTTGAATAATGAATGGGTCAAGGAAGAGATAAAGAAAGAAATAAAAACATTCCTGGAACTGAATGACAATGACAATACAACACAACAAAACCTATGGGATACCTTAAAAGCAGTCCTAAGAGGGAAATTTATAGCCCTGGGTGCCTACATTAGAAAAACAGAAAGAGCACAAGTGAATGATCTAACACTACAGCTAAAAGCACTTGAGAGGCAACAACAGATGAACCCTAAACGCAACAGACAGGAAGAAATAACAAAAATCAGAGCAGAAATCAATGAAATAGAAACAAAGAAAACAATACAAAAAATCAATGAAGCCAAAAGTTGGTTCTTTGAAAGAATAAACAAGATAGACAGACCTCTAGCCCAGTTAACAAAAAGAAAGAAGGAACAACTCCAAATCAATACAATCTGTGATGAAAAGGGAAATATCACAACGGACAAGGAAAAGATCAAGAAAATTATATGGGAATATTACAAGAACCTATATTCTACCAAGTTTGAAAATCTAGAAGAAATGGATGAATATCTGAAATCCTGGGAATCACCAAAGCTTGGCCAAGAGGAGACCAGCAGCTTAAACAGACCCATAACATATGAAGAAATAGAGGATGTAGTAAGAAGCCTCCCAACTAAAAAAAGCCCAGGCCCAGACGGTTTCACAGCAGAATTCTATAAAACATTTCAAAAAGACCTACAACCATTATTTCTGAAACTGTTTAGAAGTATACAATCAGAGGGAATTCTCCCAAATTCCTTCTATGAAGCCAACATCACTCTATTACCAAAACCAGGCAAAGATACAACTAAAAAGGAGAATTATAGACCCATCTCCCTCATGAACACAGATGCCAAAATTCTAAACAGAATACTGGCAAATCGCATACAGACCCACATCAAGAAGATCATCCATCATGACCAAGTTGGATTCATACCAGAGATGCAGGGATGGTTCAACATACGAAAATCAATAAACATCATCAAACACATAAACGGAATCAAAGACAAAAACCACACCATCATCTCAATTGATGCTGAAAAAGCCTTTGACAAAATCCAGCATCCCTTCATGCTTAAAGTCCTAGAAGGAATTGGATTGGAGGGATCATTCCTCAATGTAATCAAAGCCATATACAGGAAACCCACAGCCAATATCATCCTAAATGGGGAAATGACGGAAACATTCCCTTTAAAGGTAGGAACTCGGCAAGGCTGCCCCCTATCACCACTCCTCTTCAATATAGTGCTTGAAACACTTGCTAGAGCAATAAGGCAAGAAAAGGATATTAAAGGAGTACTAATTGGAAAAGAGGAAGTCAAACTATCCCTATTTGCTGATGATATGATTGTTTACTTAAGAGATGCAAAAAACTCCACCAGAAAACTCCTAGAAACGATTAACAGCTTCAGCAAAGTGGCAGGATACAAAATTAACCTTAGAAAATCAATGGCCTTTCTTTACACCAAGAACAAGCAACTGGAGAAAGAATTCAAAGAGACCTTCCCACTCACAATAGCCTCAAAAACAATAAGATACCTAGGAACAAACCTAACCAAAGACACCAAAGACCTCTACAACAAAAATTTTAAACCCTTAAAGAAAGAAATTGAAGAAGACCTCAGAAGATGGAAAAACCTCCCATGCTCATGGATTGGGAAAATTAACATTGTAAAAATGTCCATTTTACCAAAACTCTTGTATAGATTTAATGCAATCCCAATCAAAATCCCCAAGAGTTTCTTCACAGGCTTGGAAACAAAAGTTCTTAAATTCATTTGGAGAAACAAAAGACCCCGAATAGCCAAATCAATCCTGAGTGAAAAGAGCTACACAGGAGGGATCTCTATACCAGATTTTAAACTATACTACAGGGCTATAGTCATAAAAACAGCCTGGTACTGGCACAAAAACAGACCTGTTGACCAATGGAACAAAACCGAAGATCCAAATCTGAGCACATACAATTTCAGCCATCTCATATTTGACAAGGGGGCCAAGAAACCACAATGGAGAAAAGACAGCATCTTCAGCAAGTGGTGTTGGCAAAACTGGATCACCACTTGTAGAAGAATGAAATTAAACCCCTACCTCTCACCCTGTACAAAAGTCAACTCCAGATGGATTAAAGACCTCAACGTGAAACCCCAAACTCTGAAGGTGATAGAAGAAAAAGTTGGCAGCAGACTACAAGACATAGGCGTAGGAAAAGACTTCCTAAATCAGACAGCAGCTGCACAAGAATTAAGGTCGACAATTGACAAATGGGACCTCATCAAACTCAAAAGCTTCTGTACATCAAAAGAAACAATCAAGGAAGTGAAGAGAAATCCCACAGAGTGGGAGGAAACCTTCACTGCAGATACATCTGACAAAGCATTGATTTCCAGAATATATAAACTACTCAAAAAACAAAGAAAAAAGAAAACAAATGACCCACTCAATAGATGGAGCAAAGAACTGAACAGAGACTTCACAAGTGAGGAATTAGAGATGTCTGAGAAACACCTCAAGAACTGTTCAACATCACTAATCATTAAGGAAATGCAAATGAAAACCACTTTAAGATATCATCTTACTCCAATAAGACTGGCTAGGATCAAGAAAACAAATGATACCAAGTGCTGGAGAGGTTGTGGGGAAAGGGGAACACTCATCCACTGCTGGTGGGAATGTAAACTCGTACAGCCACTATGGAAAGCAGTGTGGAGAACCCTTGGAAGACTTGGAATGAACTTGCCACCCGACCCAGCCATACCACTCCTGGGCATGTACCCTCAAGACTTACGCCACCACAGAGATACATGCACGGCCATGTTTATTGCAGCTCTCTTCACAATAGCAAGGAGCTGGAACCAACCTAAATGCCCCTCAACTGACGAGTGGATAGAGAAAATGTGGTACATCTACACAATGGAGTTCTATGCAGCAGTAAAGAAAGACGACATCACGAGCTTTGCAGGAAAATGGCTGGAGCTAGAGGACATCATGCTGAGTGAAGTAACACAGTCCCAGAAAAACAAACGACGAATGGTATCCCTCATCTGTGGATGCTAGTGCCAATTACCCAGTTGTAAGTATTTCTTGTGTAGGGCCCCCTGAGCTTTTGTACAAAGCAGTTGGGCATAATGCATTTTGGAAACAACAACAACAGAAAATAATGCATCAAGGAACTGACTGAAACAGTGAACTTCTGCTCAAAACAGTCAACTTCCCCATGGAAAATATTGAGAAAGACTAAGAGATGGAAGGCATGTTTGGCGGAATGCACGAGCTCTGGTGGGGTGGGGGAATGAGCGGGAACATGGGTCTAGATTTGTTAAAAATAAATAAATAAATTTATGTGAAAAAAAAATAAAGTCTGTCTGTAGCTTTTAAAACAATTTTTGATTGATTCTTTGATAATTTCATACAACATACTTTGATTATATTCAGACCCCTTCTCCTGTCTCCTCTCAGACCCATCCCCACCACCACGACCCCCACATTTCATGTTGTCCATTATCTTTTCAGGCCTCTCCAGTCTAATTATGTTCCCCCAAATGTTCTTCAGTGGAAGTCCATCCCTTGCAGTCTGGTCAGCCCACCCAGAATCACACCCTTGAAGAAGACTGGCTCCCTCTCTCAGCAACTATAACTTACAATAGTTCCTCAGCTAGGGCTGGAGCTTTGTGCCAACCTCCTCATTTCATGCTGGAGTTTTCTCTAGCTTAGGCTTGTACGGGTCTCATACATGCTGGTACAAGTGCTGTAGATTGTGTGAAACTGCCCTGCTGTGTCTGGAGAACATTTCCTATGTGAGTCATAGACCAAACATGGAGGAATCCAGCTGGTACTGACCTCAAAGCTTCCTCTCTACTGGCTGGTTTTCCTAGAACTGGAAGGAGCTCTGTATGCCACTGGAAAAGAGAAGGAACCACCAACCTTCCCCACTGTGAACCCCGTGAGCTGCAATAATGACTGGCTAAACAGTGTATGTCCAGTGACGTAATAGTGACACAAATGCTATAGGAGTAACCAACCACGTGCTGCTCGGATTTAAGGCCCAGTTCACGAAATGGAACCCGTACCTGGTGCTGTTATTAGTGCCAGGCACCTGTGTCTAAACAGCCACAGGTTACAAAGAAGAACCTACTACCATTATTCTGCTAGATAGACATAATAAACTGACTTCTAATGACTTGTTACACTCATAGATTAATGCACCTCTCAACTCTTACCAGAGAAGTTTCTTCTTGCAGCAGATGGTGATCAACACAGAGCCGCAACGTGTCATCACACAGAGAATGAGAGAGGGCTTGGCCTAAGTGGGACACACTCTCTTCTCTCAAGGCTTGGGGATCATTGGGGGTGGGAAGATTCTGAGAGCCAGGGGTGCTACATGCATAGAGTTTATATTTTTTAAGATCAAATTTGGAAAATTTTTAGGAATGACTTCTGCAAGTGTTCATTTCGAGCTGCCTCTCCTTCTCTTCCTCTGCAAGGACTTGGGTTGCATGTGTATCTAGGCTACTTCAGGCAGCTGCCCAGCTTGCTTGACACTTCTTTCCATTGTTTTTGTTTTTTGTTCGTTTTGTTGATTTTATTTTTTGTCTTTTCGAGACAGGATCCCCCTGTAGCTCCAGCTATGTAGACCAGGCTGGCCTTGAACTCACAGAGATCTGCCTGCCTCTGCCTCCTGAGTGCTGGGATTAAAGGTGTGTGCCACCATGCCCAGCTTCTTTCTAGCTTTTATTCTCTGTGTTCCATCCTGGATGCCTGCTGCTTCTGCTTCCAGCCTCTCCTCTTCCCTCCAGCATCTGATCCAAAGTTGGCCTCGCTGGTTCTCACTCGCACATCGTAGTTTTCAGTTTGATTTGTATCTTTCTGGATATATTTCATGTCTCTTCTTCACTTCTTTTTGAATTTGCTTATGTATTTTTATGTGTAGGAGTGCCTTGCCTGTGTGTGCAAGTGCACTGCATGCATACAGTGTTCATGGAGACCAGAAGAGGGTGTTGTAGTCCCTGCAACTGGAGTTACAGATGATCGTTAACTGTAGTATGGGTGCAAGGAACCAAGCCCAGGTTCTCTGGAAGAGCAACCAGTGCTCTTAAAGCCTGAGCCTAGTCTCTAGCCCCTCTTCTTAACTTTCTAAACATATAGGATGTAGTAACCATTGCAGTATTCTTATCTCTCCTCCTATCACTGGTATGTTCTGACTTGGTTTTCTCAATGGCTAGATCTTCTCATTATTGTAATTTAATGTTGCATTTCCTATGCAATGATTTTTTAATTTCATTTATTTTATTTTTTATGTGTACGAATGCACTGTCTGCATGTAGGTTTGTGCACCCCTGTCATGCAATGCTACGGAGGTCAGAAGAGGGTGTCAGATTCTCCTGGAACAGTAGTTAAAAACAGTTCTCAGCCACCATGTGGGTGCTGGGGATTGAACCCGGGTCCTCTGCAAGAGGAGTTGGTGCTCTTAACCGCTAGGCCATCTCTCCAGCCCCACATTTTACATTCTTATAAATATCCTTGTGCTTTGTCTGGATCTCATCAAGCTGCTTGGACGCTGTGTGCTCCTGGTAGGTCATACTGTTGCTATTTGTTAGGCAGAACCAGAGCAGGGTTTAGTCAACAGCTAATTATTCCCACTGATGAGTCAAGACCCTTCCAGGTACAGCCAGCCCTCTATATCCAAGGATCTCACATCTATGGAGCCAACCAACCACAAATGTAAAACATTTTAGTTGTATCTATATTGAGCTTGTGCCATTTTTTGTGTTTGTTAACGGCTATTTACATTCCATTATTATGATAAAATGTCTGAGCTAAACAATTTAAGAGATGGAGGTTTTATTTTGACTCATAGTTCCAGAGGCTGCAGTCTGTGGTCAGGTGGCCCCATCTCTTTCAGGCCTGTATCACAGTGGAAACATCGTAGTAGAACATGTCAGGGAGGAGGAAAGCTGCTCAGCTCATGTCAGCCAGGAAGCAGAGAGAAGGTCCAGAGACAGGCACTCTCTTCAAGGTCATACACCACAGTGATCTTCTTCTAACATGCCAATCATACTTCCTAATGCTACATCAGCTGTGAACACATCAATGAATTAATCCATTGATAAAATTTAGTGTCCAGAATGCATTCAGCTTTCAGCTGTGCCATCATCTAGGGACTAGGCCTTTAACACATGAGGAACACTGAATGTCCAACCCCAACACTCTACTCCTGGCCCCAAAGACTTGTAGAACACCTCATAACACAGAGTGCCCACCTCGTAGATTCTCTAAAGTCTAAACAATTTCAGCATTTCCTAGTGGTCCATGTCCACATCTCCCCTGAGATTCAAGGCAGACTCAGCTGCAAGAGTCTGTAAAAAGCAAAAGTAATTTCATTACCATCATGTTTTTCTTTTTCCAAAAAAAAGGGGGAGAGGTAGGAAAGTTTCTCAGCACCTGGAAGGTAAACTTTGTTAGGGTCCATTATAAACAGTCAACCCCAATATTATTCAGAGAGATGCTCAGTGTCCGTGACTCAGGCAGTCTGAGGTTCCTCATTCCTTAATGTTCAGATGGGTCAACCTCTCTGCTGGCATCCCCCAGTTCATCCTGCACAGCCATAAGTTTGCACTTCTGTATTTCTTCTGGATTCTTACTCCTATTCATTGCTCATTTTATTCTCCGTCTGTTGCGTTAGCGCTCATCTGTTTGCCACCTCTCAAGTCTAATTTACTAAGCTTAATCATTCACTCTCCTTTCTGTTTTCAATGTACGCTATCCCACAGGCTATAAATTTCCCTCTGGTCAGCATCTCCTGTTAAGGAAGACATCGATCACTCCCATAATATTTCAGTTTTATGTCATTGTCATTCATTCCAGAAATGCTTTTATTTAATTCTTCCTTTCTTCCTTACCCATTCATATTCAACAAGAGTGTTTAGTCTCCATAGGTACTTTAGCAGAGGCTATGTCCGGTTGAGATGACTCATGCACTGCTGCATCACAAGCCATGAAATTATTTCAATCTGTATT
Source organism: Rhizomys pruinosus (assembly GCA_009823505.1). NCBI lineage: Eukaryota > Metazoa > Chordata > Mammalia > Rodentia > Spalacidae > Rhizomys > Rhizomys pruinosus. The sequence continues at coordinate 2,522,194 of VZQC01014578.1, forward strand.
TGAGAGCGTTTCTTCGTACTGTCCCAGGATCTGGGTCAATCTGTGCGAAATGTTCCGTGGATGTGACGAATAACAGTAGAAAATGTATCCCTCTTGTATAGGATGAAAATCAACAAAAAGTCTCCGACGAAAGAGGTCTAGAACGGGTCCATTTGTGATCATACTTAATTCAGTTATGATGACTCTCTGTTTATTTTTGTCCTGATATGACCTAATCCAAACACTCAGTGCGAGCTCGATTGAAAATCTCCCACTCTATGAGTCTGGTTAGTCGCGACCCTGATCGCCCTGCGAGAACGCTTTATAAAATTGCAATGCACCAGAGTTTCCGGACACATATAATCATAATTGTAAATCGGGTTCTTGGTGATTGTTCCTTTGATGAAAATGTAATGGCCTTTCTTTGTCTTTCTATTTCTTTTACTTTGAAAAAGTCTATTTTATCCGATAATAAAATAGCAACACCTGCATTTTTATACCATTTGCCTTGAATATTTTTTTCATCCCTTCACTTTTTAATCTAGTGGTGCCGTCCTTGGAAGTAAATGTGTTTCCATTGCAGACAGACATACGAGGCATTGTGCCATCCTTAGCTCTCCAGTCTATTCTAAGATTGGAATTATAGATTCCATTAATATTTTTTAAGTTCACTTATGATCGACTAGGTGTGTGCTACTTCCTTTTGCCTTATTATCCATCTTCAGTTTTGATTTACTAGGTCTACTGCCTCTTGCAGTTATGATCTAATTATGATTCTCACTATTAACTAGTTCCAATTGGGTTCCCGGCTGCCATCGCTTCTCTCTGTCTTTTGAATGCTTTCATAGCTATTCTCTGAAGGTTGGTTTTTCCGGATACATGTATTCTTCGTCTTTTTTTTATGTCATGGCAATGAATTCCTCATCTCCTACTCCACTATGCATTGACATTTTTTCGCCTGTACACTGGCGTTAGTTATAAATAAATTAAAATATAGCAACCTGGGCTGCATCCACCCTGCTCCATACATCAACATGGGTGAAATGCTTGCTCCACGGTTTACTACTCCTTTCATCGTTTGCTGCTGAGACAGTCCAGTAGCTTATTCTGATAGCGGTCCAACAAACATTATTATAGTGTTCACTTTCTGTTTTTCTTCTTTTCTTTAAGAATTTTTCTTTTTTTCGCGATTGTTTTCTAGCATTGTAACTATGATGTGGCATGGAGATATTCTTTTCTGATCTTTGGCTTTAAATGCACTCTCTGTATTTGTGCGTTTTTTTTGTCAGGCTTTTTAGTTGGCGAATCATTCTCCATTATTTCTCGTAAGATCTAAGCAAAACCCCTATCGTCCCTTCCCCCAATGCATATCGAAGGTGGCAAGGCCCACAGCTCGGATAATTGTGTGACTGGGCGCTCCGATTGGCTGATTTGTACCTGTGTGAGTGATGACATAAATATCATACTCTCCCATTGTTGTATTCTTAAGATCAGAAAATTGAAAGATTCAGTTGTATTAATAGGATTGCGTGAACATCCGAGTTTTGACATGGTGTTTCCAGAAGTAATAGACCCATCTTACCGCCCTCTCCGCTTTTTTCTTTGTTTGTCTCGTTCCATTGAGACTATATGATGCCTAAGTCTGGGTAATTTACACTTTTACCCATAAACAGGGCCAGGTCTTCTGATATTCATTTAAATTTCTCTACGCCCTTTCCATCCATCAATTTCTCATTGACTTTTGATAGGCTTACTTATCTTCTTTTCATCCTTCTCTTGAAGTATGCATAATCATCCCTCACCCTATTCTAGTCACGCCCAGCTCAGCGCTGCCCAGCATGCACATTGGCAAGGAAATATTAAGCTTAGTTCTTTAAATTGTCCTACAAGTAAAAGAAAGTGTATTAATGTGATTTGTGTTATTCAAGAAAAAATATATAAAAAACAATCGTATACTCACCATACAATTATAAATTAAAACCAATCTATACCATGAGTTTTATTTCACCAATCTTAGTATCTGTGGTTCGTTCATTAACATTCTCCACACGAAATTCACTACCACTCAAATTAAACTAATTGTAATAATTAAATCAATCATAAGCTCTTAAAATTGGATCCTATACTTGGGGATAAAGCTTTGGAGCAAGAGTTGCGTGACACTGTAAATATAATATCTCCATCAATCTACATTTTGCTCTTTTAACGCTTTATGATGGGAGTAAGACTTCTACTTGTTTGTGAAGTAGGAATTTGAAGCTTAATTCCTTTAAACTGTCCTACAAGTAAAAGAAAGTGTTACAGTCCTGCTGATGTGTGTGGTATTTCAGGAAAATATAAAGACCAACATCCCAATACCACACTACATAAATACAAACAACTAGCCATTTTATATTCCGTAGTTCAATGTCAGATCTAGCGCCTTTTTTTTTTTTTTTTTTGCAAAACAGAATCCTTCATGATAAACAAAGTTTGCAAGCAGTTGTGCCCCAGCCACACAGCCCAAGGCTCCACACTATCCAGCTGAGGAGCTTGAATGTTCAACAGTTGTAATAAGTGTCCAGACTCATATTGTCGTAGTTTTACATTACCCCGTATCGCTAGCCCCTACAATATAATCACTCCCCCTTCCACAGATTGTTCCTATAGGCTTAGAGATGGGGCACAGGTGACAAGAAGCAAACAGTCTACTTGTCTCGTAGAAATGTATTTTGGACTCTTAATCGAGTCTCTCTCTTTTCCTTTCATGTGAGCTGACCTTAGGCCCAGGTACAGGCTTTTCAATCCTCCTAATGAAGCATAGGCGAATTGCTATATATGTATTTAAACATTGCTAGTTACTTTGGTAGGTTACTTTGGTATAGACACAGATGTTTGGATTGGTGTGTTAATCCCTGGATTACTTTTTTTTTCCCTGAGAGAGAGGACAAGGCTTACTGTCGGCATATAAATCTCCTAATCACTAGCGGTTTAAGCTCATGTGGCGACATCACGAGTTATCCTCCAGAGAGAGACAGCAATAACTTCAAATAAAGTTGGGACTGTACAGACACATATGGCTGCCACTGCTGCACAGTATCTCCAAGCAATTGGGTTGTGTAGATGATGTTGGTGGAGGAGTTTTGCTTGACTCCAAGAGAACCAACAAATTGGTTTATTGGTTCAGTGGCTCTTTGGTAACACTCTCTACAAAGCGATCTCATTATACAATCCTACACTCGATGCGTTATCACTCAGGTCATTGACAGCATGGCGGACCTTACCACCTCTTTTCTTGCAGATACCCCAGTTTACAGAGCAAAAGCCTTACCGCTTTTGGCGGGGGGGCTTGGTCCCCTTGGCTAGCATTCCTCTCTGGCAGATATAATCCATTGCTGCTATCAGTGCTCTCTCATTGGTATAATCTATGGATAGAATAATTTAAAGAGACGTTTTATATTTGATATTTGTATGTTCTGAATAGACAATATTCCTTTATACAGTTACCTATGCTATATTAGTCAATTAAAGAAAGCAGTTTTTTCCAGTCTTTATAGGAGATTATCTTCTATAACAGTCAGCTCTAATTTACCGTTAAAGGATGACCTCATTCACCACCCCCTGGTTTCTTTTTGTTCTATGAAAAAGAGGTAGGAGGTCTCTTCGTATTGAAACTGTGCTGCAATCTAGAAGTAAAGTTCATTAGGACTCACTGAAAACAGATGTTACAACTATGGACCTCAGAGATGTTTGATGCTGTAGCAGTCTAGAGCGGCTATTCTTCCTTTTAATAGAATGATGTAAGATGGCATTCTCTGACTCCTGTGGTATATTCTTGGCTACGAACCTACATGACGGAAGGGCTGTAATCCTTTCTTTCTCAGCCTCTGTGAGTGAGTTGACGGATGTATTGACCTGTGGGAACATATACAAAATCTTTTTAGCCATAGTTAGTACTATCTAAGAATCTAAAATTGAAAAAAGTTTTTGACAAAAAGGTTTAAATTTTATCTGTATCATCCCCTTTTTAAATTATATATTTTGTTTTTACCCATGAGTCTAAAAAGGCAGTTGTAGTAAACATACCTACAGACAGGGATCAGGTGTAATTTAATCAAGCATTTGCTCCCATTTTTTTTTGGGGGGTGACTGTAAGCAGTATGTTAATTTGGGAAGCAAACTTAATCCTTAAGTTAAATTATCCTACAAGGTACAAAGAGGATGTTACAAGATATACTGCATAACACAAAAATATAGAAACATATTTGAAACCACTCCTACCTGTTAACTAGAGCCAATGTTACATAGGGTAATTTCCTCATAATAGGCATAACAACGTATAACTGATTGATAGGCATAGAACTGTGAAAGATATTCTCTACTAGAGCAATTCAATAGTAAAGTGTTTATATAAGTTGTGTAATTAAGCAAAAATATTAACACCAGGAAAGCTCTGACAATTCCAGCAATGAATTATTCTGGACCTAGGAATGTTGGCTAGGGGATTCAAACCTGCTCCCACCAAATTATATAAAGGACTCTAATTTGTCTATAAGTGGGATATTATGCAAGGAGAAAGGCAGTATAGTCCTCTGTTTTCGAAGACCCCCCCCCATGGATATATGTCCCTGGAAACTAGTATGAGAACTCACGTTGCATAGAAGTGCTACACACTGCCCTCCTGAAGACAGGCTAGCCCGACGTTACCAGGAAAGCCACCACCTTAAAGAGTCAATTAACAGATCCAAATCATCTAGGTCTCCCCGAGAAGCAAGACTCGATCCACACCTCATATCGCTTACTTCCTCACGAGACTGGAAGAGTACTGTCGTCAACATTGGGCAGACCCACACGTGAGTCGTCTATATATTGCCAACAATACTAATTATCGGTCTCTAGCTCTACTCCTTCTCGCGGAACTAACTCACAGCTCGACTCGACACGAAGCGTTGTGGGGTCTCGGTGGTTGCCGGACAATGTTGCGAGACAACACACGCTAAGACAGAAATTGCTCACCCTTACTAGAGAGAGACGCACACGTTTTGCGGGATAGCATGCCATCCAGCATCGTGTCCTATGCTCACAGCTTAGCTTCAATAATAATTAGTACTGCTTAATGCCTGTATATTCAATAGCTTGTGCTTTTTTAATATGACTAAAAAGGGTATCAACTTGGAAAGCTGTCAATCATGAAAGGAAACAACGCTGAACAGACTGGAGTCCAAAATGACAACTCAAAGAAATATAGGACTGTTTCTTCTCACCCACTTGTGCCCTTTCCCAAAGGGCCCAAGGCGGAACAAACTGCGGAAGAGGAAGGTCGTGGTAGATGTAAGGGCTGTGAGAGTAGGGTTGAATCATGAGCTACAGNGAATATAGTCTGGACTCCTGATTGATCAACATGTCTGTGCATACAAGCTTCTCCAACTGGTCTATGGGAACCTTGGGTTGTTCAAAATTTGGACATAGATACTTGCAAAATGCACCAATTACCTGATTGTATGACATAATGAGTGACGTCAATGTTATCTGCAAACAACTGTGTCATTGTATTGTAGAATCCCTTAAAAAAATTAATTAATTAATTAATTAATTAAAAAAAAAAGCAAAAGTAAGTTGCATATTCCAAGAAAATGCACAGAATAAGTATTCCAAAAGAGAAGGCTAGGGAATCTCATGCAAGGCTCAAGCCAGAGCATGACTCAATCCCAACTGGACGAACACTTAATCCTCAAGCTCCACGGTCAGTCACCATGGAGAAAGAGAGAGAGAGAGAGAGAGAGAGAGAGAGAGAGAGAGAGAGAGAGAGAGAGGGGAGGGAGGGAGGGAGGAAGGAAGGAAGGAAGGAAGGAAGGAAGGAAGGAAGGAAGGAAGCCACCCAAGGGAGCAAGGCAGTGGCAGTCCATGGTCTCTGCTTCAGTTCCTGCCTTGAGCTCCTGCCCCAACTTCCCTCAGTGATGGACTGTAAGCTGTAAGATGAGATAAACCTTTTCTTCCCCACCTTGGTTTTGGTCAGTGGTTTATCCCGGGAAAAGAAAGACTAGAAAGGTAGCTGTGTGGGTTAGTTTTAACTGTCACCTTGACCTAACCCAGAATCACTTGAGAGTCTTAATGAAGCATTATCTGGATCAGGTTGTCCCGTGGACATGTCTGTGGGGGATTGTCTTGGTTGTTAATTGATGTGGGAAGCCCCAGCCCATTGTGGGTGGCACCAATCCCTAGGCAGGGAGTCCTGAACAGTATAAGAGAGAAGGCCAGCTGAGCAGCAGCACTCAGCACGTGTGCATCTGTCTCTCTGCAGTTGACGGTGGATGCGATGTGACCGCTGCTCGAGTCCCCGCCTTGACCCCCCTTCGGTGATGACTGTAACCTTGACTTGGGACCTCCCGTTGCTTTCTTTCCATCAGGGTATTTTCTCATAGCAATAGAAATGAAACTAGAGCACCAGCTAAACGATCAGGCATTCTAAGAAACCTAGAGGTGATTGGAGACATGTAGGGGGGTTACAAAGGTTCTCTGCAAATACTGCAGCATTTTACTTTTTATTTTTATTGTTATTAAGCTTTTTCATACATCATTTCCCAGTCCAATTTAGACTCATTTCCTTTTTCATGCCCCCCACACCACCTGAGTTCATGCACTCTTCCATACATGTCTTGCATCTTTTTCTGAGTCTTTCCCAAGTTTTTTCAAAGCAGAGGATGATAGTTTTTGGGAGAACTTCATTGTTTCAGTCGATTCTTTGTCCCAGTTCTTTTGTTGTTGTTGATCCCTCCAACTTGAATTGCTTCAACACATGCATGCATATATATATATATATATATATATATATATAAATATTATGTGTGTGTGTGTGTGTGTGTGTGACCTATACTAAAATTATGTCATCTGAAAACAAACTATGTTATTTCCAAATCATATTTCAGGATTCACATTTCTTTTCCTTTTATTTTACATTACTCCAAAATATGCATACATACCTTCCACCCATAAACCAAGATTCCAAATTCTGAAAATAAGTAGTAGGTTAATTCTGGAACCTGTTAAGGGATTCACATTATAAGAGCACAGTTGCTTTCTGGTAAAGAGGAATATAACATTAACATTGCTGAGTTTCCCTTATAACTAAGGACTTGGTGCTAGCATCCACAGATGAGGGATACCATTCATCGTTTGTTTTTCTGGGACTGTGTTACTTCACTTAAGATAATATCTTCTAGTTCCATCCATTTACCTGCAAAGTTCATGATGTCATCTTTCTTTACCACTGTGTAGAACTCCATTGTGTAGATGTACCACATTTTCTCTATCCACTTGTTGGTTGAGGGGCATTTGGGTTGGTTCCAGCTCTTTGCTATTGTGAAGAACCTGCAGCATTTTATAACAGAGACCTGAGCACCTTGACTTCTGTCCTCCACAGGGGTCTGAGGCAGTTCCCTGTAGCCATGGAGGGGCAAATGTGCATGACTAATGTTCTGTAGAGCTTGAGCTCATGCAGTCTACCAATCGGTTATTCCTAGCTAAGTTCCAGACCTTCCTCCCTCCAGTCCTTTCCAGTGGCGTCTCTATGACCTTGGGTATTTTCTTCGCACACTGCCCTGCACAGTTCTGAAGGGGCCTTCTAAAGGTTTCCAGAAGACTGGCTCCCTCCCTCTCCCTCTTCCTCTCCCCTGTTTCCCTCTCCTTCTCCTTCTCCTCCTCCCTCTCCTCCCTCTCTAGTCCTCTATCCTGAGCTGTCATCTTTATGCTCTATCTCAGTCACTGCCCATGAACTGTGGTCTGGGAACTCTTGAGGCAGTGAGCTGTGACAGGCACTAGCCTCGTCTCTTCCATTTTCAGTGACCACATTGTCTAATGTCCAGGATCTTACCAGCTAACTTACATTTCATGTATTTTGCCCCTGTTTAGTTTTCGTGGGTGAAGAGTAAATTGATTGACAGGAGCGGAAGTTCCAGAAGTGGTTTCCACCAGGAAATCAGTGAACCAACTTTGCCTTTTAGAGCAATCCCTGTTTCTGGAAGGTTTTTCTGCCCTCCCATGGTCATTGTCATCTGAGCCTCTTGGGTGGAGTGAGTCCTGTCCCAGGCTCTGTACCCCTGGTTCTAGCCTGAAGCCAGCCCTACCCCACTAGCTCAGGCCTAGAAGCCGTGTAGCCCCTGGATATTGGCCTGCTGCTCTGTTGTCACCTTCCATTCCTGTGTGTAGATTTCAGGGGCTAGCGGACAAGGGGTGCTCTAGTTAGAGGCATGGTGTGTGAGAGCCAGAAAAAAAGGCTGAGAGGCAGCTGTGGGTGGAAGGAGATGTGGGTCTGCGCATTGAACCAACAGCCGATCCCACCATGACCTCATTACAACCCTTGTGTGGTCCACCGGCAAGACCATCATCCGTGCCTTCAAAGTTTGGAGACATATGTCCCCAGCTTCTGAAGGACAGAGGGTGTGGCTCTGTGAGCCCTCTCATGGCTCCAGAACTCCCCTGTCCCTCCTCGCCCATGCCTAGACTCATCGGGAAGGCTTAGGAGTCATGCTCTTTGCTATGTCCTTTCCCACATTCCCTGTGAGTCTCAAAGCTGAGGCCAGAGTGAAATCCCTGGGCTCCATTTGCAGTGGCTGCTTGTCTGGTCAGTATAAACCAGCAGGTCTGATGAGCAAGACCAGGGTGCATGCTGAACAGCCAGGACCAGGATGTGCAAGATGACGCCTGTGGGTGCCGCCGGCCGGGAAGCGCACCAAGGCCAGCGCAGACTAGCAGGCTTCCTAGAGCTGCCTTGGGCTCCCCCTGTCCACAGGTCCTGGTACTCAGAACACCAGAGTGGGAAGCAGGGTGACAACAGAGGCCCTAGTGCCAGGCAGGATGGAGCAGTCCCCCACTGCGGCCACTGTGAGCTAGGTGGCCGTGTGCCTGCTGCCCTGAGGCTGTCCTGGCAAGATGCAGTGTGTCCTTAGGAATGCCACGGTTCTGGATTCTAGACTGGGTCTTCAAGCTCCCTCTAAGGATATGTGCTTCAGAGAGAGAGAGAAAGAGAGAGAGAGAGAGAGAGAGAGAGAGAGAGAGAGAGAGAGAGAGAGAGAGAGAAAGAGAAAGAGAGAGAGAGAGACTGTTTTCTCACCCAGGGCTTTGAACAGGACCAGGTACCAACATCTGCGGATGGAAACATGGCCCAGGCCGGTGTCCCGAGGCAACCATATCCCGATCTGTGTTGCTACAGTTCTACCCCACCCCTGCACCTGCTCCCTACCATAACCTCCCACACAGCATAAGAACACCTCACGGCCATCTGCCTGACCCCTGTGCCCATCAAATTTGAGGTCTTTGAGTGTTGAGAGATGCTATATTCTCTTAGACTGGACCAACTCCCTGAGTTCCACTCCAGGGTCCCTAAAGCACATGGGAGCACATGGACCTACCTGCACACACTGCCTTCCTGGTGTACCCCATATATCCTCTGACCCCCAGCACACATATCCCAGGATATACACAGAGTAGGGCTCCTACACCAATCTCTCCCTCAGTCCCACCCACCCCTCAACTCCCCAACAAATCATTTCTGGGTATTCTTGGGGCGAGCAGAGGCAGAACCTTAAGCCAGTGACATACCACCCCCATGGTAGCATTTCAGTCTCAAGACACTCACAGGGGAGAAGCTCTAGGGGACAGGTAGCCCTCTGGACATGTGACATGCTGTCTGGGTACAGAAGGCCTTCCTGTGCTCCTCTTCTCTTACAGAGAACAAATCACCTCCTGGAGCAGGGGTGACCCCGATGAGTTGTGCTGGGGTCTCAGCCTCCTAAGCATGGGATAAGGGCCTCCCTTGACCCCCATGACCTCATGACCCCCAACAGCTCTGTTTCTGTAAGGCCACGGAGGGTCCTGGGCCTTGCTCCACTGCATGGGCCAGGGATGTCCTGGGACACCCGAGAGGCTTCAGGAACTGCATTTTGACTACAGGTGCCACTTACCCACCCATCTCTGGATACCACCCAGGCTGAGGTAGACGGGGTCACCTGAAGATTCCAGCTGTGGCAGGTGTAAGAACTGTGATCCAAGGTCTCATTGTACAATTGCCACCAATCAAGGATGACCTCTGTAAACCAGTCACATGACCTCCTATTTTATGGAGAGGAGAGAGAAGCTCATCCAAGGCTACACAGTAAGGAAGGAGCTGACCAATTATTCCACTTGCTGAGAGCCAGTGGTTCCGACTAGCCTCCCACCTGGGCTTGTTTTCCATTCTCTTCATTTTGTGGCAATTTGGAGGGGTTCTGAGCCAGCACACATCTTGGGTGTAGGCAGGAGTCACAGGGAAACCCTCCATGTGGAGCCTACAGATGCTCTCCAGCCAGTAGGTACCAACAGGAAGTCAGGACCAACATGCTTTGAGGCAGCAGCAATGGTGAGTGGGCACCAACAGGGGTCCAGGGACACTGGGGACCAAGCCAGGAGATGACCTGCATGACCTCTCCAGGGCTGAGTCATGGGCCCCAGCAGAGCTAGCTTGTCCTCTTCCCACGCAGGAAAGCTGAGGGAGGCCAGGGGAGCGAACTGCCAGTGCCCTGTGTCCCTCTGGGGCCAGACCCCATACCCAGAAAGCCCTGGTTCCTTATCCCTCACCGATGCAGCTCACTGCAGCTGTTGGCTTTGCCCCGGACATTATCACTGAGGGTTAATGTACCTCAGTTGATAGAATACTCACCTAGCATGCTCAAAACCCTGGGTTCAATCCCCAGGACCACATGGTGCACACCTATAATTCCAGCACTCAGAAAGTAGAGAAGGGAGGGTCAGGAAGTTAGTTCAAATTGAGGCCAGCCTGGGATACATGAGACCCTGTCTCAGAGAAAAAAAAAAAAAAAAGAGTTTATAAATCTGCCATATGCCAGGCCTGGGTGATAGAGTCAGCAAGGCCAGGTCTCTGTCCCAAATGAAACCCCAGCAGGGAGATAAAAGTGTGTTGAGACCCTTTTGATATCCCCAGAGTCTTGTGACCTGCCCCAGTGGCTAATACAGATGTCTTCAGGTCAGGTTAGTGACATGTGAAGGAGGGGTCAACAGTGGGAGTGGTGGAGACTGTGGTCCCTCTAAGGGCCCAGTCACATTCAGTGTCAACCAACCAGTTGGCAGTCTCATGAAGATATAAGATCCTAGGGCTTGAGAAAATACGGAAATCTGCAATTTTCTACGAAATTTTGTTTATATTCGAAACCTACTCCAAGCTAACAGCAGCAGTAAATAATACATGGGCAGGGCGGATTGGCCTGTGGGCCCTGACCACCGCTCTGAAGCCACTCAGCAGGTTGGGCCCCTCCAGGCCTGGACCCCTTTGCCGGTCCAGTTAGCTCTGGGTCCGCTCTCTTGTAGACATGGAAGAGTCTTGGGAACTCACTCCAGGTGCCCGTGGCATAGCCTTCCTGACACTTTGTCTGCGAGAAAAGAAGTCAGGATTTTTGCTAGTAAGGCTTGTGAAATCTCCCAGTACTTTCCAGACATTGTGGTCCCATGTCCGTCCTCTGGGTGTCTTTTGCTCCTTGCTCAGTCTAGAGAGGGCCCCACACCGCCTCTGCGGGTTGTGGAGCATGCCACGCATGTCATCCCCAGCCTATGCAGGGCTCCCTAGATGGGAGAGTAGGGTCCACTCTGTGGTTTAATCCGCTGCGTTTCCAGCAGCCCCTCTTCATTATCATCTCTCCCAAAGCCTGGATCCCCAGGGTCCTATCTCAGAAGCAGGTACCAGGGTGTCAATGATTACACAGGTGCCCAGGAACTAAGAACACTTGGCATTGGGTAGAACTGGATTGAGACCTGGATCTCGCACTCGTCAGCTCTATGACCTGAGGCAGATTTCCTCCACCTCTCTGAACCTTGAGATTCCTCATTTGTGAAATGGGCTGATAATACAAAGCTACAGAGTCAGCTTGCAATTCTGCTGTGCCTACTCCTTAGCTGTTCATAATGGTTAATGACCACTGATCAACCTGTAGTTCAACCAATTAAGAACCAGAAGTAGCTGGGCGTGCTGGCACAAGCCTTTAATTCCAGCATTCAGGAGGCAGAGGCAGGTGGATTTCTGTGAGTTCAAGGCCACCCTGATCTACATATGAGTTCCAGGCCAGGTGGGACTACAGAGAGACCTTGTCTCACAAAAGACCAAAAAAAAAAAAAGAAAACAAAAAAGAAAAAAAAGCAGGAAGTGTGGAGTACCAAGCTCTACAAACACATTCCTCATCTAATTTATAGCTGCTTTAATTCTTTAAAGAGTTGAACAAGTTATGCAGGTAACATTCAGGAAGAGTCAGGCCCCCTGCTAAGCACTTGGCAGACTCTGCTTCATTTGATTCTTACCACTGCCCAGAGCCCAAAGCCCAAAGGCCTTTTGGGGAAGCTGAGGTGTGGAGGGAGGGGTCCCTTGCCACCCACTGTCCCTACCCCTCAGACACGCAGCTGCTACAGACCCAGATGAGGCTTAGCTGTTCATAACTACATACCTGTTCTGCTCGATCCACTCTGAAACAAATTCCAGCTTAGAGGAAGAAGAGGAGACAAGAGGCCTAGCTGGGTTCGATCCCAGCTGTCCTTGTGGCTGCATGCCTAGCTGGGATTGCCCTTCTTTGTATGTAAAGTGGGCTGATAACCTACCTGCCTCTTAGCTGTAGGAAAGTGGAGGTGTGGTGTGGCACATTTAAGTCTTAAATGCAGTGCAAACTAACAGTAATCCATCACAGCAATAACATCCCTGAGCTATTTTTAACAGCTGAGGAAACCTGGGAAGTTCAATAGTGAGGATCACACGCTACTGCCAATTAGAAGGTGCTCACTCAAACCAGCAAAGAGCAGTGCCCCGCACTTGTAGCCATGTGGGTACCTGGTCTGCCCCTGGGCTGGGGCTTCCCTGGCCTCCCCTCTGGCTTTGCCTCGAATTTGGTAAGCAGCCCTGGCTGTGTTTGCAGTCGCGCACAGAGCTGAGCACCCCTCTGCACGCAGCATCCACACCAGTGTGGGTTGTAAGAGGATTGCTGCTTTTGCGTTGCTTGGCAATGTTTTGTTTCAATGAATTGAAGCCAGGGATTAATATAGTTTGGGAGCTGAACTGTGTGCTTGGCAGGAGGTGGGAAATAAACAGAGCATGAAGAAAGTCACTGTGAAAACAGCCTTTAGAAGATGCACAGGTCAGGCTGAGGCTGTGCAGTTGGACGCCCACGAAGCACCCTGGGTCCTCACCCTGCTCGGTCCCTCCCCACTGCAGGGCACTCAACCTGTGACCAACCTGCTCCATTGCCCCCTCTGAAAATAACTGAGCTGGGACTGGGAGACACCATGCACTGTGGGGGAACAGCACAATATCAGCAGGTCCTATGTATGCAAATGACTTTCACAGGTCAGCTGCGACATGGAGAGTCTTCTATGGGAAAGGGTCATAGCTGCACATGCATGCTGAGACTGCTGTCCCAGTCTTCACAGAGGCCAGATGTGCAAACTCATCCACTTGATGCATGATTTGTAAGCCCAGGCCAGTGTCAGGGTGCTGTCCTGGCTGTTTGTGGACACAGAGTGAATAAGTCACCTGACATGCATTCTCCCAGCTGAGACCAAACAGGGCCACTCTCTGCCTTCCTGGATCGTCTCTCTTGCTGCGAGTGTCTCTTCAGTGGTTATCTAAGGTCATGGTGTCCTCATTCTGCACCTCTTGGTGTAGACATTCACAATGGTCCCCACACGTGGTGCTGCGAGTGCTGTCTTCTGTGGCTCAACAAACAGAGAAAAGGTGTACATGGGAGGTGGGCTGTGTTCTGGCAGGAGTTACAGTGCTTGCTGCTGTGAGTTCAGTGCCTATAACAAAATGCCTGAGGTAACTTGCTTAAAGAAGAAAGGTTTACTTTCTTTTTTTTAAATTTTTTTAATTTTATTTATTTCTGTATGTGTATGAATGTACTGTCTGCATGCAAGTCTGTGCACCCGTGTTGTGCAATGCCGCGGAGGTCAGAAGAGGGCGTCGGATTCCCCTGGAACTGGAGCGTTCCTGGAATTGGAGTTTCAGACGGTGCCATGTGGGTGCTGGGGATCGAACCCGGGTCCTTTGTAAGAGCGGTCGGCGCTCCCAACCGCTAGGCCATCTCTCCAGCCCCGAAAGGTTTACTTTCACAGTAGGCCCTGGCTCGGCCCCAATGCTCTGGCCCTGGGAGCTCTCAGCACATCAGGCTGGAGCTAGGGTAAGTGCAAAGAAGCCCACCCACCTTAGACAAGAAGGAGATGGCAGGGGATGGCCAGAGTCCCAGCAGTCCCTCTCCAGGCACATCCTAATTTCCCCTCACCTGCGCCTACCACAAAAGTCTATGTACTCACTATGTAGTCAGAATGTTCTCAAACCTGTGCTAATCCTAACTGCCTCAGCTTCAACAGGAAGACCTGTGGGGTGCAGTGACACATGCCTATAATCCCAGGAAGACCTGTGGGGTGCAGTGACGCATGCCTATAATCCCAGCGCTTGGTTATGGAGATAGAAGGATCCGGAGTTCAAGGACAACCTTGAACTCCGGATAGAGAGTCTCAGGCCAGCTTTTTAAGACCTGCTTTTTTAAAACATGGGCATCAGGAAAGAGTAGGTGTTGGGATTCTGGAATTTTGACACTAACTGGGAAGGTGTATCACTCTAATGAAGAATATGAGAAGAAAGCATGGCCTGTCGAGTCTGTGCCCGGTACTGTCGATGGATTTGGAAGATCTCCTCCTCCTGGGCTGCTTTGGGCCTGGGGGGACAGGGTGGTACTAGATGGGTCTCCAAGCCTCACTTCCTGCATGAGTCACTTGGGTGATGGCTGTTCATGAATGCCATCTCTCTGTGGCCACCATTCCGTCCAGGGCCACCATTAAATCCCAGTACAGAAGGTAACATGGTAACCACACCCCTCCCAGCCTCATACTGGTCTCCTGTGTTTCTCCACTCTATTCTGATATGACCAGGAAGCTCCTCCTTCTACCTCTTCCCTCTCCAGTCTCCCTTTGCTCTCATTCTTGAGGAGAAGCCCAAGGTCCATCCTGTCCTGCCTATGAGGCCCTGGGTACAGTCCCTGCCCACATCATGGTTGTCACAGAGCACTGACTCCATGACTAGCACTCTAAGAGATAAGTGTGTTCATTTACAACCTCCTCTGAGCACAGAGGATCCTAATCACTCAGGTCCAGAAGCCCCTGACTCCTGGGACTCTGTGCCCACTTAAGCTGTGAGGAGTCTGGACTAGGGGCCAGATTCCCGGAGACCAGTAATTCACAGACTTCAGTCCATCCTGCAAGTCAGATCACCTGCACTAAAACTACTGCATGGTTTTATTTAAATGAGATTACTTTTAGTTTTTGTTGTCATTGTTACCAAAATATGCTTATTTTAGAATGAAACTTTATTGCTACTACAAATAAACAAAATGGTTCAGCAATATAAATAGAAAACAGCAGAGGCTGGAGAGATGGCCTAGTGGTTAAGAGCGCGACTGCTCTTGCAGAGGACCCAGGTTCGATCCCCAGCACCCACATGGTGGCTGAGAACTGTCTTTGGCTCTAGTTCCAGGGGAATCTGACGCCCTCTTCTGACCTCCTCAGTATTGCATGACACAGGTGCACAAACCTACATGCAGACAGTACATTCATACACATAAAAAAAATTTAAAAAAGGAAAGCAGCAATAAAAAAACATAAAGACCTGGGTGTGGTAACGAAGGTGGTAAATCCCCAAATTTGAGAGTTAAATAGGAGGATCCAAAGTTAACATCCATCCTCAGTTACATAGTGAGTTCCAGACTATCACAGGCTACATGAGACCCTTTCTAGGCTAGCACAGGCTACATGAGACCCTGTCTCAGAAAACAAATAAACAACTGAAGAAGGCAGTTGCGAGGGCCCTTAAGTTGTGGTTGATAGAGCTTCCTTTCTGCTGGGCCACATGCTCTACTTCAGGGTGCGATGTGGCCCTGGGGGGCTGGCCAGCAGACAGCTAGTGGACCGCCTGCCCTTCCTTGGGAGGTCCCTACAGTTCACTGCCTGTCACTGGGGGACATTGGAGATGGATCACCACTGAAGAGCCCTGAGTGAGGGCTCAGGCCCCAGGGGTGCCCTGGATGCTGTGCTGACTACTGTCTTCTGAGCCTAGTGGATCCCCCTGAGCTGGCCCTGTAGAGACCTCCAGAAGGGCAAGGTCAGGTCAGTAGAGTGGATTCTGTAACCCAACCTGGGGGGTGTGCATCAGGCCCTGACCACAGAGGGAAACCAATACAGAAACTGGAACCCGAGCCCTGCAGGCATTGGGTGCAGCCCTCCCTCCCAGGGGCCGTGACCCTGTCATTCCCCCAACCCCATGTCCCCACAGCCATGAGCATATCATGCCCCCAGGTGTGGCCTTTCTGAATGCCCCATGGTACTTCCAAGTCTAAGGAGAGAGAGAGAGAGAGAGAGAGAGAGAGAGAGAGAGAGGCCTTCTTAACCCTGCCATTGTCTAACATGCCATGCAGACTGCTCCCCTAGCAAAAGGCTCCTGAACGACGTGAAGCCCCAGGCATAGGCTAAGCCCCAGAACCCCTCTACGCCCCCTCACCCCACTCTGAGGCCACAAGTGGTATCAGCAGTATCCCTTATCTGAAAAAATGCCCTGCAATGATGGGTTCAGATTTCAGAAGGGTATTTGAAATTCTAAAGCCACCACTGGCTCTGCTCAGACAGAGGGGCCCTACTGGGTGCCAGGCAAAGAGAAGGTTGTCCCTGCCAAGTCCCTGCCCACTCCTACCTTCCTTGGAACAAGCCATCGAAGGTGAAGCAGACAGGCTCTCTCTTACAGAGCGTATGTTCTTGCTAGCTAACAGCAGCAGCATGGTAGATCTCGCAGCTCATCCTTCCAAGCCTCCAGGGCTGATGTTCAGCACACAGGCCCAGATAGCTTCTATATTCAGAGCTCAGCACACACCAAGGCATGTCCTTGGTGTGTGCTGATATTTATTGATATTTATTTATTTATTGATATTTATTGAGTGCACTCTGGGTGTCTGGGATGGTGAGCCTGTTGTGCTCCAGGACACAGTAGTAGCCCCCCAGTAGTCCCTCCTCAGGGGCACATGGCCTGCTGTTGCTGAGGAGACACCCCTCTGATTGCAATGCAGGGGTTATTGTGATGGAGGAGCTGGGGGTGGTGTACCCTCACACCTCAGCCAGAAACGAAGCAGGGACATTTTGGACATTATCCAGAGGGGGTGAAATTCCACACCCTAAGTTCTTATTGGCAGAGCAGGCAGGTGCGTGAGACATCAGTGCAGCCCCATTCCTCAAAGTGCGGCCCGAGGAATGCTAGGTGACTTCCAAAGAGATACCGAGATTAAGCTGGTATGGGGAAGACTAGGTCAGGTGAAACCAAGCTGGTGTCCCCGGACAGGCCTTGCCGGAGGCAGGGCATCTCCATTCCCCTGTGAAGACAACGAAAGGGGGATGGAGGTCCGGGATGGAGCAGCCCCTCTCCAGTATTTCTGCCCTTGGTGTCTGGTTTAGAGAGCTCGAGAGATGAGCGCTCCCCAGAGCTCATTCTGGGGCACTTGAATGTAGTCCAGCCCCCACCCCCGACACACACGCCAGGCCATAGACAGAGAGACAAGAATTTCCCTACAAGAAGCAGAAGGCAGCCCTGAGATGCAGGGCTCCTGGAAGCAGGCTGTGCAGCACGTGAGTTGAAGCAATCCTGGAGACCTTTCCAGAGGAGGCAGGCCTCCTGCTGAAGGCCCGGAGCCCCTCAACATGATCCAACACATTGTCACTTTAGGAGCACACTAGAATCATGTCACCTCCTTGTTTAGTCCTGTGGATTTGCAAAGGGTAAGGTAGAAGTGTTGGAGGTGTGTCTTCCTGGACTCTTCTTCCAAGAAGCCCCCTGATTGCCACCTCCAGCCCACCTTGTCTCCCCCCGCTACCCAGGAGTCCAGCTGGATGCTATGTAATCCCCTGAGAGCTTCCTACTTACTGAGATCCCTGGTAGCCACTAACTCACCAAAGAGCAGAGTAACCCCTCCCCCAGAGCTCAGTCCTTCCTTAGAGCCTGGTCCGGCCCAGGCCGTCCAGCACTGTACCTGCTTCTGGGGTGGCTCAGAAGACCACTTGCTTAGAAACAAAGCCAGTGAACGATGGGGCCAGGCCTGTGGCCCTGCCCCGATTTCTCTTCCTGGGTGGCTTCAGCAATGACCCTCCTGGATCCCACTTCATCCCAGCCTCCTGCTTCTCGGTAGCAGCAGCTCAGATGCCCTAAGACCTGGTCCCCACGGGCTGAGGTCACAGCCTGAGCTAGGTCAAGCTCTGAGGCTCCGAGGATGCTTCCCCTTCTCTGCTGGTTGACTGTAAGGGGATCTGGGTGACAAGGGTTCAGCTGTATCATTCAGAAAGGTATGGAGTATGAGCTGATGGCTGTGATAACCTCAGGCTCCCATCCCCACTGCCCCACGCTGGAACCTGACCCCACTGCTCAGGTCATTCCAGAACCTTCCATGCTGGGAGGTGGGATAGGTGACTGACTGATTCCCAGTGACTTCCATGTCAGCCCTTATTTTTATCTGTGAACAGAAAAGTGTGATAGTAGGTTCATATCCATGGTCAGTGAGGACAATTACATAACACAGATGACACCCAAGAGCTACCACCCATGGGACTCTGGGCTGGGGTGAGGGACAGGGTCTCCTTTCCTCGAGATGAAAAATTCACCAGCTAAAACTGATCACTCATCAATCTTTCATCTTGGTCCTCACTGAGGAAGACAAGGCAACACTGTGAACTGGGGCTGGCTGCCCACAGCCTGGGGACAATGCCCAATCTCCATGAGCTTGGGGTCTTAAGAGGGGACAGGTGGCCCACTGTAGCACGAGGAGGCACGTAGAACATCATAGGAGGGCTACTAGGCAGAATACCTGGGCAACTACATACTTTCTGCTTGCTCTGGGAAAGGCCCATAGAAGGTCAGAAACGGTGTGGGTAGAATATTATTCAGCCATAAAAAAATGAGGTTCCTGTCATCCATGGTAAGTGGATGGAACTGAAGAACACAGGTTGACTGAAGTAAGTCAGGCAGAGAGATAAATACTGTGTGTCCTTAGTGAGATGTGAAAGCTAAAAATGTTGATGGTTTTTTGCGGTTCTTAGCCTCAGCCTTTAACGGCTGCGCTAGGTGGGGCTGGAGAGATAGCCTAGCGGTTAGGAGCGCCGACGCTCTTGCAGAGGACCCGGGTTCAATCCCCAGCACCCACATGGTGGCCGAGAGCCGTCTGAAACTCCAATTCCAGGAGAACTCCAGTTCCAGGGGAATCCGGGACCCTCTTCTGACCTCCGCGGCATTGCACGACACGGGTGCACAGACTTGCATGCAGACAGTACATTCATACACATACAGAAATAAATAAAATTAATAAAAATTAAAAAAAAATGTTGATGGTACAGTAGAATACGGAGCTTGGGGGGGACAAAGAGCAATGGGAGGAAAGGGACAGGATGCTTTTTTTTTTTTAGTTTTTTTAAGCAAATGTTTTATTGAAGCTCTGCGCATTTCATACAAATCAAGTTACATTACAAATTGAATCTAGACCCGTGCCCGCCTCCCTGACCCCCCCACCCCTCCAGAGCTCATGCATTCTGCCAAACATGTTTTTCATCTTTTTCTCAGTCTCTCTCAAAATTCTCAATGCAGAAGTTTACTCTTTTGAGCACAAGTTCACCATTTCGGTCAGTTCTTTGACGCAGACTTTTCTGTTGCTGTTGTTGTTATTCCTTCCAATATCCATCACTCCAAAATATGCATATATGCATGCCATATATATCATAGGTTTTAGCATCTTCAGCTTATATATATTTTTTTCTTTATTAGGCTGAAAGATGTCGTGTTTGAAGGCTCCTCCTTGGCAAGCGCAAACCACCATCAGTCCTGCCCTTGTGCTCCACACTGGGGTTTTCCCTTCCCATGGTCACCAAATGAGGTCCAGTAAGCACTGTGTCCTGTCTTGATCCTCCTGTACTGGTGTCCATGATACAGCCTGGGTAGTCCAACAATGGCAGTCTATACTCTGAAGAGGCTGAAACCCCAGTAGTAGCTCAGTCAACAAGCTGGATGTCTCAGCAGTCCCCATCTTGCACTGAAGGTTTGGAGGATTCTTGGAGAGACATGAGTCTTCAGTCCATATTGGAAGGTTGAAAAGCTGTGTCTCATGTCTTTGAAGGATGGCAAAAGCAGTGGCAGCCACAGGGTAGCTGCACTTGCCAGCAAGACAGGCAAAACAACTGTGCTCTTTTGTCTTTTTACTAAGATCTCAAGTTTTATACCTGAAGTACAATTTCTCAGGACTTATTATTTATTTATTTCTGGTTATACTTTCCTTTGGGATGTTTAAGGCCACACGGTTAGCCCAGATTAACCAAGGTTTTTGTTTTCTCAAGGTCAGTTAAGGATCTATCTGGTCCTTAAGGGTCACTAAGGGTTTTTTTGTGGGGGGAGCCCCTGGCTCCTTTTGGCTTTTCAATCACTAGTTCCATCCACTTGAGGACAAAATCAGGTCTTGCTAGACCAGACTTCCCTTTTTGAAACATGAGCATACTTTCCTCTTTATTGACTGGACACTGGCTGAAGTCCCATTAGTGGATCTCCAAAACCCCCTGTACAGAAAGACTGGTGACTCACATTTGCAGGACATTTCAAGAGATGCCCAAGAGAGGATTCTTTTGTTTTTATGTGTATGAATGTACTGTCTGCATGTAAGTTTGTGCACCTGTGTAGTGCAATGCCATGGAGGTCAGAAGAGGGTGTTGGATCCCCAACAGATGGTTGGATTCCCAAAAGATGGTTCTCAGCAGCCATGTGGATGCTGGGAACCGAACCCAGGTCCTCTGCAAGAGCAGTCAGCACTCTTAACTGCTAAGCCATCTCTCCAGCCCCAGGATTCTTTTTTATGTGCCTGTGTGAGTGTGTGTGCAATGTGTGTGCAGTGCTCAACAAGGCCAGAAGAGGGTGCTGGAGCCCCTGGAGCTAGTTATAAGCAGTTGGGAACTGCCATGTGGGTGTTGGAAACCACACCCCAGTCCTCTGCAGAGAAGTCAGTGCTTTTAACTGCTGAGCTATTCTCTGGCTCCAAGGAGACAGGATCTTGATAGGCATAAGGGTGCTGATAGGCAGAAGAAATAATTTCCAGTGTTCTACAATAACTCAGGTGATTGACAGTAGCCAGCAGAGAGGATGGTGAGTGTTCCCAACACAGAGAAATGATGAGCTAGATTCCAAGGTGACGGGGCACCAGTGAGCCATCTAATCTCACATGATACTCATGGATCAAAATGTCCCACTGCACAGTTAACCCCTACAGAGCTTCCGTATAGAGGCAGTGTTGAGGGGCATCCAAGTGGTTGCATGGTTAGCGCTTCTTCCAGTGGAACATAGCAGAGCACCATGTCTGGGGGCCAGGTGCAGGGCTGGCGTGGAGTGGGTAGCTGGCTGCTGGCTGTGCTGAGTCTGTTATGGTCAGGGCTTCAGCTGCAGGACCACAGGGCATCGGCCATGTCTAAGCATGCGCCACAGATTCTCCGAGACTCAGCTTTACATCTGTAGCATGGGGAGATCAGCAGTACCTGCCTGAGGCTCAGAATGAGGCCCCTGTGTGAACTTGGGTTCTGGCTCAGCCTCACTGTCAGTGCAGCCTCACTGGTCCAGTTGCTCTGGGGTGATGCAAGTCTGTCCCCATCCATTGGGGAGGGACTGTCTGCAGGCAAGCAGACCTTCATCTCTGCTGCCTCCTGGCCTTGTGGCCACTACAATACCTGCTCTGAGCCTCAGTTTCCCCAAGATGAAAGTCAAGTGCTAGGGAAATGATCCCTGTTCTACAAGAACTGGCACATGGCTACCTGCTCTCTCCTCTTGTTTCTCCCAGAAGAGCTTTGGGGAGGGTGCCCACGATTACCCACACTAGCCTGTGACAACTGTGTCTACCACGAGACCTTGAATTCCACGTGACTCTGTGCCTGGATCTCTGTGAACTTGGGTCCTGCTGCTTTTCTAGGAAAGGGCTGGCCCAGCTCAGGAGTAAGAGAGAGGAGGGTGGGGGAGCAGCAGGGAAGACGGGGAGCTGGGGGCTCCAGGTGCTGGGTGGACACAGAATGGGGAGCTGAAGAGCAGAAGAGACAAGGCAGGCTCAGCGGCCAGCAGAGCTGAGAGGTCCAAGTGTCCAATGTAGACACATGGTTGCTGGGTGGAGCCCAGGTATAGCCACTGTAGGGCCTGGTTACCCATGGCTTGAGATCTGAAGGGTATGGACCCTGGGTGGGCAGGAGAATAGAGAAACAGAGCTGTAGGGACAGGTGTCTGCTGCCTGCCCTTTCCTAGCCCTGCCATGTGCCCCCTCAGTGGGCTGCTTCACAAACTGCCGCTCTCTTCCTCTTCCTGCTAGGCTTGGCCAATGGGGACCTCTAAAAGAATGCAGAGTGAGGAGGAAGGGGGAGACCCAGATCTGCAGTCTCCTTCTCTCAGGGTTACCTGGGGCCAGGAGAACATCTGGCAGGGATGACAGCAGCTGTCCCATGTCTGTGCCTCACCACCCTCTCTGGGCTTCCGTCCTCCCCACCCCATCCAAACAAGGAACACCGGGAAAGGAGTCCCCACCTTCACGTGTGCTGGGGAGTGGCCCATTTTCAAGAGGTTTTCCTGCCCAAAGACCCTCACCACTCAGCCTTCCCCAAAGAACACGGTGGCCCCAGGACCCTGACTGTCTCAGTGGCCCCCAAAGCCAGGATTTGCACAATCTTCCTACCTTTCATCTCTTAAGGGACAGGCCTTCTCCTTCCTGAAATCTGGGTTCCCAGATAGAGATGGATCCCCAAAAGGGAGGGAGAGCCAGAGCACCTGGACCCTGCCAGCCGCAGCGTCAGACCTGTGGTGGGACAGCAGACCCCAGACCTTCAGAGCCGCATAGCGAGACCAGGAGGCTCTGTGGGTGTGGAGCGGATAGCCCAGCACCACTCCAGCCTGGTACTACTCTTCTGGTACACAGCTCAGAGATCCTCACCGTTAGGGGGGATCAGAAACCCTAACTTCTGCACGAAATCTCTTAGTGTTCCAGGATTGGTCCACATGCGGGGTAGCGACAGCCAAGCCTGGCAACCTGAGTTCAATCACCAGGACCCACATGGTACAAGGAGGGAGCCAACTCCCACGAGCTGTCCTCTGACCTCCACCTGTGCCCTGTGGCACATGCGTGGCCACACACATACATGTAAACACACACACACACACACACACACACGCATCGTGCATACACAAAAGAAATAAATGTTTTTAAAAATTTAAACACAGGCCAGCCAGATTTGAACCCCTGGCTGCCATTCTGTGATTTGGAAAACCCAAGCCCCTTGATGAGTTCTTCTGATTTTTTTTTCTCACAGGGTTTGCTACCTTCGGAGCGTGGACGGACTGCAGCTGAGGAGACTGGTGAGTGTGAGCGAGGTTTGTGTGTGTGTGTGTGTGTGTGTGTGTGTGTGTGTGTACAGCCAACTACCCAGCAGCCAGGCCCCTTCCCACACCCTGTGACAGGAGAGGGAGCGGGAATATGGAAGGGATCTGAAAGCTGAGCGGTTGAGCCAATTTCCTGTCTTTCCATCTTGGCTTGGATCCTTGTCACCAACATGTAGGAAGTTAGTGTTTCTTTTCAAACACTGTCTATGGCAGGCTGGGAAGCCAGGGTACCAGCGTGTGTTGTCAAAGTGGGTCCCAACGAGTGGGTCCCAGCGAGTGGCAGGGTCACGGATGCCTGGTGGTCAGGAAGTCCTGACAGTGTAGAGGATGGTGGGGATGGCTCCGCCTACTCTGATTTGGTGGTCCCCTGAAGACCCAGAGCATAACTGTCCCCGAGCACCCAGAGGACCTGGTTTGTCACTTAGGCTTTGGTCTGGGGTGGCGAGGGATACATCTAATGGACTGGGATTTGCTTGCTTCTTCCTCGGAGGATGTGAAAGGACTCTCATGTCAGCCCACTCTGAAGACAAAGTTGGGTGATGGTCTCAGGGGAAGAGACTGAGGCAGGAGCCTGAGTCACACCAAGGCTGAGGTCATGCAGGACAAGGGGACTGGACTGTGCCCACCTGACCTCGAAGACTTGCTTTCCCTGGGAAGGCAGCTTCCTCCTTCCTGAACATGGGAATGGAGAAGGTGTACCTCTGTGTCCGCCACTTCTGTGCAGGACCATGTAGAGGGCTGCGTAGTTTCCTTCCTGCCTTCGTCTTGGAGACACATCCTGTCAGGGCACCCTCCTCTGTCTGTCACACAGCTATGTCACCTCCCCTAATGCTGGACAACTCCCATCCTCCAGCCTAGTACAGCAGAGCCGTGGTGTGCTGGTGAGTTGGGAAGGAAAGCAGGCCACAGTGATAGTTAGGAGCCTCCTGGAGCTGTCCCACCCAGCTCCTAGGACCTGAGTAGAGACAATCACCCATCGGCCCTGTGCCAGGACAGCATGGGTAACATGTGAAACTTTGGGCTTTAGAGCAATCAAAACTGAATTGCACCTTCAACTGCTCCTTTCCCAAGATGTGAGTGGCTCTGCTTTGTGCCTCAGTTTCTCCTGTCAAAAGCCTCTTCATTCCACAGTGTCAAAAATACAGCCATACCCGTCTCCCCCGTCCCCACCTCTCTCATCCTCTCTTCTTCCTTTTCTGGTATTCTCACTTTTTAAATTTTATTATTTTTATGTGTATGAATGTACTGTCTGCATGTAGGTTTGTGCACCCGTGTCGTGCAATGCCGCAGAGGTCAGAAGAGGGCGTCGGATTCCCCTAGAACTGGAGTTAAAGACTGTTCTCAGCTGCCATGTAGGTGCTGGGGATCGAACCCAAGTCTTCTGCAAGAGCAGTCGGTGCTCTTAACCGCTAGGCCATCTCTCCAGCCCCTCTGGTATTCTTACTTTAAGGACACCCTCATTTCTGCCAGCCATGAGAGTCATTTTCTCATGCTAACAACAGACACAGATAACCCAGTTTCCCTTCCTTTTTCCCTTTTTATTTTCTATTTGGAAGATATTTAAAATTATGCCACAGATCCCAGGAAGCTTCTTTTTTTTTCCCAGGAAGCTTCCAATATGTGTGGTCAGAAGTAGTTATACCCTACACATACACAGTTCTCAAAGTGCCATAACAGACTTGAAAATTGTAAAGATTTTAACATTTCCTCCTTCAAAATGTCAGTAACCCATAACTAGTAATTCTGCTTCCAAGAAACCTGCCCAGAGAAAGCTGCCTGAGAAACATACAAAGATTTAGCCAGAAGGATGTTTATCAGGGTGTGTTTATAGCAATTAAAAATAGAAACAAGTGCTTGCCCAAGTAGGGCAAATTGGGGCCTCTTCTGAGTTACCTGCAGATGTGGAAGATTCTGGAAAGCGGCCATTGAAAACTGCTTGAGAAGAACTTTTAACAGTGTAGGAAACACCTTCATATTTCAGAGTTAAGGAGAAAGGTGGTCTGCAAAAATGAATTCTGACTGTATTTTTGTAAATATATAGGGTAGAAAGAGCAGAAAGGAAAGGAGGAGGAAGAAAGGAGAGAGGCGGAAGAAGGCAAGGCCCTGGGGAAACGGGTCACAGGTGTGGGGTGGTAGGGGAGTCATTTTGTTCCTGGTGCTTTGTGGTGGTCCTCAGCTTCCTGTGGCGATAGGTCACTCTGTCCGTATTCACAGAGCACCTGTAGCTCAGACGTGTAGACTCGGCCTGCAGGGACATGGGGACATTCTTACAGTCTACTACATAAGAAAAATGCCCACTCTCCTGTTTTTCCTGCTAAACTGTTCTCTTTCTCAAAACCCTTTAAAAAAAAATAAAAAAGACCAGCCCTAGGGTCTCCATTCAGTCCCCAGAGCTGTGTCTGGTTAGGATGACTCTGCAGGTGTGCCAGGCTGCACCATGGTGAGGCTGGTTTGAAGTTTGGGACTTTATTTTCTCAAAACTTCAGAGGGTGGATGTCTAGATTCAAGGTGTGGGAGGCTTGGTTCCCTCTGAGGACTCACGGGTCTCCTCTCCCCATGTGTGCGTGTGGTCTTTCTTGGCTATTTTGGTATTGAGTTCTCTTCTTTAAGCATGGGTTAGATTGGTCTACTCTGTCCAGATCATTTAATTCAGCCCCCTCTGTCTCCGGATGAGATGATTTGCAGTGGGGTTCCATTCTGATAGACTCACCATCTGATAGAAATATCATTGAGAAACCACTCGCACACTTTGCTGACCCAGCATCCTTGCCTAGGTTGCGGCATGCCTGCTGCAAGGTCAGTGGTCCCCGTCTGATCACAGGGTGCTTGGACACTTTGCCCTGCCTTGCATGGCCAGAGACTGCCACACAAGGCTAGCTCTAGAAGAAGCCCAAGTTCAAAACCAAAACACAGTCTCTAGTGAATATATATTACTTTTCGCACCAATATAAAGAAGGAAAATCAGAAAATGATCCATCTGAAGTCTAGGGAGGGATCTCCTGCACACAGGCACCTTCTGCAATTTAGGGGGTCAGGGCTCCTGTGATTGACCTGATTGGACACAGTCAGTCCATAGCAGGGGTGGCCTGTCCTGGTAGCTGTGGCCACTTCTTTGGCAGAGCAGCCCTGATCTTGGAGTAGGTATGAGAGGGAGGCAAGAAGCTCTCACCAGGTGCAGGACAGGCACCCAGCAGTCCCTGCACCCAGGTGACCCAGCCTGTCCAGCAAGACCAGAAACAGCAATGTGACTGTCCCCAACCAAGCCCATCACATGAGGTGGCTGCTCAGAGACACAGCAGAATTATCCAGGGTGCACAAATTCATTTTATTACAGAATTCAGAAGCACTCTGAAGTAAAAAGCATTGGCATTAAAGACAATAAATAGTTGCAACAAGTAAAACTTGGACTTAAAGAGTAATTTTTCTTCGTGTCAATGTGATTTTGACATAAAATCAATGGCAGAGAGAAGGAGCTGTGCAGTTGTATTAATCATTTTCCATTGCTCTAACAAGATGTCTAAGGCTGTGTACTTTATAAAGAAAAAAGGTGCATTTGAGTTCCAAGTCAAACAAACCCTCTTGCTACTAGTCACCTTTTGATCCTGCAGTTAGAGTGGATGTGGCAGCTGACCGGCCCCATACCACGTGACAAGTTTTCAGTGTCTCTTTCTGACTCAAAATCTCTCTTAGCCCCTCTTCTGGCAGGCTGGAAACTGGCCATCATTCCTAGAGAGGCATTCCTCCTGCCCCCGGCTCTGTGTGTCCTTCCCAAGTGTCTTGGGACGTTCTGCCCCCAATAGACTGAGTGGTAGATCAAACTGAGAAGGCCACTGGGGACTGCAGATGGTCCCTCGCAGAACCTTGGGGACACAGCTCAGGAAGTCATACCAGCTTTCTATCCAACAGGCAGCAAAGCCACAAAGACCCATAATGAAGTTACCCTCACCAGAGGTCTCTCTCTCTCTCTTTCTCTCTCTCTCTTTCTCTCTCTCTCTCTCTCTCTCTCTCTCTCTCACACACACACACACACACACACACACACACACACACACACACGCACACACACCAGGAAATGTAGAAATACAGCGAAAACTCCTGTCACGAGCCCCCATATTCCATATCTTTTTTCCCAATTCCATTTCCACCGTGAATCACTCAGCAGCTTCTGCAGCAAATGCCCACCCTGGGTTCTGTGTGTTACTTACTCACCAAGCATTCTCAGACTATGAAAACCTTCCATCCCTTCTGTGGTTCCTTCTACATCTGTGTAAATAAATCTTTACAGCAAGCTGCTGGACGGCAAAATGTTGTCTAGGGCATCAGGCTGCTTCTAAGGTGCCTTTCCTAGTAGCTGCCCAGTGTCGCTGGTTAATTCACCAACTTAGACACACAGAGCCACATGGGATGGCCAGGAGTGGCGACAAGGCCGACCTGCCCTCAGGGAGGGCCCTGTTTTGGGGGAGCTGGCTTCCTACTGCAGGGAGATCAATCATGAGCAAGTGAACTCCGATGCAGTAGGCACGGGGGACCACCCAGGGGACCATAGGCAGCTAGAAGCCCCATGCGGCCAAGCAAGAAAGGGCTGTTCTATGTAAGGTGGGTCGGATGGGCTTCTCAGAGCTGTGGCTACAGCGAAGGGTCATAAAGACCCAAAAAAGACTTGGACAAGAGGAAACACCAAACTCCAAAGCAGGCTGAAGTATAGGCTTTCCGGAAAATGCCAAGATGCAGAGACTGAAGGACCAGGATGGACCCCCAGGGAATCTGGGGGTGACGACCACCTCAGGATGGTCTGTAAAGTTCATACCAGGCTCTGGCCAGAAACAAGAGACCAGAGAGAGGGATGTTGCTGACATACCCGTGAGAGGTGATGATGGCCCGACCAGGACACAGGAGGTGGAAGTGGCCGCATTCAGAACCACTGGCATGGTGGAGCTGATGGTACATGCTCTGACTCTGGGTGTGAGGGAGGAGGGAAGGGCAGGGACAAGGGTGACTCGGGGTGTTCTGGTTCTGACTAGTGTCCCTCAGTTGCCTTCTAAGACTATCTGCCAGGAGCCATCATGGACCCAGGCTCAAAGCTAGTTAAGTCCCCACTCAGCTGTCACCCACACGTGGAGTCTCCAAGCTCCGCTTAATGAATTAAGGGGTTCTCACCCCCCCGTCTGTGGAGCTAATTGGGCAGAACAAGTCACAGAATGCAGGGAAGGGTCTTCACACTGTTGAGCCAGTACCATCCCAGGGCATGGGTGTGTTCTAAAACTAGGACTACGCAGAGCCTTTCTGTCCTGGGTTTTCATTAGGGTATCACAATGCCAGCCCAAGATGGAACTCCCTGAGAGGCTGGCTGGCTCTGAGCTCTGCTACCTTCCTGTCCACCCATGTGTGTCAGTCTTCAGTCCCCGTCGAAAGTCTTGTGTGTCTCAAGAGACTTGGCTGTGTTCTGTGGAGCTTATGACAGCAAGGACACTTCTCTTTGGGAAAACTTCAGGACATTAGACTTCCTCCCAGGACCCGAGGACAGAAGCTAATGCATCATTTTCCTTTGTAGTGGGTGGATGCAGGGGTGGAGAGCGGGGAGTCATTCGCTAAGAGCGCAGAAGGCTTGGAAGGGAAGGACTAGGTGGATGGAAAGTGGAGGGCGAGGTCAGGACATGAGAGCTTCCTGGTGTTTGTGGGCTTCCGAGTGCAGATGTGGGTGGGATACAGGTGGATGGAAAAGTCTAGAGCTCTCTGGGAGAGACCAGGACCAGAGTCTACCAAAACAGCACTGGAGGGCAGGCCTCAGGAAGCGAGGGCAGCTGGGAGGCGAAGGAGCAGTTGGCTGTGCCTGGAACTGCAGGTGGGAAGATGGGCCGCTGGAGAGGAGGGAGGGGTCCCTAAGCAGTGCTCCGTGAAAGACCCGAGCAGTGACAGGAGGGGTCCCTAAGCACTGCTCCACGGAAGACCCGAGCAGTGACGGGAGGGGCCCTTAAGCACTGCTCCACAGAAGACCCGAGCAGTGACTCCTCGACACGGCCAGGTGGGCTCACAGCGACTTTGCCAAGTAGCTTTGAAGGGAGGGGACCACAGTGCAAAGGGCTGGTGAAGAAGCAGAAATGGGGAGCAGGGCTGTGGGGCTGTGGTTTCACGAGGGCTCAGGTGGGTGCTGTCATAGCAGGTCTGATGCCCACAGAAAGTGGCCCTGCTGGCAATAGTGCTGAGTCCTGAGCTGTGGGTGAAAGGTGTCTTCTGACAGCATGTAAAGTCTGCTAGGCCTAACACAGGCTACCAGACTCCCTGCCACTCATTTCACAGAGATCAGCCCAAGGTTCCTTCTAACAGACCTGATTTATTTCCTTCTCAAATCTTTTCCTTTACTGTGAAAGCAGAGAAAAGAAGAAGGGGAGAAAGGGAGAGAGGAAAGGAGGGAGGAAGGGAGGGAGCGAGGGAAGAAGGAGGAGGGAAGGAGGTAGGGAAGGAGGAGGAAGGGAGGGAAGGAGGAGGAGGGAGGGANAGGAGGCTCTGTGGGTGTGGAGCGGATAGCCCAGCACCACTCCAGCCTGGTACTACTCTTCTGGTACACAGCTCAGAGATCCTCACCGTTAGGGGGGATCAGAAACCCTAACTTCTGCACGAAATCTCTTAGTGTTCCAGGATTGGTCCACATGCGGGGTAGCGACAGCCAAGCCTGGCAACCTGAGTTCAATCACCAGGACCCACATGGTACAAGGAGGGAGCCAACTCCCACGAGCTGTCCTCTGACCTCCACCTGTGCCCTGTGGCACATGCGTGGCCACACACATACATGTAAACACACACACACACACACACACACACGCATCGTGCATACACAAAAGAAATAAATGTTTTTAAAAATTTAAACACAGGCCAGCCAGATTTGAACCCCTGGCTGCCATTCTGTGATTTGGAAAACCCAAGCCCCTTGATGAGTTCTTCTGATTTTTTTTTCTCACAGGGTTTGCTACCTTCGGAGCGTGGACGGACTGCAGCTGAGGAGACTGGTGAGTGTGAGCGAGGTTTGTGTGTGTGTGTGTGTGTGTGTGTGTGTGTGTGTGTACAGCCAACTACCCAGCAGCCAGGCCCCTTCCCACACCCTGTGACAGGAGAGGGAGCGGGAATATGGAAGGGATCTGAAAGCTGAGCGGTTGAGCCAATTTCCTGTCTTTCCATCTTGGCTTGGATCCTTGTCACCAACATGTAGGAAGTTAGTGTTTCTTTTCAAACACTGTCTATGGCAGGCTGGGAAGCCAGGGTACCAGCGTGTGTTGTCAAAGTGGGTCCCAACGAGTGGGTCCCAGCGAGTGGCAGGGTCACGGATGCCTGGTGGTCAGGAAGTCCTGACAGTGTAGAGGATGGTGGGGATGGCTCCGCCTACTCTGATTTGGTGGTCCCCTGAAGACCCAGAGCATAACTGTCCCCGAGCACCCAGAGGACCTGGTTTGTCACTTAGGCTTTGGTCTGGGGTGGCGAGGGATACATCTAATGGACTGGGATTTGCTTGCTTCTTCCTCGGAGGATGTGAAAGGACTCTCATGTCAGCCCACTCTGAAGACAAAGTTGGGTGATGGTCTCAGGGGAAGAGACTGAGGCAGGAGCCTGAGTCACACCAAGGCTGAGGTCATGCAGGACAAGGGGACTGGACTGTGCCCACCTGACCTCGAAGACTTGCTTTCCCTGGGAAGGCAGCTTCCTCCTTCCTGAACATGGGAATGGAGAAGGTGTACCTCTGTGTCCGCCACTTCTGTGCAGGACCATGTAGAGGGCTGCGTAGTTTCCTTCCTGCCTTCGTCTTGGAGACACATCCTGTCAGGGCACCCTCCTCTGTCTGTCACACAGCTATGTCACCTCCCCTAATGCTGGACAACTCCCATCCTCCAGCCTAGTACAGCAGAGCCGTGGTGTGCTGGTGAGTTGGGAAGGAAAGCAGGCCACAGTGATAGTTAGGAGCCTCCTGGAGCTGTCCCACCCAGCTCCTAGGACCTGAGTAGAGACAATCACCCATCGGCCCTGTGCCAGGACAGCATGGGTAACATGTGAAACTTTGGGCTTTAGAGCAATCAAAACTGAATTGCACCTTCAACTGCTCCTTTCCCAAGATGTGAGTGGCTCTGCTTTGTGCCTCAGTTTCTCCTGTCAAAAGCCTCTTCATTCCACAGTGTCAAAAATACAGCCATACCCGTCTCCCCCGTCCCCACCTCTCTCATCCTCTCTTCTTCCTTTTCTGGTATTCTCACTTTTTAAATTTTATTATTTTTATGTGTATGAATGTACTGTCTGCATGTAGGTTTGTGCACCCGTGTCGTGCAATGCCGCAGAGGTCAGAAGAGGGCGTCGGATTCCCCTAGAACTGGAGTTAAAGACTGTTCTCAGCTGCCATGTAGGTGCTGGGGATCGAACCCAAGTCTTCTGCAAGAGCAGTCGGTGCTCTTAACCGCTAGGCCATCTCTCCAGCCCCTCTGGTATTCTTACTTTAAGGACACCCTCATTTCTGCCAGCCATGAGAGTCATTTTCTCATGCTAACAACAGACACAGATAACCCAGTTTCCCTTCCTTTTTCCCTTTTTATTTTCTATTTGGAAGATATTTAAAATTATGCCACAGATCCCAGGAAGCTTCTTTTTTTTTCCCAGGAAGCTTCCAATATGTGTGGTCAGAAGTAGTTATACCCTACACATACACAGTTCTCAAAGTGCCATAACAGACTTGAAAATTGTAAAGATTTTAACATTTCCTCCTTCAAAATGTCAGTAACCCATAACTAGTAATTCTGCTTCCAAGAAACCTGCCCAGAGAAAGCTGCCTGAGAAACATACAAAGATTTAGCCAGAAGGATGTTTATCAGGGTGTGTTTATAGCAATTAAAAATAGAAACAAGTGCTTGCCCAAGTAGGGCAAATTGGGGCCTCTTCTGAGTTACCTGCAGATGTGGAAGATTCTGGAAAGCGGCCATTGAAAACTGCTTGAGAAGAACTTTTAACAGTGTAGGAAACACCTTCATATTTCAGAGTTAAGGAGAAAGGTGGTCTGCAAAAATGAATTCTGACTGTATTTTTGTAAATATATAGGGTAGAAAGAGCAGAAAGGAAAGGAGGAGGAAGAAAGGAGAGAGGCGGAAGAAGGCAAGGCCCTGGGGAAACGGGTCACAGGTGTGGGGTGGTAGGGGAGTCATTTTGTTCCTGGTGCTTTGTGGTGGTCCTCAGCTTCCTGTGGCGATAGGTCACTCTGTCCGTATTCACAGAGCACCTGTAGCTCAGACGTGTAGACTCGGCCTGCAGGGACATGGGGACATTCTTACAGTCTACTACATAAGAAAAATGCCCACTCTCCTGTTTTTCCTGCTAAACTGTTCTCTTTCTCAAAACCCTTTAAAAAAAAATAAAAAAGACCAGCCCTAGGGTCTCCATTCAGTCCCCAGAGCTGTGTCTGGTTAGGATGACTCTGCAGGTGTGCCAGGCTGCACCATGGTGAGGCTGGTTTGAAGTTTGGGACTTTATTTTCTCAAAACTTCAGAGGGTGGATGTCTAGATTCAAGGTGTGGGAGGCTTGGTTCCCTCTGAGGACTCACGGGTCTCCTCTCCCCATGTGTGCGTGTGGTCTTTCTTGGCTATTTTGGTATTGAGTTCTCTTCTTTAAGCATGGGTTAGATTGGTCTACTCTGTCCAGATCATTTAATTCAGCCCCCTCTGTCTCCGGATGAGATGATTTGCAGTGGGGTTCCATTCTGATAGACTCACCATCTGATAGAAATATCATTGAGAAACCACTCGCACACTTTGCTGACCCAGCATCCTTGCCTAGGTTGCGGCATGCCTGCTGCAAGGTCAGTGGTCCCCGTCTGATCACAGGGTGCTTGGACACTTTGCCCTGCCTTGCATGGCCAGAGACTGCCACACAAGGCTAGCTCTAGAAGAAGCCCAAGTTCAAAACCAAAACACAGTCTCTAGTGAATATATATTACTTTTCGCACCAATATAAAGAAGGAAAATCAGAAAATGATCCATCTGAAGTCTAGGGAGGGATCTCCTGCACACAGGCACCTTCTGCAATTTAGGGGGTCAGGGCTCCTGTGATTGACCTGATTGGACACAGTCAGTCCATAGCAGGGGTGGCCTGTCCTGGTAGCTGTGGCCACTTCTTTGGCAGAGCAGCCCTGATCTTGGAGTAGGTATGAGAGGGAGGCAAGAAGCTCTCACCAGGTGCAGGACAGGCACCCAGCAGTCCCTGCACCCAGGTGACCCAGCCTGTCCAGCAAGACCAGAAACAGCAATGTGACTGTCCCCAACCAAGCCCATCACATGAGGTGGCTGCTCAGAGACACAGCAGAATTATCCAGGGTGCACAAATTCATTTTATTACAGAATTCAGAAGCACTCTGAAGTAAAAAGCATTGGCATTAAAGACAATAAATAGTTGCAACAAGTAAAACTTGGACTTAAAGAGTAATTTTTCTTCGTGTCAATGTGATTTTGACATAAAATCAATGGCAGAGAGAAGGAGCTGTGCAGTTGTATTAATCATTTTCCATTGCTCTAACAAGATGTCTAAGGCTGTGTACTTTATAAAGAAAAAAGGTGCATTTGAGTTCCAAGTCAAACAAACCCTCTTGCTACTAGTCACCTTTTGATCCTGCAGTTAGAGTGGATGTGGCAGCTGACCGGCCCCATACCACGTGACAAGTTTTCAGTGTCTCTTTCTGACTCAAAATCTCTCTTAGCCCCTCTTCTGGCAGGCTGGAAACTGGCCATCATTCCTAGAGAGGCATTCCTCCTGCCCCCGGCTCTGTGTGTCCTTCCCAAGTGTCTTGGGACGTTCTGCCCCCAATAGACTGAGTGGTAGATCAAACTGAGAAGGCCACTGGGGACTGCAGATGGTCCCTCGCAGAACCTTGGGGACACAGCTCAGGAAGTCATACCAGCTTTCTATCCAACAGGCAGCAAAGCCACAAAGACCCATAATGAAGTTACCCTCACCAGAGGTCTCTCTCTCTCTCTCTCTCTCTCTCTCTCTCTCTCTCTCTCTCTCTCTCTCTCTCTCTCACACGCACACACACACACACACACACACACACACACACACACACACACGCACACACACCAGGAAATGTAGAAATACAGCGAAAACTCCTGTCACGAGCCCCCATATTCCATATCTTTTTTCCCAATTCCATTTCCACCGTGAATCACTCAGCAGCTTCTGCAGCAAATGCCCACCCTGGGTTCTGTGTGTTACTTACTCACCAAGCATTCTCAGACTATGAAAACCTTCCATCCCTTCTGTGGTTCCTTCTACATCTGTGTAAATAAATCTTTACAGCAAGCTGCTGGACGGCAAAATGTTGTCTAGGGCATCAGGCTGCTTCTAAGGTGCCTTTCCTAGTAGCTGCCCAGTGTCGCTGGTTAATTCACCAACTTAGACACACAGAGCCACATGGGATGGCCAGGAGTGGCGACAAGGCCGACCTGCCCTCAGGGAGGGCCCTGTTTTGGGGGAGCTGGCTTCCTACTGCAGGGAGATCAATCATGAGCAAGTGAACTCCGATGCAGTAGGCACGGGGGACCACCCAGGGGACCATAGGCAGCTAGAAGCCCCATGCGGCCAAGCAAGAAAGGGCTGTTCTATGTAAGGTGGGTCGGATGGGCTTCTCAGAGCTGTGGCTACAGCGAAGGGTCATAAAGACCCAAAAAAGACTTGGACAAGAGGAAACACCAAACTCCAAAGCAGGCTGAAGTATAGGCTTTCCGGAAAATGCCAAGATGCAGAGACTGAAGGACCAGGATGGACCCCCAGGGAATCTGGGGGTGACGACCACCTCAGGATGGTCTGTAAAGTTCATACCAGGCTCTGGCCAGAAACAAGAGACCAGAGAGAGGGATGTTGCTGACATACCCGTGAGAGGTGATGATGGCCCGACCAGGACACAGGAGGTGGAAGTGGCCGCATTCAGAACCACTGGCATGGTGGAGCTGATGGTACATGCTCTGACTCTGGGTGTGAGGGAGGAGGGAAGGGCAGGGACAAGGGTGACTCGGGGTGTTCTGGTTCTGACTAGTGTCCCTCAGTTGCCTTCTAAGACTATCTGCCAGGAGCCATCATGGACCCAGGCTCAAAGCTAGTTAAGTCCCCACTCAGCTGTCACCCACACGTGGAGTCTCCAAGCTCCGCTTAATGAATTAAGGGGTTCTCACCCCCCCGTCTGTGGAGCTAATTGGGCAGAACAAGTCACAGAATGCAGGGAAGGGTCTTCACACTGTTGAGCCAGTACCATCCCAGGGCATGGGTGTGTTCTAAAACTAGGACTACGCAGAGCCTTTCTGTCCTGGGTTTTCATTAGGGTATCACAATGCCAGCCCAAGATGGAACTCCCTGAGAGGCTGGCTGGCTCTGAGCTCTGCTACCTTCCTGTCCACCCATGTGTGTCAGTCTTCAGTCCCCGTCGAAAGTCTTGTGTGTCTCAAGAGACTTGGCTGTGTTCTGTGGAGCTTATGACAGCAAGGACACTTCTCTTTGGGAAAACTTCAGGACATTAGACTTCCTCCCAGGACCCGAGGACAGAAGCTAATGCATCATTTTCCTTTGTAGTGGGTGGATGCAGGGGTGGAGAGCGGGGAGTCATTCGCTAAGAGCGCAGAAGGCTTGGAAGGGAAGGACTAGGTGGATGGAAAGTGGAGGGCGAGGTCAGGACATGAGAGCTTCCTGGTGTTTGTGGGCTTCCGAGTGCAGATGTGGGTGGGATACAGGTGGATGGAAAAGTCTAGAGCTCTCTGGGAGAGACCAGGACCAGAGTCTACCAAAACAGCACTGGAGGGCAGGCCTCAGGAAGCGAGGGCAGCTGGGAGGCGAAGGAGCAGTTGGCTGTGCCTGGAACTGCAGGTGGGAAGATGGGCCGCTGGAGAGGAGGGAGGGGTCCCTAAGCAGTGCTCCGTGAAAGACCCGAGCAGTGACAGGAGGGGTCCCTAAGCACTGCTCCACGGAAGACCCGAGCAGTGACGGGAGGGGCCCTTAAGCACTGCTCCACAGAAGACCCGAGCAGTGACTCCTCGACACGGCCAGGTGGGCTCACAGCGACTTTGCCAAGTAGCTTTGAAGGGAGGGGACCACAGTGCAAAGGGCTGGTGAAGAAGCAGAAATGGGGAGCAGGGCTGTGGGGCTGTGGTTTCACGAGGGCTCAGGTGGGTGCTGTCATAGCAGGTCTGATGCCCACAGAAAGTGGCCCTGCTGGCAATAGTGCTGAGTCCTGAGCTGTGGGTGAAAGGTGTCTTCTGACAGCATGTAAAGTCTGCTAGGCCTAACACAGGCTACCAGACTCCCTGCCACTCATTTCACAGAGATCAGCCCAAGGTTCCTTCTAACAGACCTGATTTATTTCCTTCTCAAATCTTTTCCTTTACTGTGAAAGCAGAGAAAAGAAGAAGGGGAGAAAGGGAGAGAGGAAAGGAGGGAGGAAGGGAGGGAGCGAGGGAAGAAGGAGGAGGGAAGGAGGTAGGGAAGGAGGAGGAAGGGAGGGAAGGAGGAGGAGGGAGGGAGGGAGGGAAGGAGGGAAGAGGTGTTCTAGTTTAGTTTCTGTTTTGGTGAAAACACCCTGACCAAAAGCAACTTGGAGAAGAAAGGGTGTATTTGGCTTTATTCTTCCAGATCACAGTCCATCACTGAGGGAAGTCAAGGCTGGATGTCAAGCAGGAACTTGAAGCAGAAACCATGGAGCATGCTGCTTGCCAGTTTACTCGCTAGCTCATGCTTGACTAGCTAGCTCATACAGCCCAGAACCGGCTGCCTAGGGATGGCACCGCCCACAGTGGGCAGGGCTTTTCTACATCAATTAACAATCAAACAAACCCCACAGACGTGCCCACAGGCCAATCTAGACACGTTCTCCAGTGTGAGTCTCCTCTCAGATGACTAGGCTCTGTCAAGTTGACAATTAAAGTTAACTAGGTTGGGAAGGAAGGAAGGGAAGGAGGGGAAGAAGAAAGAAAGGATGGAAGAGGGACGAGACCCAGGGTGACATGGACTTTGGAGAACAGTAGTCTTTCTTTAGGAAAGGATATTAAGAATTCTGTCTTGCCAGGCACGGTGGGACACGTCTTTAATCCCAGCACTCAGGAAGCAGAAGCAGAGAGAGCTCTGTGAGATCAAGGCCAGCCTGGTCTACAGAGCGAGTTACAGGCCAGGGAGACCTGCCTCAAACAACAGGCAAGCGAACAGTCTCCACCAAGGAGACCGGGGCATTCTCAGTGTGGAGCATGTCGAGCCAGTTACTGATCCTGGAAGCGCAATGCCCGTTGTTCTCCTCCCCTCATGCAATGAACATGTATGTTGTGATTTAGTCACAGGCCGGAAGCTGGGGAATGGGGGTGAGAAGAATCTAAAAGGATGAGAGCAAAATAGTCTGCCACATCTGTGCGCGTGTGCTGTGAGGGGTTAGAAGGTCAGGCTGGGGTTCTGGGTCTAGCAATGCCTGTGAGTTATAGGCAAGGAGCGTACCAATCAGCAGACACAGCCCTCCAGCAGTCACCATTCCTATGGCCAGTTCTTCAAAAGCCAGAGACAGCTTGCTCTCTGGGGGCCTCTGTGCTGCTCTTAGAACCCTGGCTCACAGGCCTCCCTGGTTCCTGACTAGTTCATGGCTTTCTGGAACCTCTTTACCTAGATGTTTGGGTCCTTGGGGGCCTTGGGGAAATGCTGTGAAGAGAGAGAACTCAAATCTGGGTGTCTCAAGTTGCCCTGTCTCAACGCTCAGCCAAAACTTGCTGTACCAGGTTTTAGTCAGGACTTGCGTGGAGGTGACATTGGTCTGTGCTTCACTGAAATTTAGAGGCCAACAACTGCCAAGACTGCTTCATGAACAGCAGGGGGTAGGCTGGGAAGTCAGGCCCCGGACCACGGTCTGGGTCCCAGGATTGTTGCCACCCACCCGAAATCACTCCCAGTAAGGTCCCTCCTCTGTCCTGACCCTTCCCTTGGCCCCATGGTCTGTGAGCCCCAGAGCCCAGTGCCCCCCATTTGGGGCATATCCATGACATTTTAGGAATCCCTTGACTTCAAATACTGGAAAGCTCCCAAAGGTCTTGGAAGTGCTAGAAACTAGGCATTCCCCTCAGATAAGCCAGGTAAACAGAGGCTTTCGGGGTGATGGGTCACAGCTGACTGCCAAGGTCCTATGAAAGGATGTGTGCTCTGGGTTCCATGAAAGCAATTGTCAATGTTTTCAGTGCTGAAACAAGGTGGGAATAGCAATATAAGCACACATTCTTACAATAGATGGGGTGTTTTTTTCTACTGTGTATATACAAAAAGCCCAGGAAAAAATAAATGATTGTGGGGAGACTGAGTCAGGGTGGCTGATTGAATCCCCCATTTTTCCAGAACTATGACAAGCCCACTGATAGACACTGGGACCATGAGATGACATCCGAGGTAACCCAGCGTGATGGGGCTGACTGAGCTCTGTCTCTAAGTGCTTCAACGTGAGGGTAAACCCTCAGCCTCCTGAGACTCGGTGCAGGTCCTCCTGCCTCCCGCTGTGACAGCACTGTTCACTCAGCTCCAAGCCACTCTCCCCAAACGCTGCAGTCATATAGAGGTATGCCGTGTCATCAAGACCCAGTTGGTGGAGGTGCTGGCTGTTGGAGTTGACCCTCTGCTGCGACACCCAATCGTGTCTGCTGGCAGTACTCTGCTGTCCCACTGAGGGGTTTGTTACATGGTTTCTTCAGCTCTTTCTTTTTCTGCACTTGGAACAACACTCTGACTAGCTGGCCACTACAGAGGCTGCAGAGGCAGAAGTGATGGATTCGGGGAGGGAGAAGAGGCTCCTGGCGGCTGCTAGAGCCGCAGTCCCAGGTGGGGGCGGCTGCAGGTTCTGCAGCAGCTCGGAGTGCTTCTGCCACCAGCAGCCAGTGCTACGGGCCCAGGTCCTGCAGACCCCTGGGCTGGAGTCCCAGAGACAGGGGGTAGAGGGCTGGCCTGGCAAGCTGACCCAGCACACACCGTGGAGGGCAAGTGAAGGGCTGAGAGGTCACAGGGGCTCAGGGACTGCCAGGAAAGCAGTTGATGAGGCTGCTGGTGCGAGTACGCCTGCTGCTGGCACTGAAGGAGGAAGCTGTTGAGAGCTTGTTCCCACTGATTCTGTGAAGCACCCCAAACCAGAGGTGCGCAGAGTTCCAGGGAAGAGAGGCTGCTCTTGGCTTGGACCCAAAGCAAGGAGGTTCTAGAACTTCTCAGAAAGACCAGTGCTTCCTTCATTCTTTGCCAGATATTTACTGAGTTCCTAAGGCAGGCCAGGTTCACTGTGAGGCATCAAGGGACTCAAGAAAGATCCGTGCACAGCCTGTGCTCAGAACAGCCCACTTGGTCTGGCCAGGAGGATGACTGTTTAAATAAGTACTGCTGGGCATGATGTCTGATAGAAGAGGGTCTGCCCGGAGGTTAGCTGGACTTCACAGCACTAGAGAAGATTTCCAGAGGAGGGCCAATTTCCATTGAGTCTTGAAGGATGAGTAAGAGTTTGTCAGGGGAGAAAACAATGAGAAGTCTAGATGTTGTACAAGTGACATAAAGATATTTGGGCACACAGATTGTGACAGTGTGTGGTGACAGGCTGGGCAGGCCTAAGTAGACTACAGAATGACTACCAGGCCTGCGTCACAAAAGGCCACTGATGTCAGATGAAGGTGTTTGGGCTCCATCCTGACAGTAGGTCCTAGACACAGCAGATTTTATAGCAGTTGATTTGTGTGTTCCACTTTGGCTCATAGAAGCCGTAGTGGGAGAGGAGTAAAGACATAGAAAAGGGGGGCTCTCCCCAGAGAGAAAACTTTGCTGCCACACTCAACAGAGTTAGGAAGTGAACAGAAGGCAGCTCTGCCCTGCCTGAGTGTGGGTGGCAAGGGTCAGTGGTGAGGACGGGTCTTGGTGGTCTCAGTGGATATCAGGGCCTTGGTTGGTGAGGGGCTTCTCGGGATTATTGGGAACCCAGAAGAAAGAATAGGTGAAGGGGTGCATGGTGGGGAGGCAGGTCTGGACACTCCAGGGGCCGTGGCTTAGATGGCAGCTTCCTGAAGACCCCTTTGGTGCCCTGTCTTTGCAGGCACTGTGGCATACCCCTGGGCTTGCTGCATTAGTGGCAAGTCTGTCTCCTGCCTGTCTCCATATTCCTAGTGCCTTCCTGTGTGGTCACTGAGGGTGGCATCAGCTGCCAGCCACAGTAAGATGGCACTCCACATTGCTGCTGGGCAAGAGAAGTGTATGGGCAGACATGGAAAAGGGTAGCATGTGCCCACTGCAAGCACTTTTCAACAGAGTTGGCATGCTGTGTCAGGCTGGCAGGGTGGGGCCTGTGCTAAGCGTTACTCAGTGAAGGTGGCTTTGCATCATGACAGGTGTCAGAGACACTGCCAGGGCGGCAGAAAACGGGGGGGGGGCAGCCAGGTTCAGCATGCCTCAGCCACCTCCGTCTCCTCCCCAGGATATTCAGGGGTTCCACTTGGTTTTGGAAGAGACCCTAGGGCTGGGAGAACTGGAAACGAGGCAGAGAAGGGAGGAGTCGCAGTCATGGGACGAGGCTGCCAGCCTAATGGGAATCCCCAGTGACATAAGACAGACCAAACATCTCCTTTGAGCCCTGTGGGCTCCCCCTGCCAGGCTTATTCAGTGCTCACACAGGAGATCAGAAAGGTGAAGTTCCTGGCCAGGGTCACACAGCCAGTACGTAACCAAACCAGATCCTTATGAGTCTAGCCTCCTCCTCTTTTCTATCCACTTGCAAAGCCAAGGTCACATTTGGGGTGATGTTGAATTAGACAATATTGAAAACAGTATTTTATGCATGAGTTTCCAAATTGTTCAGCCAAAGACTGATGGGAGAGCAGAGGGTATGTGTGCATGTGCATGTGCGTGTGCACATGTGTGCATGTGTGTGCGCGCATGCTTGTGCGCGTGTGTGTGCATGTACCTGTGCACGTGCACGTGTGTGCATGTGCGTGTGTGTGTGTGTGCTTGTGCGCATGTGTATGCATATACCTGTGCACGTGTGTGCATGCTTCTGCAAGAACTTGCATTTATGTGTGTCTGTTGGTATATGCACAGAGGTGCGTGTACATGTGTGTATATATGTGTGTACAAGCATGTGTGTATATATGTGTGTACATGTGTGTGTGTACATATGTGTATATATGTGTGTTGTGCACCTACTATGTGCCTGGCCCTGGGGTACAGCTGTGATGGAGGCAGATGTAAACAAGGTTCCCAGGAAGGCGAGGGTGACCCCTGGGGAAGAGTCTTATACAAGTGCAGTGTGTACAAACACACATGCGCACACAGATGCTCCGACCCACTGTTGTAAGAACAGACATGTTTGCCACCTGCCACAGATGAGCATATCTGGGATGCTCCCACACCCCACTCCCTACCTGCAAGGTCCCACAATTCAGACTGGCTTCCAGAATTTATGAAGAACAGAAAGCAGACCCTCCTCCTCCACAGGAACCCTGGAGGGCTTAAGTGTTTCTTTTCCTGATGATGTCCAGAAAGGACCTTAATCCTGGTCACACACAGCTGGACAGTAGCTAAACACCTGCAGACAGGATGGCAGACTGTGGCTTTACTCAAGGGTTCTGCAAGTTGCTGCCACCAAC
Organism: Rhizomys pruinosus; assembly: GCA_009823505.1. Taxonomy (NCBI): domain Eukaryota; kingdom Metazoa; phylum Chordata; class Mammalia; order Rodentia; family Spalacidae; genus Rhizomys; species Rhizomys pruinosus. Next base: position 2,564,279 of record VZQC01014578.1, read on the forward strand.
TAACACAGGCCAGGACTTCATCATCTCCTTTCACATGACATTCACCTTGAAGATGGGTTTGTCAAGCCACTTTTATAGAGGAGGAAACAGGTTCAGAAGGCTGAGGAGTGTGGAGCACAGAGTCTGGATTTGAACCCAGGATTCTTCCATTGTAAACAGCAGCCAGTGCTGATGTTACTCAGGTGCCCCTGATGCCTTGGCCCAGGAACACAGGGGGAGAGGGGTTGTCTTTCTAACAGAAGATGCTTTGCCCTGGTTCCGTTTCCTCCCAGCCTGGCTCCTCTGCGCAGTGACTTGTCACCTGGAAACAAAAAGGGACTTTACCTAACAGAGGGACAGCAAAGCTGTGACCCCAGGGTGGTGAGCATACCAGCTTCCAAGCCAGACCCCTGCTCCAGGCCCCAGGCTCAGTCTCTTCAGTGTTAACTGGGATAATCACAGCACCCAGCTGGGCCATTCTGAGCTCTAAGTGGCTGAGACGTGTACTGTATGGCAGCCTGGCACAAAGCTGCTGCTGTGTGGCCCTGTTCTCCAGCCTCTTAGCACCTGCCGTTCGACCCATCACCACTTTCCTGAAGGCAGGAGTGTGCTGTGTGGTAAAGCTACACATGGGATGCTCTCTTGTACAGGGGAGAGATGGGCCTGTTGACAAACAAGAGCACAGGTAACGCAGTTGGAAGCACGTGGTGTGCGGCGAGGAGTGGAGGCTCGGGAGCCTTTGCTGAAGAACAATGGAGTCTTGGTTACTTTTCGAATGGATACTTGATACTCAACAAGAAGAAGCTTAAGGAGGGAAGGGTTTGTTTGACTCAAGGTTCAAGGGTACAGTCCATCATGGTGATAGAAGCATAGGTTGACTCACTCACATCTGGGAAGATCAGGAAACAGATGAATACTGGGCTAAGGATTTCTCCTTTTTCCTTGTTTGTTTATTCTGTACCGTCATCCCAATGGTGTACCTCACCAATGCCTTTAGGAGTCCAACTTTTTGATGTTGAGATCTGACATCATCATCTATGTAGTCAATGTGTAAGAACCATAGAATTAAGTTCGAAGTTTTAAGTTTGTGATGCTGCATTGGGCTATATCCAAGGATGTTCTCAGCTGCGTGCACCCCATGGGCTGCGGGTTGAACACACCTGCTAGATGCTTCTTAATCCAACCGAGTTGATGAAAGGAATTAACCATTATACATAGGGACCCTTTTATAGTCCCTGCATTCCATTAGAATACACACATTCTCAATATCCGGGGAATATACCAGGCCCTGGGAGGGGCATTTTAGAGGCTTTGGCTCTTGTAAGCCTCACCCTAGTACCCAGGATAGAATGATTGTGACTTTTTTGTCATCTTTTGAGACAGGATTTTATGTAACCCAGACTGTTCTTGAACCCTCTGTACAACTGAGGATGACCCTGAACTTCTGATCTTCCCACATCCACCTCCTGGGCGCTAAGATCACAGGCGCACACCACCATGCCCAGTTCACGCGGTGCCGGGGATGGCTCACAGGTCTTCATGAATGCTAGGCAAGCACTCTAACCAACTAAGCCACACCCCCCAGCCCCTGTCACATTATTACAGAGGAAAGAAGATGGGCCCAGAGAAGGTGAGCCACTGTAGAAGTTCACTCAGGAAAAGAAGGCCAGAGTCCTTGGTGGCCACCCAATACAGCTCTGCACTGTACAGTACAGTGGGACTCACTGAGATGGGTGCCCTGCCTCTTATCCTTGAAACAGATTCCCAGAGCACAAGGAGCTGAGGGAGGTAGGCGAAAGAGAGCTGGGGGTGGGGGGGAGGAAGGCTCAGAGAAAGTAGAGACCAACAATCCTGAGAGCAAAAGAGGGGGGTTTAGGGGTGATAGCTGCTGGGTGCGGCCTGGGCTACCTCCCAGCCCACCTGGGTCAAATCCTGTGCTGACCTGCAGAAGGTGCCAACTCCTCGCAGTGCCAGGGACCTCCTTCCCGCTGTGTCTGCAGAACTCGCACCAGCTCCCAGTTGGTTATTGATGCAGTTACTTTTCTGTATTAGGGATGAATCAAGGGCTTCTCACGTAAGCATGCTGGGCTGCACTGCCAGCCAGCCTGCTTCTTCTGGTTTTCATCACTTCTTCATTTGACTTGATTTTGTGCTCTTTTAAAATCTGTTGCTTGTTTTTGTTTGTGTTCTGAGACAGGATCTTGCTATGTAACAGCCAGGCTAGCCTCAAACTCACGGTAATCTTCCTGCATCACCCTCCCAAGTGCTGTTATCTCAGGCATGTTCCACCATGTCTAGCATCACTTTAGCTCTTCATAATGCTTCATAATAGGATATACTACCACTTGTCATAAACAGAAGCTGTACAGCAAAACCAATGCAAAGGAAGAAAGGAGATGCTGGGAATCGGTGCTGCCTGAAGCTATCTCTCTTCTGGCTTCCAAGTATGGGAGATACTGGAGACAGCTTTGCCCTGATCTCCTTTCCTCTCTGGCATTGGGACCACACTCTCTCAGTAGAGGCCTGTATGTACTGTAGAGCAAGAAGCTTGTCAGAATGTTTTGCAAATGTAGCTACATTAGGTAAGCAGGTGTCCCTAAAATCATCTCTCAGAGCCCACAGTCTGGAGTCAGGCTCTCCAGGAAGCTGCAGTTGATGGTGGTCTTGTAATCCTTCTAGAACACCAAGAAGCTCACCAACAAATGCAAGCGAGTGGCAGTGAGCTAGATTCTAGAACAAGCAACACTAAGGACCCAAGAACTGAGAATGCTTCTGGTACACCACCTTGGTGAGGGGGCAGACCCGGCAGAGGAAAAAAGACTATCAGATGAGTCTTTCCCCCAGTGTCTCTTGGCCTGTCCATACAGCTTGACCTCAGGTTAGCCCTGGGCACCTTAGGAAGCAGCTGCCCGGAATCCCTTTAATCCCATATTAATGAATTATGTGCCTACGAACAGGCTTAGCCATGGGGAAATGAAGAAAAACAGGCAGCTCCCTCTCCACAGAGGCACAAGGAGGAAGGCCTGGCTGGGGGATCTGGGGGGGGCTCCTCCCAGTCTGGGACCTCATCACCCTCTGGAGTCAGGGGACCCCGGGGCCTTCCCTACTCTCCCGGGTGAGCTGTGAAGGCGGGTGCATATTTGTAGACTAGTGTCCCTGTTTGCTTTATGGGGACCTTCCCAATAGGCTTTGGTGGGCTGTAGCACTAAAGAGCAGCTGGAGAGGGGACCAGATTCATTATGAATAATGAAGTGGATGTTACACTGAAAGGGTATTAGAGACTTGCCAGTTCACTGTGGCTCCACAGCCAGGGCTGCAAGTTCTGAGCTCCATTTAACAGACCAGGAAACAGGCCAGGAGAAGGAAGGGTCCCCCAGCCTGGCCAGAGCCCCCAGGTTCTTGTTCTGTTAGGCTTCCTCTTGGAGGCCTTGTGTAGTGTGCGGTATCAGCATCAGAGCCTGGGCTAGACACCAGCCAGCCAGGGTTCCTGGTTATGGGCCTTGAGCACAGGTATGAACAACCTGAGTCCGTTCTGTGCCAGTTCTAACTACTTCCATGTGTACTTGCTTCTAAGTCAGCTCCAGCCACCAACTCTGGGGACACAGACTCACTGTTTCCTTTTCTGTCTAGAGATCATGGTCACTTTCTTTGCCCTCTTCCAGCCTTGGCACTCACGTCCTCCTCCTCACTCCACATCACAGTCTTTTTTTTTTTTTTTTTTTTTTTTTTATTTATTTTTGTATGTGTATGAATGTACTGTCTGCATGTAGGTTGGTGCACCTGTGTCGTGCAATGCCGCGGAGGTCAGAAGAGGGTCTTGGATTCCCCTGGAACTGGAGTTCTGGAATTGGAGTTTCAGACGGTTCTCAGCCGCCATGTGGGTGCTGGGGATCGAACCCGGGTCCTCTGCAAGAGCAGTTGGTGCTCTTAACCGCTAGGCTATCTCTCCAGCCCCCACATCACAGTCTTAAGAGCTGTCACATGTGAGGGCCCCAGCACTAGGCCTGGTGTACAATGGGTGCCTGGCGCTCACAAGGGGACTCCTCTGGTACCCTGAGGGTCTGGGATCTCCTTCTGGGGGCAACTCAGAGCATTTCCAGGACTTGGAGTCTGGGGGTGTTACTGGAGTCTAGGACAGGGGTCTGAGGGTCCTCAGCTGCAGGGTAAGTTACATCACAGCCCCACCTCTTTCCTAGGACTCCTCACCTGGGCCCTCCCCCCTCCCCCGCCCCCCGACACTTCATCTAGACTTCTGACTGGCCTCTACTCCCCTGGGTCAGCCCTTATTATAGCCAATGTTCTCATCTCCCACTCTAACCCTGTCACACAGAGAAACAAAGGCTGGAGTATCCAGTGAGCCAGAGCTGTTGTGGCTGGGCCAGGAGCAGGGGATGGCCACATATCCCACTGATGGGGGGATGGCCACATATCCCACTGATGGGGGGATGGCCACATATCCCACTGATGGGGGGATGGCCACATATCCCACTGATGGGGGGATGGCCACATATCCCACTGATGGGGGCATGGCCACATATCCCACTGATGGGGGGATGGCCACATATCCCACTGATGGGGAACCCAATCTGCCCTGGGCTTGGAGTTTGAAACCAGAGGCTTGAGAGTAAATCCACGTGGAGGCTGTAAGTGGAGCCAGTTCCTGCTGTGAAAGGGCCTTTTGTTTTACCCCAGAGTGCTTTCTATGATTCCATTTTAATTAACCATGCAGTGCTGGGGCAGAGCAAGCTGTCCCGGCCCCCTGACACATGGAGACTGAGAGTCCTGTACCCTGTCCCTGCAGAGCCTGGGAAGTTATACCTGGAGACAGGAGGAAGATATTTTTTTTCTGACATTGTACTGTCTGTGCAGAGGCTCTGGTGGGGGCTATGCTGGGAATGGCTTTTCTAATCAGTCACCAGCATCTGGGGACCCCCAGGGGCTCACTGTGGACTGTCCCCACCTCCACTGTCTGGGAGGATTTTTTTTTCAGGAGCCGCCCACTGCTACCCTGTGTAGAACCCATCCACTGCTCAAGCAAGCAGAGAGGACAGAACCCAGAGGAGTGTGGGAGGCCACAGCCACCTCGCCTTGCCCACCTTGCCCTGGGCTCTGTGGCTTTGAGGCATCTCTCCTCCTGTGAGAAGCACATTGTCCCCCTCCCAGCCAGATTGGGAGCTACACACTGCTCTAGAATGATCTCTGATGCTTACTGGAATTCTTCAAGACTGCCTGTGCCCCTGTGGCATAAGCCCCTTAAGAATGCACACTCCACCTGCTTTGCTTCCTCATGCCTGACACAGATCATGCATGCCACAGATCATGCATGCCACAGATCATGCATGCCACAGATCATGCATGCCACAGATCATGCATGCCACAGATCATCCATGCCACAGATCATGCACCCAGACATGGTGGAATAAATACTCTCCCAGACTGGTGGCAGAGACTTCACCTAAAATGTGTCCTGGATGGGACAAAGCAATGCTTGGCAAGTTATAAACCCTTGGTTCCCACCCTCAGTACCAAAGGGGAAAGGTAAGCTTATGTTACTATGGTCACTAGAACAAAAGTCCATGGCACACCAACTGGGAGCTCAGCCAGCATGCAGAACCTCTCAGTGGTGCCACTCTGTTCAGGTCCCCACACTGAGTAAGACTGAGGGCAAAGAGTGATGGCAGCATGCCACTCACCCATGGTTCCCAGCTACCAAGAAGGACCCAGGGAATCCAGGTGGGGAGTGCAGCTGCCCAGCATAGGGCATCACTGAAGAGGATAAGACTCCTCAACTCCCGTGTCCCTGGGAAGAAGAGACTACATACAGTTAAAAGAAGCATGTGGGGTGGATGGGGAGGGCTGAGGCCAGTCCTGGGAAGCACTAAGGAGTGGCAGGGGCTTGAGGGAAGCCTGGGGTACAGTATTGAAGGCCATAGCTAGAGAAAGGCACAACCCTACTCTAAGGGACTCAAATAACACACACACTCAGACCCCAGCCTTTGTCCTGAGCTTGGTGATCAAACGGGAAGGAAGGACTGGGCAGGGACCCATTCACGAGAGCCTTGCTAGCCTGGGGAGAAGTGAGCTGTTATTTTGCTAAACAAACTGCAGCCCTGCTGGTGATGATCAACAACTGATATTTGGATCCAGGAAAGGTTACAGATGTATTCACAGTTTTACTCTGAAAGCAAAATTCCCATGATCAGACACTTTTGATGAATATCATATCCTTACAGAAAGGGGCAGAGTCTGTTCAAATGACTCATAGATGTGGTGTATTGATGAGTTTAAGTTTTATCTCTGAGACTCCTTAACTGGGTGGCCTGGGGTGGATCATCTACTATTTTTGATCCATTTCTTTATCTGCACCATGGTGGGGGGGGTCATGCCTGGTATCTGACTCATGAGGTCATCTGACATATGAGGTTAGAACAGTATAATGTCAAAAGGCATAATATGTAAACAGACAGGCAGTGTGTAGCCATGAACTGGGTGATTCTAGTGAGAACTGCACTGAGGCACACCTTGTTAATGACAACCCAGATCACACCTAAGGAGGAGATACTCAAAGATAATTGCTAGAAAGACAGAGGGGGAAGAGAGAGATTGAGAGGGAAGGAATGATGGAGGAAGGGAGGACTAGAAAAATACAAAGGAGAGAGGCAAGGAAAGAAGGAACAAAGGAAGGAAGGAAGCTAGAAAGAGCTCTCAGTCAGCAAATAGCATGAAGACCAGCCAGCATCATGTAAAATCCAGGAGTGGGGGGCTGGAGAGATGGCTCAGTGGTTAAGAGCACTGCCTGTTCTTCCAGAGGACTCAGGTTCAGTTCCCAACACCCACATGGAAGCTAACAACTGTAGATAACTCCAGTTCCAGGGGATCCAATTCCCTCTTCTGGCCTCCATAGGCTTTGCACAAAATAGATATACTTACATACACGCAGACAGTACATATAAAATAAAAATAAATAAATAAATAAATAAATAAATAAATAAATAAATAAATAAGATCCAGGTGTGGTAGCACATGTTTGTAATCCCAGGACTGGCGATGCAGAAGCAGGTGGATCCCCGGGCCTCATTGGCCAGCCTAGCCTACTTGGCGAGCCTCAGGCCCCACTAAGTGACCCTGTCTCAAAAGATAAAGTAGACAGTTCCTATGGAACAACATGTGAGGTTGGCCTATACATACCCACAGGCACACATATATAACAAAGGGGCACCCACATGGACATTTATCTACACACACAAAGACACACATACAATCAATTATTCATCAATCAATAAACTGGAGCCAGTCTTGAAACACCCCAGCTCTTGCTCCAAGTGTCTAACACTCTCCCTCTCAATCTGAGGGGCTCTACCTCTCCTCTTTTCCCTTAAAGCCCCCAGGGATAGCAGAAGATACTCACTCTTAGGCACTGGACTGGGAGGTCCCTGCTCCAAGGGTGCTGAGGTCAGAGCTTTGAGCTCTCCAGGGTCCTGGCCAGCATGGGCTCGGGAGCAGAGCAGTTAGTTTAGTGCAGAGCTCTGGCTGTCAGTGCTATGGGCTGAGAACTGGCTGTGATCACAACAGCTGGAGGGAGAATGGATATCTATGAGAAAGAAGGCATCAGTGCTAAGGCAGGCCTAATTCATCTCTGACCCCCAAAGTCTCCATCTCCTGGCCTATAAAAGGGGCAGAGGACTCTCTTTGTATGGACTAGTGAGCTAAGACACTGGGAGAACCTAGTGTAGGATGAGGCACTGGGAATGTGCACAGTAAGAGAAAAATGAGGTTTGTTCCTTGTGCTTCTGTAGTCAAAGGAAAAAAGAAATGGGCCTTGGGCCTTGGGCCTTTAGGTACCAAAAGAGGGGTGGAAGCCTCAGAACACCAAGGCCAGTCTTTCAGAAACAGCTAGCTGTAGCCAAAGGAGCATTATCCACAAGAATCAAACAGCTCAGGTCTGGAGAGATGGCTCAGTGATTAAGAGTACTGGCCGCTCTTGCAGAAGACCCAGGTTCAGTTCCCTAAAACTACTTCCAGGGAATCTGATGTCCTCTTCTGGCAACCATGGACATTTCACATACATGACACACTTACATGCAGGCAAAAGTTTCACACACATAAAGAAATCAATCAAAATAAATTCTAAAAAGAAATAACCAAACAGCTTGCAGTCCCTCTTCTCCCAATGAACCTTGGAATCTGTATAGATTTTATTCAGGGTGTGTCCTGAGTCCTGTGTTTAGTACCAACATCTTGGGAAACACAGTCTCCGACATTGACATGTGTGTGTGTGTGTGTGTGTGTGTGTGTGTGTGTGTGTGTACGTATACAGGTGCATCTGTGTGACAACCTTAAGTCTCCTTCCTCAGTTGTTGTCCATCTGGCTTTTTGACACAGGGTCTCAATGGCCTGGAACTCACCAAGTAGGCTAAGATAGCTGGCCAGTGAGCCTGTTCTGTTCAAGGGGCTGTGCCACCATGCCTAGACTTTTAAAAACATGGCTTCTGTGGCTCCAACTCAAGTCTTCATACTTTCATGGCAACTTTTATTGACTGAGCTATGTTGCTATTCCCTCAAGCCTGACTCTTCAATGCTTTTAGGCAACAAGGAAGCTAAACTGAAGGAGCCCTGAGCTGGTCCCAGGAATGGATGCAGAGCTTTTAGCTTTTACAGCAGAATGAGTGGCCTGGAGCCCCCTGCCCTGACTGTCCAGCCTCACTTCCTTGGGCTGAGCAAATAGGTGCTTCAAACCCTCCACAGGGCAGCCATGTTGCCTGCTGTCATTCATCTATGGCTTGTGACATGTTGGACCAGGGAGGGCAGGATCCCTAGGAGCTGTTCTTTGAAAGTTGTCCCCAGGGATCCTTTGGGATCCTTGCCACTGCCAGGGTGTGGACCCATTTCTTGCCCTGTAGGGATTGTGGTTAGGCAGGAGAGACACTCAGACTCCATCCAGGAGAATTCATACTAATCTAAGTCTCCCGTGGCCCATTCAGTAGAACTCACACTAACCTGGGGCTCCTGGGGCCCATGTAAGAGAACTCACACTAACCTGGGGCTCCTGGGGCCCATGTAAGAGAACTCATACTAACCTGAGGCTCCTGGGGCCCTGTTGGAATCCCCACTTGGAATCCCCCTCATGAACAAGGGGCAGAGAGGACACAAGAGCAGTGACTCCTCCACTTTGGTTGTATGGGGAAGCAAGAGCCACAGTCCTAGACAGCTGGAGCAGCAGATTCAGCCCCAGATGGTAGGACTGGAGCCCTCGGCCATCCCAGGTTGCACCAGGAAACATTGTTTCCAGATTATTTCTTATTAATTTATACTTTCCATGTGGTAAAACTCACCCCTTTCAGTGTAGAGTTCTGTGGATTTGACAAGTACATTCATATGGATGTGTGATCATGAACGTCATGAAGCAATAGAACAATTCCATCACCCCGTGCTCCCCATCTCTGTAGAGCTGGTCTTGCCCCCTCACAGTCATGTTGGAGATCTGTGCAGTAGAGCCTGTCAGTGTCTCAGCACAGGAGTACCTGGGAAATGCCCAGAGGCACTGTAAGTGGGGGTGTGGCTCATGCTAGAGATGAGGCCAAGTAAAGCTGGCAGAGAGATGGGCAGAGGGGCCAGTCAGCTCTTCCCAGATCTGATTTTCAAACAGTCAAGTCCATGGCCTGTGTCAAGTGCATGGCCTGTGTCAAGTGCATGGCCTGTGTCAAGTCCACTCTATGGCCTGCATCAAGTCCACAGTCTGCGTCAAGTCCACGGCCTGTGTCAAGTCCATGGCCTGTGTCAAGTCCGCTTCACAGCCTGCATCAAGTCCACAGTCTGCGTCAAGTCCACGGTCTGTGTCAAGTCCACGGCCTGTGTCAAGTGCACGTCTGCGTCAAGTCCAAAGTCTGTGTCAAGTCCATGGCCTGTGTCAAGTCCAAAGTCTGTGTCAAGTCCACGGTCTGCGTCAAGTCCACGGTCTGCATCAAGTCCACGGCCTGAGTCAAGTCCACGGTCTGCGTCAAGTCCAAAGTCTGTGTCAAGTCCATGGCCTGTGTCAAGTCCATGGCCTATGTCAAGTCCACGGTCTACATCAAGTCCATGGCCTGAGTCAAGTCCATGGTCTGTGTCAAGTCCACAGCCTGCGTCAAGTCCATGGCCTGCGTCAAGTCCACGGCCTGCGTCAAGTCCATCGCCTGTGTCAAGTTCATGGCTTGTGTCAAGTCCACAGCTTGTGTCAAGTCCATGGCCTGTGTCAAGTCCACGGCTTGTGTCAAGTCCACGGTCTGCATCAAGTCCATGGTTTGCATCAAGTCCACGGCTGTGTCAAGTCCACAGCTTGTGTCAAGTCCATGGCCTACGTCAAGTCCATGGCCTGTGTCAAGTCCATGGCCTGTGTCAAGTCCACAGCTTGTGTCAAGTCCATGGCCTGCATCAAGTCCATGGCCTATGTCAAGTCCACAATCTGACAGTCTGCGTCAAGTCCACAGTCTGCATCAAGTCCATGGCCTGCATCAAGTCCATGGCCTGCATCAAGTCCACAGTCTGCATCAAGTCCATGGCCTGTGTCAAGTCCATGGCCTGTGTCAAGTCCATGGCCCATGGAGCCACTGGAGTCACTTTGAAATAGGGAAGAGGGTCTCACCAACTAGCAAGGAGCAGTAGTGGCCACTCAAGGTCATGAGCTGTGGGTCCTTTTTAAACACCTATCTCCTCCTTTAGACAAGCTGGGCTGAGTGGGGTGCTTTTTCCTCACTTCCTACCCCTAGAGGTGTTAGACAGAATCCAGAGGTGCTGCTAATCTGCACTGGGGAGGTACTGCTGTGTCCTGTGGGTAAAAGCCACACATAAGGCAGTCCCACCTCCAAACACAGCTCCAAATGCATTCTTGCCATACCAAGAAACCTGCTCTGGTCCAAGGTCTCAGGAAGAACCCTGCCCAGAAACCCGTGAATGAGCCTGTGATGAGTGACATTGCAATGAATGACTGACAGAGAGGTGAAGTCGCATCTATGAGTTAGTGAAGTCCATGGACGAATGCACCTGCCTGCACCCCTGGCACAATAGGGATAATGAGAAAATTCTGATTTTGCTTTTTGCTTACCCTTAGAGTGTTTAAATTTTTTCCTGCTATTGTTTATATAACAAAGCCTTTAAGTTAGAGAAGTAAAATCATAATAATGTTAGGAAGGCATAAATGTATTCACTCACTTAGCCAGTGTTGATTGGTTGCTTGCCTGTGTACCAGGCTCAGTGCCCCTCTCTTGGGGGTCTCCACCAGGCACTCTTATTTCAGAGAAGTGGCTGCTGGCATGTTCTAAGAGGGCTCTCATAACAGGAGGACACATGGGTGACTGAAGATACAGTTCTCAAGGACAGGGAAACAGTCAGTGGAGGAATCTGGGGATTTTCCCCGGGGAGGTGGCCTAACATCCGTGTCCCCCACTTCTCAGATTGGAGATGTTGGCAGGTTGCTCAAAGGCTAAGCCTCAGTTTTCTCATCTGCAAAATGGCATCAGGGGCAGCTGTAATAGAGTCCCAGGGGGTGACATCACGGGTTTGGGGAGGTTTGTGTGTTTGTTTGTTTGTTTGTTTGTTTTGCTGTTGTTTTCTGGGACAAGATCTTGCTCTGTAGCTCAGGCTGGATTCCAATTTACAAATCCTCCTGTCTCAGCTTCCCAAATGCTTAGGGTCACAAGTGTGTGTCACCATGCCTGGCTTAACTTCTGGATTTGGATAAGCAAAAAAGGACACTGATTTATCTTCTCTTTTTAAAAATTTTTTTTAATTTTTATTTATTTTTGTATGTGTATGAATGTACTGTCTGCATGTAGGTTTGTGCACCCATGTCATGCAATGCCGCGGAGGTCAGAAGAGAGTCTCGGGTTCCCCTGGAACTGGAGTTCTCCTAGAATTGGAGTTACAGACAGTTCTCAGCCGCCATGTGGGTGCTGGGGATCGAACCCAGGTCCTCTGCAAGAGCCATCTTCTCTTAAAATGACCCTTGAGGCCAGTCATCAAGCAGGCAGGACAGAGTCCCAGCAAGGCCTGCAGGGAGCCTGTGATTCACACTTATTCAGCTGCTGCTGCTGTTTTCTTTGCCAGGCACAGTGCTCAATACCACAGGGAGCCTCACGGGACTCAACCAGAGAATGGGTACAAGAGTATCCTTGAGGAACTTACACCCTAATGCCAAGAGACAGGCATTCACATGAGAACAAAGGCAGATGCTGTTTGGGGGTTATCACAGAACAGAGTGATAAGATAGAAGGTGATGTCGGAGGCATTAGGCATGGTAGGAGCATGTGTTTTTCCTTCCTGAGCTTTGAAGAATAAAAGGGAGAGACACTTCTGGGGAAAATATGCTCCAGGGAGGAAGAGTGGCAGATGCAAAGGCCCTGGGGTAGCAGCAAGGCTGCCTGTTAGTGAGACAAGGTACAATGAATGATCTAAGACGCAGGATAGAAAAGAAACTGGAGAGGTGGGCAGAGGGCTGGCCCTGGGCTTTTCAGGCTGGAGAATGATATTATCCTCAGACTGTGTGAACTGGGGACCAGCAGACAGGTATGTAAGGCAGAGGGAATCGGAGACAGTGACATCTAGGCCAAATGAACAGAGAAAGAAGCAGAAAGGGGTTGGATTTGAAAGTGGCCTGGGGTACCTGCAGAGTTGCTGGCAGTTTGGAAGCAGGGGGTGAGGGAGCGAGGGAGGTCAGTGTTGCTTCCCTGGAAGGACAGTGGAGAGATGGACTCTTGTCATGTTGGGCTGCCTGCTAGACGCTCCACCACGATGGTCACAGCACACAGTGTGGTAGGCAGAGTCGGGACTGGAGGCTGAGAAGTCATCATAGCTGGGAGTGGAAGTAATTAACGGGGAGAAGGCAGGACATGAAGAATCAGGAGTGAGCTGTGTGGGTAATGAGCCTGGGACCATCCTGTAAACGCCTTGTGTCAGGACACAGTGGCCATCCTGATGGGACAAAGCACACCCCGCCCTTCTCTGGTGCATGCGTGGGGGTCCCGTAGGTCACAGGCCACGGGTGTCAGGAAGCTCCTTGAGAGATCCGTGTGTCCCTTGTTGAGCCTCCAAGTGCTGCGACACCTGTGTGGATGAACAGAAGTCACCAGAAAATGCTCTGAATTCAAACCTCCCAGTCCAAGGACATGACCTGGGTGCTATTCGCCATTCCTCCAACCAGACAAGGCTGGCCCCGTGCCCTTCCTGTCCTCCTTCCCACCCCCAGGTGGCTGGCACCCCTCCCTCTGTGCCCATGCCCTCCCCAGCCCTGCAGCTCCCTCCCAGACTGCACCTGCACAGGCCCCCATCCACACAGGAGTCCCAGCCGAGAGCTCACTGCCTAGCCAGCTCCTTGGTTTCACAGACTCTCGGTCACACACAGCGGGCACCAGCTACATCTGTCTATCTCACCAGTGTTCCCAAGACCCAGCAGGCAGCAGGACTTCAGCCAGCGATGGCAGGCTTGTGTGTTCCAGGCACTTGACATTGGGCAAGGTGTCGCTGTGGTCTCCAGTCTGTGCAGAGGCCTTGCCCAGGGTCCCTGCCCTGTACAACACCCTCTACTTTTGATGTGTGTGGGTCCTTTGTCATGGAAAGGAACACATGATTGGAAATAGGACACTCAGGTCAGTCTGAAGAGCAGTCACAAGCCTTATTCCTCCCTAAACCTCTCCAGCCTTGCTTTCTTTATCTGTAAATTGGGCCTCATTACCTCTCTCATAGGGAATTAAACAGGCTGCAGTCAGGATGCTGTGTTGCATGGAGGCAGCCACCTGGAATGTCAAATGCTGGAGTGAAATGTGGGGTCCAGGCAGGGGCACCTCATGCCAATATTCTTTTCATGAACAACAGAACAGGCTGGGCCTGGGAGAAGCAGAGCTTAGGGTCAAGGGATGGGCTTTGCTTTCTTAGTAGGCCATTAGCCTACCTCCAGGAAAGGTCACAGGCTCCCCCAGGCACCTGAATAGCCGCTATGGAAAGTTCTTAAAGCAAGCATGTGCAAGCAAGACTTCTCATTACTGTCCCTCAGAGTCTCAGACATCAGCTCCGACAGTTCTAATGTGACATCACCTCTTTAGCCCAACTGTCAGCCAACTGGGTGTTCAGAATAAACAGCCAAGGCCGGAGGGAAGAACAAAAACATAGACTTAGAAAGAAGTCATCTTCTGGGCACTGGGGGCCTGCTGTGTGCACCCCTGGGAATGAAGATCCTCATATTGCCTCTCCCAAGCCAGCAGCGTCAGCCATAGCCAGTATCCCGGGTGTCTTCTGAGAAAAAGCCTTCATGTCTAGTCATTAAATACTAATAACTAAGTGTATGTCAAGCACCGATCCAATACAGAGATGACAGCCTGAGCAATCTGAGGGTCACCATTCCTGTGACATGGTGCTGCACAGTCCCAGCACCTGCACCATGGGGTCCCCTCTGTTCTCTGTGTCTCTGCCCCACTCCAAAGGCTACCGAGCACATCCAGATGAGCCTAACTCGTGAACTTCACCCTGTCTCTTTCCCCCACTGCGTCTCAGCCTAGGTCTTCACCCATCACACTGCACATCGACACTTGTCTAAGTCACTGGGCTCTGCCTCCTGCTAAGACTTTGCACTTAATGTTTCTCCCTTCACCAGCATGCTTCCCAGGTTTGCATGGCTGGCTCCTACCCCCATTCCTCTCTTGGCACAAAGGCCATCTCTTCTCTGCCCGCCTGAAACACAGAGGCCCTCCATCCCACTGCTAATCTCTCTCTCTCTCTCTCTCTCTCTCTCTCTCTCTTTCTCTCTTTCTCTCTCTCTCGTACAAAAAAGAAAACTGAGCCAAGATCAGGTAGCTTATTCTTCTCTAAGTTCATTGTCTCCCTGCTGGGACACATGCCCTGCATGCGAGGACGCTTCCAGCATGTTGGGCCCTCAGTCCACAGTGTAGACCAGAGTAGGTATGCCTGTCTGTTTGCTGACACAGACACCCAGTCCCTCCCTGACTTCCCTCCAAGCAGATGACCAGTCCTGGCCCAGTCCTAGGAGCATACCATAGCCCCTGCAGCACCTCCAACTGACACCTCAAGCCCAAGTCCCATGAAAAACAGTGACCTCAAAGTGAGGATTCCTCCCCCTGGGCCGCACACTGCTGCCTTGCAATGGAGAAGGTATTTTTAAATGTTCTCACAAGTGCCAAAGTATGTCTTGTTAAAAATAAGGTTTGTGTGCATTAAGATGCCGTTCAGGTCCGCCTGCCGCCGCAGTGTTTAAATTAACCACATTGTGCGCCCAGCAAATTCCAAGCAGTGTGTGAATCATTCGGGGTGAAAAAGTTGGAAGTTGATATTTGCTGAGGTTGGAACTCGTTTGTGTTTCATATTTACTAAGCAAACCCCTCCCTAAACCTGCCCTGTGCCAGGCACCACAACCAAGCTTTGCAAATGTCAAAACCCTTTCCCATTTCACAGCTGAGGGAGTCGAGGTCAGTATCTTGGTCACATCTGGATGGCTGGTGCTTCAGGGGCTGTTCTGACAACATTTGGCCACGGGGAAGACCCTGTTAGTGAGTTCTGACAAAATCTCCCCACCTTCCAAAAATCTCTCCACTCCCAATCTTGGATCCTTTTAAGACATTTCTATTCCTCGCAATGGCAGGGAGGAATCTCTTGCTCATCTCCTTGGTGGCCTTTTGAGACCCCCACGGACAGTGAAACACAAACATCCCTTTCAGAGTGTCCATCTTCAGTTCCTGTGCCCCCCCCTGTGGTCAGCCATCCTGGCTGGCTCACACCCCCGCCTTGCCCCAGTTACTCAGGCACAGTCAGGAGAGTCCCCCAGACTCACACCCCACCCCCAATCTCTGCCCATCTGGCTGAACTTCTGCCCTGCAGGGACTCAGCTTGGATTCTTCCTGGTCCAGGACTTCCATTCACCCTCCTCCTCCTCCACAGACTCCCCGTGCAGTAGGTCTGCTCACAAGCTGTGTTGTATTCAACACAATTCAAGGCATCTGCTGTATTCACCTTGCTTCTGCAGCTACAGTTAGCTCTGGCTCACAGGGCAGTCCTGGTAGATTCAGGTCACATGACCTTGGGTAAAGCCCAGCAGAGTGGAGCCTCAGTGTTCAGGTCAATGCTATGGGCACAGCAGCACTCCCCAGGTTCCTGTATGTTTCTTGTGAAGCTGAACCACAGGAACATAGGCATTCTTGGTTTACACAAGGTACAAGGCAGAGGTCAGGAAGCATTCTCTGTAGAAGGTCAGGACAGTCAGTGGATTAGACTTTCCAGCGTCAATGGCTTCTGTGACAGCAATTCAACACTGTGATTGTATGTGACTGCAAGGACACACAGGCACACACAGGTATATATATGTACTATGGCCACTCAAATATCATGTAAGGAGGCAGCACCTGGCACAGTGGGTCTCCGTTGGGCATGTGTTATTCATTCCACAGTAGCAGGAACAGGCTCATCAGGGCTGCACCCTCCACCCTCCACACAGCTTCTGATGACACCATAGACTCGGATTCTGAATCCTACAACTGTATCCCCGTCACAGTGGAGGGCACAGCACTTGGGACAGACCAGGAGACAAGGGTCGCCTGAACACGTCATCTGGGAATGAAGAGAATGGTTCAGTTCACAGTGGCAGCACTGAACCTGGCTCTCGGCTCGGGAATCCCTCCCCTGTGGCTCAGTGCCTTGGGCCCCATCCGGTATCCCAAAGGACACCCAGGCTCTCCCGGCCTCCCATCCTTCCCTGGCACACAGCTCCACGGGCCTGCCAGGAAAGACCGTTCTTTTGTGGGTCATCAAGGGACAGCGTGACTGCGCAGCCAGGGCCCTCACAGGGTCCCAAGCCAGAGGCTCTGCATCCAAGAACACCAATTGTGATTACTCCTCTTGGGAAAGCAGTAACCAGCGGGTAACCAGGGTGCTCAGGGTTCGGGGGACACCAATCTCACTGTGGCCCTGACTCTGGTTTCCCTAGCCCTGGCTTCTTTTGCTACACCTAGGAGACTTAGACTGGGACATGGGACACCAGGACTCAAAATCTGAGACCTGCACTGCTACCATGCTCCGGGGTAGCACTAGGAGAGTCACCCCTCTCCTCAGACCCCGGTCACTGCATGACACAGAAGCAGGTGCCCCGGCTGCTGTCTCCCCCCTGCTTCTTTGGACATCCTGTGCCAAGGCAGTGCTGTAGCTCCCCCCGTGTTCTGTCCTGACCCCCAAACCCTGAGCTCTCCTGGGCACCTGGGGGTCTTGTTCTGTAGACGCCAACTTTGCTGGTGGAATCTCAAGTCCTAGGTTCCACTCAGGCCACTAACAATGGCTGCTGCTGGTCTGAGGGCATGCGGGGGGGGGGGGGCGCAAGCTCACAGAACTCCCTCCCAGTACAAATGTTGGTGTTGCTCTGACAAATGCCTGAAAGAAAATATTTAAGAGAGAAAAGGTACTTGGTATAGTGACATATGCCTATAATCCCAGCATTCTGGAGAAGGCAGGAGGATCAAGAGTTCAAGGTCACCCTTGGCTACATAGTAAGTTTGAAGCTATCCTAGGCTACACGAGACCCTGTCTCAAAAACATGCAAATGACAGAATAAAAAATTATTTTAAAAGGGGGGCTGGAGAGATATCTCAGTGAGTAAAGAACTTGCCACACAAGAAATGAGAACTGGACTTTGGGTCCCTAGACGCCACGTAAATGTTGAACAGGTGTGGAGCCCATCTGTAATCCCAGCCCTCGGGAGGCAGAGATGAGGATCCCCAGCTCGAACCGGCTAACTAGACTAGCCGAATTAGCGAACCCTGGGTTCATGTAAGAGACTGTCTCGGTACGGAAAGTGGAGGGTGAGAAAGGAAAACACTCAACGATGATCTCTGGTGTCCACAGACACAAACACACCTGTATATCCACACACATATACACATGTGCACACATACACACATGCACACACGTACACAGAGGGAACGAAGGAGGGAAGGTTTGCTTGAGCTCATGGGTTCAGAGGAACACTTTTAGAGGGGAGGGTGAGACAGAGATGCTGTCTCTATGGCAGGAGTTGGAGGTATAGCTTGTTCACACAGCTGCAGACAGGAAGCAGAGGAAACTATATGGGAACCAGGGGTGGCTGTGACCTTCGGTGGCCAGTCCCAGCAACCAATTCCACCATCCAGGTTCTACTTCCTAACAGGGTCTTTAGCCTTCTTCCAGAGGACCGAGGCTCAGTTCCCAGCACCTACATGGCAGCTAACAACCATCTATAACTGCAGTTCCAGGGGATCTGATGCCCTCTTCTGGCCTCCATGGGCACTGCACACATGTGATACATTAACATGCAAGCAGGCAAAGCACTCATACACTTAAAATAAAAATAAATCTAGCCAGGCATGGTGGCGCATGCCTTTAATCCTAGCACTTGGGAGGCAGAGGCAGGCAGATCTTTCTGAGTTCAAGGCCAGCCTGGTCTACAAAGTGAGTTCTAGGCCAGCTGGGGCTACAGGGAGACCCTGTCTCGAAAATAAATAAATAAATATCAAAGCAATTAAACCAGCACCACCAGATTGGGGACCCCGTACTGGAAACAGGAGCCTGTAGGGAACATTCCAGATTCTTTTTTTTTTTCAAAGCCAAGTTTTTATTGACGCTCTGTGGATTTCATACAAAATTACAAATCAAATCTAGACCCGTGCCCCCTCCCGGCCCCCCCACCCCACCAGAGCTCATGCATTCTGCCAAACATGTTTTTCATCTTTTTCTCAGTCTCTCTCAAAATTCTTGATGCAGAGGTTTACTGTTTCGAGCAGTTCACCATTTCAGTCAGTTCTTTGATGCAGTCTTTGTTGTCGTTGTTGCTGTTGTTGTTATTCCTTCCAATATGCATCATTCCAAAATATGCACATATGCATGCCACATATAGGTTTTAGCATCTTCAGCTTATGGTGTTTTTTTCTTTATTAGGCTGAAAGATGTCATGTTTGAAGTCTCCTTGGCAAACCCAAACCACCATCAGTTCTGCCCTTGTGTTCCACACTGGGGTTTTTGAACATTCCAGATTCTAATCATCATTCTCCTCTATCCGTGATTCTTTTAAAAACACACTTCTGTCAGCTCAGACTTAGCCTAGGCAGTAACAATTTCCTCTAGAAGAAAGCTAGGGTTCACTGTTTGCCAAGCACACAGCACAGCTTTTGGTAGGGAGGTGGCCTCATGTGAAGCCCAGAACAGTTTTTTTTAATCTAAATCTGAATAGATTCTTACAGAGTCAAGACTTTGTGGGTTGAAGTGATCACTGGGGTTGAGCTCAGAGTCGACCCCACCATCAGCCCAGCAGCCTGTGGGAGGCAGAACCTAGGGAAGGACGAACCTTCATACTGGAAGGAACTTGGAGGCTGAGTGAATCCCTGATCTGCCATTTCCTCGGGATCTGGCACTGGCAGGATAGCACAGGACCTTAGGCTCTTGAGGGCTGGAACTGAGGTTTGGTCATGGCCTGCAAGCTTGAGTTTGAGGCCCAGATATAGCCCGCAGGCCCGAGTTTGAGACTCGGCTCTGCCAGCAGTAGAGACGTAAGGCTGTGAAATGTGCAGAAGTGGAAGGCCACCCCCTGGTTGTTAGGGATGTTGCACGCCCCTGTTTAGGGGTAATTCACATTCCCTACCTTGTTTGGAATTTGACATATGGACTCTGAGACCCAAACTCTGGACTGGGCAGCTTTTCCCTTGAATCCTCAGCCCGTATCTGGCTTCTCTCAGAAGGCTCTAGATTTGGACCAGACTAAAACACAGCCTTACATAGAGTCAGAGCCTCGTCCATGCTCAGCCGCCCTAGAGACAGCCCTCACAGCATTTATCAAAGCACTGGTGCTAAGAACAAGAACCTTCCATGCAGTGTCCCCACCACCCCCAACTCCAGGCAGCACCCAGCCCATACAAACCACCAGCTAAGTCCCCCTGAGTCCATAGCCACCTGTCACTGACTTGCTCAAGAACCTTCTGTCATTCCTACCAGTTCCCCAGTGACTATAAGTACTGCCTTCATCATCTGACTTGCACATATATCTGTATACATCTATGTTCCGGGATGCATTAGCCCTAACCCTAACGTTGCATGTACATGTGTGTGCCTGAGTGTGTGCTGCCTGCAGCTGCCACCAGTTATGAGTCCTGTCTGGTTTAAGCTGCATGCCTAGTGCTCTTCCCAAGGATCTCTTACAGCCATTGCTTCATTTGAGCTCCATCAGTCTCAGTCTCTTCATCTGCAAAATGGGTAGCTTTCCCTGATGCTGGATCCTAAGAGAGTCCCCAGCCATTCCTCCTGACCAACTTGGGGGGAAGGGTTCATTTGTCTTACACTTCTAGGTCACAGTTCATCACTCAGGGAAGTCAGGGCAGGACTCAAGGCAGGAGCTTGAAGCAGAAACCAGGGAGGAACCCTGCTTGCTGGCTCACTCTCCAGCTTGCCCATTGTCTTATGATCAGCCCTCTTCCTTATAGGTCCCAAGACCATTTATCCAGAGAATAGCACTGCCCACTCTGGACTGGGTCTTCCTATATTGATTAACATTCACAGACATGCCCACAGGCCAATCTGATAAAGACAGTTACTCAAATGAGATTCCTTCTTCGGGTGAGTCTAGGCTGAGTCAAGCTGATGGTTGATGCTAGGATATCCAGTCCCATTCCACCCTTCTTTAGGGGGTTCTCCCAAGGAGGGACCACTGTACTGACTCCAGGTACTGAGCAACCTAGAGCAGGTGATTCCACCAAGGTTTTATTTAGGGCTTGTTGTCTGGAGAATCTACAGGTGAGGACTGATAGGCAAGGCCGCCAGCCCAGTGAGCTAGCTCTCCCAGTCCTAGTCTGTGAGAGACAAGGCCAAGAACCCCACTTCACACCCCTCTTCTCCATGGGGAGCCCTTGTGTCTATGTTCTGGACCCCCAAGCCCCACCCCTAGTGAACTACCCCCCCCACCTGCTACACCATTCGCTTTTAAAGGAACAGTATAAGCTTTGCAAAAAAGCAGACAGGCTGGGCTAGAGAACAGACAGGTGAGGTCAGTAAGGGGAAAGCCTGCCTAGTGTGCTCCGAGGAGGCCAGGCAGGACCCCAGACAGGCCCCTGGGCAGGCCCAAATAAACACCCATGGCTACTGTCTCATGGCCTGCCCTCTCAGGGAATCCCATCAGCCAGTGGCTACACACACACACACACACACACACACACACACACACACACACACACACCATAGTGCTCCAAATCAGATGGTCAGTGCTTCTCCCTTAAGGAAGATACAGGCTTAGCAGATACTTGCGCCCTTGTCTGAGGGACATGGGGACCTAAAGAGACAAAAAAGAATCTGGGAGAAAATAGAGCCAATGCAGGAAGAAAAACTAACTTGTAAATGCAGTGTAATTAGCTAATATCTCAGAACTGCTCCATCCAGGAAACAACAGAGCAGTAAAAGGACCCTGGGGAGAACACAAAGAACTCTCTCGGAAAGAAATGTTTGAAAGTCACAGAAAGGACCCTCACTAGGGTTTAGAACGGAAGCAGGGAGCTGCTCCTGCGTGGCTACTTGGAGGAAGAGCTGGTTGGAGCAAGGGGGGCTGGTCAAGGCCACTTTTTGTGCAGAGAGAATAACTGGCTTCATTAGGTGACTTGTCTCATGCTCAGCCAGCTGACACTTCATGTGAGAGGTGGGGTTCTGGAACAGCCCGGGGAACAGCGTGCCTGGCATGGGGACCCACTAGCCTGGAAGCAGTAGAAAGAGAGTGAGACAGTCGGAGGTGTCGCCCTTCTGATGTAGAGCCAGCACCCGTAGCCCTCTCACGGTCCCCAGCCAAGACTCTGGGTTGCTTGCTAACAATACACACTCCATGGCTGGCAGATGAAAGCCTGGGTAGGGACAGGAACATGCATTCCAACAAGCTCTAGGGCAGTTTGACACAAACCTGTGAGACTATGGGCAAGGATCTGGTAGGGAACCCAGCCAGTAGTCAGGGATGGAGGGGATGAAAGGAAGCGGAGGTGGCTTTAAACCCAGGAGGATATTCTTATGTGGCAAGCCAACCAGGGCCATCCAGGTGCAGGGAAATCATTACTAATTTCAAAATGGCTCTTGGGTTGGGCGTGGTGGTGCACACCTTTAATCCTAGCACTTGGGAGGCAGAGGCAGGAGGATCTTTGTGAGTTCAAGGCCAGCCTGGTCTACACAGTGAGTTCCAGGACAGCTGGGGCTACAGAGAGACACTGTCTCGAAAAGACCAAAAAAAACCAAAAAACAAACAAAATGGCTCTTGGATATTAAGCAACAAAATCACAGATTCAGGAAGCAATTAACATAGACGTTCAATCAATTATTCATGGTATCGCTAATGTGTAGCTGTAATCAAATTGGCTTTTTAATACGTATTTTTTTCTTTTAATTAACCCTGTCCCAAACTAAAGATTTCATACAGAAATGTATTTGTTCTTAATTTTCAAAAAGAAGAAAGCAGTTGGGCTTGGGCATCTCGTCACTGTTTCAGAGGAACCCGCAGGCGGGAACTGCCATGTGCTAGTTCACAGTCTTGTTCACATGGCTCAAGATGCACCCAGAGTCCCCAAACCACTTGCCATGCATGGGTGAAGTGTCAGGTGCCTGTCTGCAGTAGAATAGAAAGCAGAGGGGCCCAGTGTCCATGGGCCATTTTTTTCTTTAATTTTTTTAATTTACTTTTATGTGCGTAAGTGTTTTACCTGCATATATATAAGTGTACCGTGTGCATGCAATACCTTCAGAGGCTAGAAAAGGGTACCGGATCCCCTGGAACCTGAGTTAAGGACAGTTGTGAGCCATCACATGGGTGCTGGAAACTGAATCTGGGTTCTCTACAAGAACAGCCAGTGCTCTCAACCACTGAACCATCTCTCCAGCCCCTCATGTGCTACTTTTTAAATCTACCACAGGGTTAGAGTGAAGTCAGGGAACTTCTGGAGCCTCAGTTTCCCAGAGAAAGGGAACTGAAGATAAGCACTGCTAACAGTCCTCTCACTCCAGCGTCACTCTCTTACCACGCTGGCCCTGCCAAGACTGTGTAGCTGTGAATGAGCACCCTTTCCTCTAGCAAGTGGGCAGTGTATATATACCATAGCCCTCCCCTTGCCTCATGAAACATGCAGACAGTCATTTCTTATAGTATACCCATGGCATGCAGTGCCCCATGCTCTGTTAACTGTCTAAGCTTGCTAACCTTTATTGAGCTCTTCCTGTATACTAGATGTGTGTTTTCCAATTGTGGTAAAATATACACAACTTAAAATGTAACACTTGGGACATGTAAGTATGAAATTCAGTGAGGTTCATATGCTCACTCTGAGGGGCAGACATCAGTACTGAAAGCCCATGAGAGTTCTCTGGCCCCATGGAAGCCATTATAGGAAGGTTTGTGTGGATTGCAACACTGCCCCCATCCCGGAAGATGAGAACTTTCTTCCCTAAAGTTTAGTTAACTGTGTTGTCCTGATGGATCACAACAGACAGAATTCCATCTGAGGCACTTTTTATCTGTTTTGGTTATTTGACATTAGACTCACTCTATAGCCCACGTTGACCTCAACCTTGTAGCTCTAACTATGTAGCCTCTGCTAGGAAAGCACCTTACCACTGAGCTATATTCCCAGCTCTTCAGGTTTTTTGAGACACGGTCACACTATGTAGCTCAGGCTGACCCAAATTTGTCATCCTCCTGTAAAGGTCTTTGCTTTGAGGCTCAAGGGGATACTGAGGCAAATTGTCATTTTAGTTAAGAGTTATTGATGCAGCTATTAATCCAGCCTCCTGAGGGTTGGGATTACAGCTGTGAGCTACTTCAGCGCTTCTGTGCTGACCAGTCTGCAGGCAGCTGAGATAGGCTAGTCCAAGCTAACCTCCTTCATCTCTGAGCCCCTGCCTCAAGCCAGCACAGGCTTCCTGTGGGACAATTCTCATGGAGAGGCCCCAGTACCAGGGCAGCCAGATACCATCCCTGCTTTATCTTCTGAGGTCTAGAGTATGGCTGGAATTTGTGTTCTGAGTCACAGAGCACAAGACAGGCTCTTTGAATAAACGACAAGAGCTGCAATCTCTTGGCAGGTGAACTCTGGGAAAGCACAAGAACATGGGTCCATTTTACAGTCTTCCAAACTCTGTTTTAGGGGGTGGTAATTGCAGTCTCAAAAGCCTGCTGAAAGGATTAGCTGAGATGCCATGGGAAGTCGCCAGACACTGCCAGGGATTGGAGAACCCAGCAACACTGGCTGAGATACAGAGCGAGACCTGCCTAAGGTACTTCCTTTAGAAAGGCTGCAGTTATTGAGAGTTCTTCCTCAGCAGTGCTGTCTGCCTTTGTCCACACAGTAGAACTCTCCAGAGTTTCTACTTCAGCTTGGCATTCAGTGCCATTGAGATCCCGGGTGCCTTCCCTGTGAGGCCCAGCTCAGACCTCCACCCAAGCGTCCATATCCAGCACCAGAGCCTCCACCTCAGGACTTGGTGGGGCACAGGGGCCCCTGCCTTTGCCACACTGGGCTCTCACAGCCCCCAGCATCTCTACTGAAGCCCCATCCCTGGTGTTTCCAGGCGAGGGTGGTCTCCAATGTCTGCCCAGTTGAAGGGAGCTGAGACCGAGTAACATGACACTGTCTACGAGTCTATGCTGGACATAAATATGTTAAGCTGTCCACAGCATAAGGAAACTTCTAGAACACCTTCCCCTTCCCCAGTCCCATCTAGTGTGGGTTCTTGAGGTAACTAAAATGTACCACAATTTCTGTCTTTCAATTTGGGCCCTGGGATAACCCCAAAATAAAAATGAAGTGGACCAGCTCACCCACCCAGAATTAGATTTAGTCCCAGCTGTGTGTATGGGGTTTAATGATGCCAGTTTCTGTTCATGATGGGATGGGAAGCAGAGCACAGGTGCAGGTGCATCTCTGCATGATGGGGACCCGGGCTGGGCTCTCTGCTCCAGCTCTCCACTCAGCGCTGCAGGAGTTTCCACGACACTCTGCCCACTAAGAGGCCACCCATTGTGTTCAGACAGCTTGGCCAGAGAACTAAGGTGTACATTCTAAACCCAGCCTTAATCAATGGGAGAAATCAACAGAGGTATTTCACAACTGCTTCATTGTTTCAGGGGCAACAAATCAGTCCTGTGACAGCCCAGCCCGGCCTGCTGCAGAAACAGTGTTTAAAATCAGAAACAATGGTCCAAGCACACATTATGGCCATGCAGTGTCGGGGTCACTTCACTTGTGAGTGTGGGGGGGGGGTGCCAGGAAGTTTCCATCAGCACACGAGTCATCAGGTAAGAAAATGCCAGATGGCACTTGGTGTTGGTCCTGTGTTCTCGCTCAAAGTGCTCTTGGGACACTGGCTTTAGAGTGGGTTGTCTCAGAGCTATGACAAGAATCCAAGTGATTATATTCTCAGTCCAAGCTGAAGCTCTCATCCCCTCCAGGTCTCAAACCGCACAGTGCATCTCCTAAGGACTTCTTACAAATGGACATTCTATCCACGGGTCTGGGTGTGTCCTGAAACCCCTCATTTCTGATAAGCACCCCCATTCATCCTTCCCATCAAGCCTGGGAATGAACTTGATTGCCTGTGTCTTCTAGAGAAGAGAAATTCACAGGGGGTGCACGATGGAGGCTGTAGAAAGCAACCCTGAAAGACAAGACATCAGCACTCTAATCCTGGGAACCCGCAAATATGCCACCTTAGGTGACAAAGAGGATTTCGCAGCAGGATGAAGGTTGAGGAAGCTGAGGTGGGGGAGGAAGCTGGCCAAAGCTCCTGCTTATGGAGCAGCGCCCCAGCTGTGGTCAGAAGCCATGACCACGACAAGAGGACCAGGAAGTATGACACTGTGCAGACAGAGGAAGGACGGGATGTAAGCCCAGGAGTGCAGACACCACAGAGTGCAGAAAAGATAGGCAAGTAAGTTCTCTCAGGGCTCCAGAGAACCCGGGACCGCTCTGACGCTCTGCTCCAGCCCCCTGAGACCAGCCCAGGCTTCCAAGCTACACAGCTGCCAGATGATACTGAAGCCACTGAGTCTTCAGTATACAGTTGGCACGGCAGTAATCACAGCTAGAGTGGCCCAGCCAGAAAAAGTAATGCCAGAGGCTGCTCCTCCAGTCCTGCCCTCCTGTTCGACAGCTTTCTCTGGGTGGAGGCTGAGCTCGACTTCTTCCAGCGAAGGATCTTAGTGGAACTGTAAACTGGGGTCATGGAAATTTCAGAAATCCCCACCTGGCTTTGTAGCATCTTTAACCAGGGATTAGGATCAAGCTCAGGGTGGTTTAACCATGGTTAGAGCCTCCACCTGGATGGCAGAATTATTCAGGGAAACAGCTCATTATTCAAATCCACAGCCCTGAACCTACCAGCACCTGGTACCATATCCCAGGTGGTAGGGAAGGCCAGGCACAGGCATCTCAGCCCCTTGAATAGGAAGGTGGGCTCTAAACCACAAGAGGGCTATACAGGGTTCCAACCACTGGCAGCCAGAATATATGACAAACGTCCCAGGCACAATGTGGCAAGTCAGGCTAGACTATCAGCATTCTAATCTTTGAAGAAACCACCAGAGTGGCCCCAGCAAGGCATCCAGCTTACAGCCCTGCTTCCCTTCCTCTCTTCCCACTCCTGGAAACTCTCTCATATCTCTGACTGCCCAGATATCTGAGCTTGTGTTTGGGAAGTAGCATCCACAGATACAGGCACATGGAGCTGTAGCCAGTTTCTGTGGTGCTGCACTAGTCAGTCTCAAGAGATTCCCTGCAAAATCAGTGCACTTCTGGAGGCCCACTACTCCACCAGCACCCCGCAGCATTGAACCTAAGCCCCCTCTGGCCAAGATACTACAAAAAGCCCCAGATGGTATGCCTTAACATTCCTCCTGGACCCCCTCCGCTCCGTGCATCACTGAAAGCCATCTGCAGCTTTGTCCTAAGGACGTCAGTGAGCTCAGCCTTGCATTCCACCTGGGTATTTTTGTGGTTCATAAAAATAATCAGTAACTACTAATTTTTTTGGTCTTTTTGAGACAGGCTACTCCCTGCAGCCTCAGCTGCCCTGGAACTCACTATGTAGACCAGGCTGATCTTGAACTCACAGAGATATGCCTGCCTCTGCTTCCTGAGTGCTGGAATTACAGGTGTGCGGCACCACATCTGGCCCAACAACTACTAATTTTTAAGCTGTTCGTTGGGTGCTGTTTAGAAGCATTGGTGCCACTCTGATAGGAAGGAAGAAGGAGATGGATTCACCCAGGTCTTCATGATGGGACCTAGGGCAAGTCACTTTCTTTTTTTTTTTTTTTTTTTTTTTCTTTTTTAGTCTTTTTGAGACAGGGTCTCCCTGTAGCCCCAAGCTGTCCTGGAACTCACCGTGTAGACCAGGCTGGCCTCGAACTCACAAAGATCTGCCTGCCTCTGCCTCTACCTCTGCCTCTGCCTCTGCCTCCCGAGTGCTGGGATTAAAGGCGTGCACCACCAGGCCTGGTGAATCACTTTCAAAGTGTGCTACCTTTACCTGCACACTAGTGTTCATCCTTCCAGTGAGGGCTGTGAGGGAGGGTGGCCCAAAATTCAGCCTGTCACCTGCACAGCCAGAACTGCATCTTTCATATAGTGCCTGGCTCTCTGTTCATCACTAGGCTGAGATGTGGCATCAGATGTTGATGCTTTGCTCTGATATGCCTGGTGGTATGAGCTTGGATACCTCATGTCTCCTCTTGAGCCTCAGTTTCCCTGACTGTGAGAGAGGACCGTGCTAGCATCCCTCTAAGTTAGCAAAAGCTTCTTATTGCTGGGCCTATAGATGGTGCACTGCACAGGTTGTGTTGGGCTCATGGAGTTTTCCTAGTTGATGGCAAATCAGGATTTCTCTTTTGCCCCAGATACTGAGAAGTTAGTAGGTTTGAATTTTCCCTGCCTTTTGTTCAAAGAGAAGCCAGGGGGGGATAAAAATGGGAAACTGAGGCAATGTAACAGACAGGTTGATTGTCTGCAAGCTATGGGGGGAACCATACAAAAACAAAGGAGAAGAGAGAATTGGGGTTAGAAGAGAATCATTTGAGAGTGACTGAACAGACAGTGGCCGACCTTACATCTTTGCAAAGCCAAATGGGGCCATAGCCCCCTACCACCTTGCTTCCAGAAGGTCATTGCTGAAACAGTTGAAGCCCCAAACAGTCGGGAGTAGACTGGGTTCTCAGCACTGAGGTGTGGGACAGCAGCTCCCCCAAGCTCCTGTCCCTGAACTTGGGTCCCTTCACATCTCAGGGACTTGGGAGTTTCTGTGGTGCCTACTGGGAAGGGCAATTTCAGTCTTTGAAGGTCATATGTGTGAACACTTATCCACACCATGGTCACCCTCCCCCATAATCCTGCCAGGTGCTGAGGAGTGGGGACCCCTCATGGGCACAACAGTCTTTGGGGTGCAGCCAAGGAGGGTGAAGACATGCCAGCAGGAAGTAAGCTGCTGGACTCCTGAGCGAGGGTCTGGGGAGTCCCCACCTACCTGCCTGCTCCTCACTTTTCCTAAGGCACAGAGCCTGCCCTGCCCTTTGTCAGCAGACCACATCTACTGCTCCTTCTCCCTGTCCCCTCCCTAGTCATTAGCCCTGTAGTGCAATGGATCCTTTGCCCCTGCTCAGAGAGAACCTATCAGCCTCTTACCTCTGCCCTGAGCACCTCCTGGGTACTGGCACCAAACTGGTACCATCGCAGTTCAGCCCCTGAGAGGCTCATGGCTTCCACTACTTTCCTTGGCATACTGGAGTCCCCAAGCCCAGCCCCAACTCCTCCTGTCTCCTAATGATTAGTCAACAGACACAGAGGCCACCTGAACAGCTGGCACGTACCTGGGCTTCCTCCGTGAGACTTTCTCCCAGCAGCCTCTTGACTGTTCTGTACACTCAGCTTGCTCTTACCGTCAGTTGACAGGCAAGGAAGCACATTCAGAGAGACAATCCAGCTAGCCCAAAGTCATGCAGTTGATACACATGACCTTCAGGTTGCAAAGACAGGAGGTGGTGGCTCCCCAATCCTCTCCCTCCTGAGTCTCCTGTGAGCGGGAAGCAGAGTCAGGCCCCCTCCGACTCCGGGGTCATCAGTTATTCTTCCCACTTGGTGATCTCAGACACAGGGCAAGGGCTTTGCCTGTGGGACTTGTGGTTATAAAGCCGCTGCCACTGTAGCACACGGCCCCTGAACTCCAGAACTAGAAGACTGCTTCTCTGCGGCTGCTACGAGGCCCTGGCCCTATCGGATTCTGGCTCAGGGACAGAATGGCCAACACCAGGAGGGACAGCTGTGGTGAGAGGGGCTGGTCTGAGGGTGAGGGAAGTGTTCGAGTTGTCACAGTAGCTAGGGGTTCTAGGACTGCCTGGCACAACTCAGAGCTACCCTGTGGTGGCAGTGTGGGTGCCTCCTGGGATGCTGATGTCAGTAAAAAGCCTGTCCATATCTCCTGAAGTTTCAGGAACAGTGTGTCAAGGAGGTCCGCGGAAAGCTGTGTTCTATGCTATACAGACTTTCCCTAAGAACTGTCGCCATTTTCAAAGCTACATCCAGCAGCATCGCCCTTGGGTCTGAAATGCTAATCTGCAGCCCTGCCCATGTAGGCGGCTGCCACACTCCAGGGGACATGATTGCATGGCCAGGAACACATGAATTCCGCCTTCACTGCAGAGAGTCAAGCGTAAAATGGGCAAGGCTGGCAGTCCTCAGCGTGGACCAGCCCTTCCTGAGGGAGCTGACGTGGATGGCCTCCTCTCATCTCTCCTGGGTACATGTCCAGGTCTGGCAGTAGGCTTGCTCAAGGGCACATGCACATGCACATATGTATGCACATGTTTGTATGTACATGCATGCATTCACACATATGTGCATGTATGTGCACATGTGCATACACAGCTTCTGTCACTTTGCCGACTGCTGCTCATGCCGTGTCTATTCCTGCCTCTACCGCCCTCCTCTCACCCCACCTCAACACATCTCCCACATCCAGAAGGGAGAAGGACCAGATATTATCCAACACCAATGGGCCAGGCTGGTTGGAGTGTGGGCTTACTTTCTGGGGCTCCAAGGGGTAGAACTGGGCTCCAAAGGTGAAAGTTAATGTAGTAACCAACCTACTTCAGCCTGGCTCTTGCTTAAGAGCTAGCTGTGTAGGCTGGAGAGATGGCCTAGCGGTTAAGAGCGCCGACCGCTCGTACAGAGGACCCGGGCTTGATCCCCAGCACCCACATGGCGGCCGAGAACCGTCTGAAACTCCAATTCCGGGAGAACTCCAGTTCCAGGGGAATCCGATACCCTCTTCTGACCTCCACGGCATTGCACGACACGGGTGCACAGACTTGCATGCAGACAGTACGTTGATACACATACAGAAATAAATGCCGGGCGTGGTGGCGCACGCCTTTAATCCTAGCACTTGGGAGGCAGAGGCACGAGGATCTCTGTGAGTTCGAGGCCAGCCTGGATTACAGAGTGAGTTCCAGGACAGCCAGAGCTACAGGGAGACCCTGTCTCAAAAAGACCAAAAAAAAAAAAAAAAAGAGCTAGCTGTGTGTCCTTGGACAAGTTGCTGAGCCTCTCTCACATCTACTTTCCTGTCTTCCAAAATGAAGGTGCCCTTGAGAGTTGTTTGGGGGATTCAGTGTCATTATCTGAGCAAGATGGCTGACACAGTGTCCTGGTTTACTTCTCATCCTTTGAGGGAAGCTGGGCTGTGTGGCACTGGGAGCTCAGGAGCAGCGCCAGCCGCAGCTCCATTCCCACCCTATCTGAGCCCAACTCCACAATGGATGCAGCAATGGGGAGCCCGGCATAGCAGAGCCCAGGCAATCACGTTCTGGAGTACAAGGAAGCCATTCCCAGACCCTGCAAGGCTGACCTCAGGCCGCCAGTGCCTGGCTGTCATTATGGGGGCGTGTCAGCGAAGGCTCTTTATACTCCATAGAACAAGTAGCAATAGAAAGCCCTAAGGAATCAGAAGATAACGGGATGAAATAGGAAGACGACATGAGGAAGTTCCTACATAACATGTATGCTTTAAATTTTTGAGTTTCCTAGCTGCCAAAACAAAAAAGGAAACCAAAGTACTTATGCATATGATCATAGATGCAGCAGATCTTATGGTAAAACATCAGGTTTGTTGTAGAATATTTGAATGAACATTGCATAACTTAATTCTTGCTGATAGGCATTCAGGTTGTTTCCAACTTGGCAGTTGCTCCAATCTAGTAATTTAACTCTAGACTGGGTTCAAAGTCTAACTATTTAACTTAATGCTGTGTGAATGTGAGTAAATCAGCTCACCTCTCAGGCTGTTTCATCATCTGTAAAATGGAGGTGGTAGTTGTGTCAGTTAGACTGCAGTGTGATGATGAACCGTGGTGTGGCAACAGAACACAGTATGAGATGCTGGGCCACAGTGCGGGATGCTGGGCCTCAGTGCGGGATGCTGGGCCACAGTGTGGGATGCTGGGCCACAGTGCAGGATACTGGGCCGCAGTGTGGGATGCTGGGCCGCAGTGCGGGATGCTGGGCCGCAGTGTGGGATGCTGGGCCGCAGTGCAGGATGCTGGGCCGCAGTGTGGGATGCTGGGCCGCAGTGCGGGATGCTGGGCCGCAGTGCGGGATGCTGAGCCACAGTGTGGGATGCTGGGCTGTGGTGTGTAGTGATGGGCCACAGTGTGGGATGCTGGGCCGCAGTGCAGGATGCTGGGCCGCAGTGTGGGTTGCTGGGCCTCCGTGTGGGATGTTGGGCCACAGAGTGGGATGCTGGGCCGCAGTGCGAGATGCTGGGCCGCAGTGCGGGACGCTGGGCCACAGTGGGATGCTGGGCCGTGGTGTGGGATGCTGGGCTGCAGTGTGTAGTGATGGGCCACAGTGTGGGATGCTGGGCTGCAGTGTGAGATGCTGGGCTGCAGTGTGTAGTGATGGGCCTCAGGGTGGGATGCTGGGCCACAGTGTGGGATGCTGGGCCACAGTGTGGGATGCTGGGCCACACTGTATAGTGATGGGCCACAGTGTGGGATGCTGGGCCATAGTGTGGGATGCTGGGCTGCAGTGTGTAGTGATGGGCCATGGTATAGGATGGTTGGAGGCCCCCAGTAGGCTACAGGCTACAGGAGTCATGTCCATGGTAAGAAGTAGAGGCTTTCTTCTGCAATGATCCCTGAAAAAAAAAAAAAAAGTAGAGGCTCTGACTAGGAAGGGATGAGGTCCAGCTGGGACCAGGGGATCAAAGAATAGGCAGCCTTGGGGTGTCTGTGGGTGACTGGTTACATCAGAACCCCACTGAGGTGCCACAGGTTGCATGCCCCTCCCAAACACCTGCCCCATCCCCAGTTCTGACCCTCCTGCACCAGAGACCAGTCCTGTGCTTCTTCCCAGACACCGTGAAAGGCTTGGGACATTGCCTTTGCCTAACCTTGGGGGAGCTCCATTCTGACCCGCAGCCACACCTCATTATTGAGGGTGTCCCCTACCCTGTGGCTCTCTGGCTCCTGTTGGCTTCTCAGCTGCCCAGCGGCTGGCTGGCCGCCTTTGAGCCGCTCCCATCTCATTATCCCTGGAGTTCCTACTTCTTTTTGTGAAAATTTAATTGCCTGCTGGATTTAAAAAGAGTCAACCAGCTGCTCAGGTTTGGGGAGTGGAGTTAAATGCACGGTGATCAAAGACCGTGAGAGGCCAGCGTGCCTCGACTCACTTCTTAACGTGGAGCCACTTGACTCTTCCAAAATGGAAACCAAATTGCTCTGCACAGAAACTTGAAAGGAAGCTTGTTGAGCAGCTCGGGCATGTGAGCTGCCAGCCAAATGCCTAAACGGAACTCTTTGGGAAGAACACCCAGGGCTCAGGCAGAGGGCGGGGGTGCCCAGCCATCCCCTCCTGAATGGACCTCAGTCCTCTTCAAGCATTCCGTTATTCTTTTCTCTTTTTAAGACTGGGTCTCTAGCTCAAGCTTGCCTTGAATTCAGATTAAGCAAGGAACAAGAGAAGACCTTGAACTTCTGTCCCTCCTGGGCTCTGCCTGTGAGCGCTGAGATCTCTACCATGAACCACCACAACTGGTTTTGCAGTGCTAGGAATTGCACGACTCTATGGGTGCTAGTCAAGCACTCTACCAACAAGGTCCATCTCCAGTCCCGGGCATTCCTTAACCATCAAGCCAGATGAACCCAGAAGAGCTCATGAGTACCGTGCATCTCATCTAAGTACCCCCCGCAACATGATACAAACACAGCCCCACAGGCTGAGAACCCTTGAGTCTCTCTGTGCTGAAGCTGCATGTACAGTGAGGCTGGAGGCTCCCTGCCTGCCTGGGTGGGCTATCACAAAGCTTCAGTGACGTACATAGCATGAGCCACTTCCGCTATGTCTAGAAAAGAGCACGCCTTTAATCCTAGCACTTGGGAGGCAGAGGCAAGCGGATCTCTGTGAGTTCAAGCCCAGCCTGGTCTACAGAGTGAGCTCCAGGCCAGCTGGGACTAAAAAAGGGAGATCCTGACTCAAAAATACAAAAGAAAGAAAGAAAGAGAGAGAGAGAGAGAGAGAGAGAGAGAGAGAGAGAGAAAGAAAGAAAGAAAGAAAGAAAGAAAGAAAGAAAGAAAGAAAGAAAGAAAGAAAGAAAAGAGTTGCACTCGCCTTAGTTAATGTCATTCATCTTACTACTTACCTGGGGACTCCATTGCAAAAGTAAGGAAGGCAGGAGGGCCAGGCAGTGCCTGGGGCCGAAAAGCATCTCAAACATGCTGGGGCCCAAATCCGTGTTTGAAGGGCAGGAATAACAGGTGTGATGTTATACTGAGAGCCTGGGGTTTATAAATAGCAGAGGAGGGGACAGGAGCCACCCGCCTGGCTCCGGCAGGGCGCAGGGCCGCCTTCTGTTACTCTCCTCAGTTGCTCTTCTCTCCCCTCATTTCTAGCTTCCTGTCCTGTTCTTCTCTCCTCTCCCCATAAACATCTTTCTTTTTGTTTCCAGAAGGCTCTGAGCTACAGGAGCTGGGACTCTTAAAGTCCAAGTAACTCAGTCTGGCTTAACCACAAAAGGAAATTGATTGGCCTGATGAGTAACTAGATACTGCTAGCATGGGTTTCAGGCACTGCAGGATTCAGGGGTAGAATCTTGTCTCTCCTGTCCCCAGTCCCTCTCTCACCTCCTGTAAAGGCAGACAAAGGGGCCTCCTGCAGTCTGGGGTTCCATCCCCCCAGCTCTGCCACACCAGCAGGAAGAAAAAAAGCAAGAAAGATGTTTAAGAGGAGGGGGGAGAAGAGGACAGCCAGGCTGCCTCCTTCCCCTAGGCGTGGGAAGCCAGGGCTGTGTGCGCTCCAGTGCAGCCTTGGGGTCCACTGCGTGAGATGCCCTGATGGGCCTTCTGGACATCTCGGGAGCCCAGAGGAGCACAGCCAACTCTGTGCATCTCCCGCTTCTCTAGTTGCCCGCTCTGTAGGGGACAGCTGTGTGCCCCTAAGCTGTGCTGTCCCACAGTGCCACCCTGAGCCCAAGTCACCCACTCACTTTGCATCTCAAAACATCAACCCAGTTGAAAGACTGATTAGAAACAGGCATAGAGAGAGGGAACCAACCTCTAACCAAGGGCCGGCTGTGACTCGTGGTGAGACGGCAGGAGGTGAGAGACACAAGTCCCTCCCACAATACTGGTAGAAAATGTGTGGTCTGAGATGTCATCCAGTTCCTCATTAAAATCCTGCTTTGGAGGCTGGAGAGATCACTCAGAGTTTAAGAGCAGTAGCTGCTCTTGCAGAGGACCCAGGTTCAGTTCCTGGCACCCACAGGGCAGCTAACAACTGTCCCTAACCAGTTCCAGGGGATCTGATGCCCTCTTATGACCTCCATGGGCATTGTGCGGTGCTATTGCACTTAAACACATGCAGGCCATACACTCATACACATATATGACAAAGAGAATACGTTTTAAATTCTGCTTTGGTTTCTACCAGCTATGTGACCTTCGACAAAACACTTCACCTCTCTCTCTAGGCCTCGGTTTTGCCCACCTATAAAATGGGGGCAACTGTACCACTCTCAGAAGGTCTGTCTATGAGTGTGTTAGTGACAAGCTCTGTAGAGGAGGCTCGGTGAATGGGATGTTCTCATTAGTAAAATAGAATCAATCAGTAAGAATAGCAACACACATTTTACAAATCCACGTAAATAACAATAAGTTTGCAGTTCGGTGTGCTTTTCTGAGCATGTGCGTGTGACTCCCTGATGCCTTTCCATCAGGAAAGCATACTGGCAGCCCCCAGGGTTGGATGCTTCCTCCCCCAAGAACCTTCTTTCTGAATTTTTGTGCCTCACTCCCATCTGCTCTGAAAGGCCACAACCTCAGAGAGGCTGTCCCTGTCCCCTCGTCCAACTCGAAGGCTGTGCTGGCCATCTCTACCCTGCTGTGTCAGCCCATAAGAAGTTGTGTTTGTTACTCTCCTTGATGCTGTAACAAACACCTCACTAAGGCAACTTTGAGAGGGAAGAGTTTATTGCAGCTCACAGTTCCAGGGTACAATTCTTCATGATGGGAAGGCATGGCGGTGGAACCTTAGAGTGGCAGGTCACATTGCACCCACACTCAGGGAGCAGAGAGAGGATGATGGACCTCAGCCCGTGGATTGGCCCTTCTCATATTCAGCCAGAAGAAATGGTGGGTCACAGTGACCTCATTTCACAAGGGGGATTGAGGTCCACAGAGACCAGCTTGCCCAAGGACTCCAGCCACACCTGGCTTCTTGCGTATTCAGGTGCCTGACGATGCCCACAGGCAAATCCCACAGTCAAGTATCCATTTTCCTCCAGGCAGAGCACATGGCTTACAAAGCCCACCACAGTGCCTGAGGTGAATTCTTTATTCCAGGGGCACCTCTGTCACCAGTGGCAGCAACCCTTGCCTCTCACTGGAATGCACGTACCTTCCTGTGCTCTGTTCTGCAAAGCTGCACCCCCTCCTTCCATGGTACCCCAGGAACAAGCATGGTTCTGCTACTTATAATCTCTTGCTTCTTTTCATAGAACCCCAGGGGCCCCTGGGATTTGGGAGCTGGGGAAGGTCACTCAAGGCTGCTTATTGAGCACTGAACAATGGCTCCTCATGAGGTCAGCCAGCAGCCTAGCAACCACTCAGGCCCTTAGTAACAGGCCCAGAAGTGTTGATATTTACCCAACAGAAACTTTTGCTTATCTGATAATTGCCCAATTTCTTCTGCAGTGTTGAAGGCTATCTTAAGCAGCTGCACCCACTTGGAGTGTCTGTCCCTCTCCTGAGCAAGCCCGACCCCAGGAAATCCCAGTGGGTGTCGGTCAGAAGGAGAACCAATGGTGTGGTGATGCCTCTGTTTATCAGGACTGTTAAAAGTGTCCTTCCTGTTTCCCCGTGCAGTCACCTGGCATGACGCCACCCTCCATCCTATTATTCTTTCTTCCGCCCTCTTTCCTGGTCCTAAATTAATCTATAATAATCCAGCCAAGCCTTTTCAGAGACCTTCTCTAGGTCACGCCTGGAGTTAGGCACTGGGGAAACTGGGGCAAACGGGACCTGCCCTTGCTTTCTGAAGCTTCTGGTCCCAGGAAGAGGGTGCTGAAATGCTCCGCAGACGTCTAGGATAGAATCCAGAGAGCCTCCCCTGCTTGTCCTCGCTGAGCTATTTTAGTCGGTAATAATACTCCTCGGCGCGCTGTGGCATTTTGCAGTCTCTGAAACATTTCCCTGGGTTACCTCATTTAACCCTGACGTCATCTGAGGGTGAGATTCCAACACGTTCCCATTACGCAGACAGGAGCTGGAGGTCACAGGACACAGAGGACAGTGTGGCCGGGTGGCCTTGGGAACTGCCTCGGCCTGTACGTCCTCCTTCCCATCCTGTGAGCTGGGATGTTGGTACTTGCTTCACAGGGCCATCTGCAGTGGAGACAGACCACACACAAAACCTGTAAACAGTGGCCTTTGCCCAAAAAGAGCACCCCTGCCCTGAGCTGCTGTGACCCCAACAACCTCATCTTCTGAGTGTCGCCTGTGCGTCTGTTTCAAACCTGCCCCACATACCTACTTTGGAGTTTCTCAGCTCATTTTAGAGCCCAGGAAGCCCCTCTGGGCTGAGATCCCAGCTCTGTCATGTAGCCTGGGGCAACTTCTTGCCTCAGTTCCTTCATCTGTCAAGTGGGGATGAGTCTGGGTTGCTGATGATGGAGTGAAACAAGAAGCACAGAACAGTGCTCTGGGCTGAAGACAGACTCGGTCAGTAGAGCGCTTGCCCAGCGGTTCAGAGCCCTCCTATGGACTCCTAAGACTCCATAAACTCGTATTCAGAGGAGGAAGCAGAAGGAGCAGGCATTCAAGGCCATCCGTAACCACATATGCTGTGTTGGAGGCTGGCTTGAGCTAAATGAGACTGTCTTCCGACCTGCAGGCCTGTTGGGAGGCTCTGCTGGGATTTTCTGCTGTTTGAGGCACAGAGCCTTAGAAATCTGATAGTGGGAAGGAGTGGCTACCAGTCCTGCAGTCTATCCAGCAGAAAGCCCAGAAAGCCTACCTTCTCCAAGCCTGGCATCCAGCCACACCTCCTCCAAAGGGTTCAGCCACCCCATGAAGCTGTTCCCCCAAGCCCAGCTCACCTTGCAGGGGAAACGGGCTTCCCTCACCCTTTCTTTACCAAGCTGGGGGGGGGGGGCAGCTGTCAGATTTCCCTGGTGCTGCCTAAGTGGTTTCCCTCCCACGCCCCTGCCATGAGCTGAGTCACCCTGCACCGAGGCGGGCGTGGGAAGGGTGTGTTCCCTCTGTAGAGACGCCATTGCAGGCAAGCTCCCAAAAGCCAGAACACAGCCCATCCGCAGGTGCCTGGAGGGGCCTTATGCAACTTCTGACATTGTTCGAAATCACTGGAACGGAGATCTGGGACCCAGGCTGAGATAGGCACAGTTATGTGTCTTATGTAACCTTTGGCATTGTTCAAAAGCACTGCATATATACAACTTCCATTTACTCAGGGCCCCAGATGGCTGGCCTGAGCAGACTTCCCGTTCTGCTCCCAGCAGCTCAGGCAGAGGCTAGAGCCAACTTTGAACAGGTGGGGAAACTGAGGTATGTGTGAAATAACATGGTCAGGCCACCTCTCAGGGCTGCTCGGCACCCCAACCCAGGAAGCACTGGGAGTGGGAACAAAAGAAGTAAATTCATTGAGCTCTGATTACTAAAAAAGATATAAAATAAAATAAAAAGAAAGAGCTGGCAAGATGGACTAGGTGGTAAAATGCTTGAGCCAAGCCTGATGGCCTGACATAGATCAGGACCCACGTGGTGGAAGAAGAGGACCAATCTCTGCAAGCTGTCCTCTGTCTTCCAGCAGTGTAGTGTACACACACACACACACACACACACACACACACACACACACACGAGAGAGAGAGAGAGAGAGAGAGAGAGAGAGAGATCCCGGCAATGGCACCATGACCCCACTGGCAAGGATTTCCTACTGTTTAAAACTTCTGCAACTGACTTTATAGGTTTGGGGGTAATGTTGCCCCCTACTGTAACCAGAGGAGCACGTGATGTGGACAGTCAGGCAGTGGGGGAGGCTGGACAGGAGTTTTTTCTTTTATTTTTTTTTAATTTTTATGTGTTTTATACATAATTTTTCAGTCAGTCTTAATCGCCATTATGCTAGCTTCTCCCTTGGCATGATCCCTTGCCCACCAGAGTTCACACCTTCTGTCATTCCTGCTAGAGTCCACTGTGCCAAACTACTCTCCCTGCTCACTCCTCAGTGTCAGGTCCTCCCCCTAGCTCTAGTCAGCCAATCCAGAGTCTCTTTTCTAAGGAAGGCCAGGTCTTCCTCACCTGACCACCAACTGCTGCTAATATTTCCTCAGCCAAGGTTGGGCTCTGCTACCCATTTCTGCAGTTCTGTGCTGGGTTTTTGTCCAGCTGAGCTTGCATGGGGGTCTTGTGCATGCTGATACCAATGCCGTAGGTTCATATGAACCAGGTCCCAGGGGCTTGTAGGATTTGTTTCCATTTGGTCTTACATCACGTCCTGGCTCTTACAATCTTTTCACCCCCTCTTCCGCAACGTTCCCTGAGCCCTGGGTGAGTGAAGCTGAATAGTAGCAGCTGTCCATGGAGCCACAGTCTGTAGACTCCTAATCTTCATGGCTTGGCCGTTCAGGCACTTCCTGGTCTCATGTTGCATGAAGCAGCTTCCTTAACAAGGGTTAAGAGATCTTCTTTGGTCCTTGTTCTATGATGCTTGGGTCTTACATGTAGATGTTGCCTTATAGATGTGTTGCCTAGACATGAGCCATTCACAGACCATGTCTGTGTGTGTCCAGTTATGGGACTCTGTACTATTCTCTTCCGGAGCAAAAGAACTTCCTTTTCTGAGTGGCATCTGGGTTATTTCTCTGTAAATATAAGGATACTTCTTTTGTAGTTAGTAAAATGTTACCTTAGCCTAGGGATGTGTCTACCTTAAAGGGTTGTCTAAGATCTACAACCTCTCCAGATGTGTGCATCTGGCTATGTTAACATTACCACACATGAGTTTCCTTCCACTGAGTGGGCTTTAGTGGACAGGAGTTTATGAAGTATACTTCCAAAGATCAGAACTGCATTCTTGCTGAAATCATAGGAACACCCGACTGTGTCCTATGAACGAAAAATGGTTTTGCCACAAAAGATAAGAAGCCTGTACCTCAGATCACACAAGACCTTTTTCTGCTAAACAAATGTGTAGGGAAAAG
Source organism: Rhizomys pruinosus (assembly GCA_009823505.1). NCBI lineage: Eukaryota > Metazoa > Chordata > Mammalia > Rodentia > Spalacidae > Rhizomys > Rhizomys pruinosus. Next base: position 2,604,026 of record VZQC01014578.1, read on the forward strand.
TTCACTTACTAGAAAAGAAAAAGGTCTATAAGTTTGGGGGTCCAGGTTATTTCTATGTCAGATTCCATGGCAAAGTAACATACTCTGTGCTCTAATATGGCTTTGATTCCTCAGCAAGGTGTGCTGCCACATGTGGCTCCTGTCTAGGCTCTAGCAGTGGGCAGGGTTCCAGCCCCCATTGCAGCAGACACCCATCCATCTCTCCTGGTCTCACATTCTCACTTAGTTTTTACCTCCCATTTTGTGTAAACCCTCCAAAATGAAGCAGACCTGGGTTCAAATCTAACCTTTCTCTTGTTTCCTATCTACTACGTGGATAATCAGAACATCTTGTCTCAGGCCAGGCTCTCCTAAAGACAGACCTGGGTTTTATCTTCAGCCAATTTCTCATAGAGGCCAACCTTGAGATGAGGGTTTGTGTGCAAAGCATTTTACTGGGAGGCACAGGAAGGCTGACAGGGGGAGCAAGTGAGGCCAGATGGGGGCAGAGTTGTTACCAAACAGTTTTTTTTTTACCACTGTGGGCAATTGGGGCTCAGTGCACCAGGGGATGCTGGGAGCCAATATAAGCCCACAGCTCATGCTGTTCCCACCAAGGGACAAGGAAGCTGTGCTAATTATGTACCAGCTCCACCAGCTCCTAAAACCACCTACCATGGTGGAGGGCTGGGCTGGGTAGTGGCACCTGCCCAGGAAAAGCACCTGCTCTGGCAGATGAGGGTGCAGGTGTGCAGTGGACTCTGCCCACCCCACAGTGGTCAGATGCATAGGATTGAGAGCAGGTCAAGGCTGGTATCTCTGCCACAGCTTCACAGCTCCATGAGGATTGAGTGCACTCTTTTATTTGACTATGTGTGTATGTGTGTGGATGTCTGACATGGATGTCAGGTGTCTTCCTCAATGCTTTGCTGCCTTATTTGTTGAGACATAATCTCTCACTCAACTTGGAGTTTGCCAATCAGCTAGGCTGGCCAAGCCCCAAGACCCCAGGATTCTCCGCTCAGCCCTGGGACTGCAGCTACACACTGTAATCCCAGGCTTTTTAAAATGTGCATGCTAAGAATCAAACTCAGGTCCTCGTGCTTATGTGACAAGGGGTTTACAGATGAACCATTTCCCCAGTCTGCATGGTACACTTCCTTATGTTAAAGTTTGGAGACCAGTCCTTGGTACATATTAAGCACTTGATGTTAGGTCCCCTTGCAGAGCCTTTGCCGATTACCCATGTGAGATACAGAACAGGCACCATGGGATCAGTTCTTCAGAACCCCCTCACTATTTGTGGTGTGATGTGGTCCTACTGAGTGCCAAGTGCTGAAATGTAGCCAAAGGCCTATGGAGCTGGATCCCGGACATTCACCCTTCACAACCCCTCCAGGCAGTTGGAAGATGCATGACAAACACACTCATCACTTGATAGAGAGGGGGGCTGCTCCCAGGGCACACGGCTGAGGTTCACCACTGAGACTGGCCTCCCCATAAAACAGAAGCCAAACATGCAGGACGCTGGTTCAGCCTTAACACGGGGATACTCAGGGGTTATTTCATAACACAGAAAATGTTCTCTGAAGATGCGTCATCTGCACAGCTTCCCTGGGAGGCATATGAGAAGTCTGTGGCTGTGGCCTCTTTATGAAAGAAAGCCCTCAGAAATTCCCTGGAAAATTTGGTTGGGAACAGGGACATGGGCTGGCTGTGTGGCCTCGGGCAACTCGCTGTCCCTCTCTGGGACTGTTTCATCATCTACAAAATGAGGGCCATGAAGGAAATACCAGGAAAGAGTGTATCCACCTCCAGGTACAGGGTGATAGACCCCTTGATGTTGGTGTTAGGAGTGGCATGGTCCTGTATCAGTCAGCTCCCAGCTTTATGACTTCATTCTTCCCATCACCCCGAAGACCCAGAAATGTTCAAACAGCTCCACCCTGGTCAAGCAAAATGGGCTTGTCAGGCTTGAAAGTATTGAGGCTCCACACCTTATAGAGGTCTTGCCCAGAGCCATAAAGCTTGGTGGCAGTCTGTTCTGGGTCCCCAAAGCTGTGGATTGCCAACTGCTGCTGTTTTTTAACATCTTTGAAAAGCTGAGCCCCCACGTGTTCAGCACCCCCCCAAACATACTGACCCTGGCCTCTTCCCCTGCCCCCACATGCAGATCAGTCAGCTCCAGTGATGCTGGCCTCAGGCTGCTCAGTTCCCAGACTCTGGGGTACTCCACCCTGCAACAGGCACCCCTTCCTCCTCCTTGTTGTCTGGTGTCTATTCCCAGCTCAAAGAAATCGCACAGTGCTTAGAGATGGGGACCCCGGGTCTGAGGCTTGGGGCAGTGTGCATCTGCTGTGTAGGAGCCCCGCAGCCTCAGTTCCAGTCCCAGCTTGCTCTCCTTCCTGTGGGTGCCAGGATATGCAGCCTTCCCAAGAGCCTGGGTCCTCCCACTTGTAGACTGAGGCAGAGAGACCATTAACAGAGCATTGACTTCATCAACCTGGTGGGCAGGTGGGCCTCAAAGAGGAGATGGACGTGGTGTCCACTCTGCCTCTGGGACGGGAAGATAGGGGACTCACTCAGAAGGCAGGCATCCCCGGTCTACCCCCAGCTGCTGGGCGGAGCTGTCCAAGGTACATAATTTACATGCCTTAAGTACGGCCAGGCTGATCTCATGTAGGCCAAATTGAGCTCTCAGACCCAAGCAGCCGATTGCTCCCACCTAAGGTCCCAACCTGGACAAAATGGTTGGGAGAGGCCGGTCCCAAGGTAACACGATCTGGGCCAGAGTGAGGGGGGGACCACCTGCCCCTACTGGACCCTGAACCCCAGCTTCTGGGCATTTTGTGGGGAATGGGAGGTGGATGTGGTAGACAGTCCTTTTCATGGGGTCAGGAGTTGCATAGGTGGTCTCCCAGCACAAAAACACCCTGTGCAAATGAGTTACCCTAAATGTCACATTCACTTCAGAAAAAAATTAGAGGCATTTTGTAGAAAAGCCAAAAGCCTTCACCCCACCAGTGTTGGCATCTGGGGGACCCCTGTATCTTTCAGAATCAGATCTTCTTTGTAGACCACGCATCCAGCACGTTCACTGTGGGTTCTATAAACACAAGTCCTACTGCTTTATTTTCTGCATGTTTTGCTTGAGTTTCAGATATCTGTCTAGCTCACTAAAATTATTCAAAAATGCCAATTTTTGAGCAAATGCATGAGTCTACTCTCACAGCTGCTCAATAATTTACTTACAATAATTACAATAATACCCATCTTATAAGGAAACCACTCAGATTACCCCTCATTTTACTTAATCATCTGATAGAGAGCGTGGTTGAGCTGGCTGTGATGTGTGCATGCCTGCACCAGAGAAGCTGAGGTAGGAGGGTAACAGGCTGGAGACTAGCCTAAGCTGCATAATGAGACTCTGGCTCAGAAAACAAACCAGGGTGCAGGGAGATGATGACTCAACAGATAGAGGAGTTAAGCCTGAAAACCAGAGTTTGATTCCCAGAACATAAAAAGCCAGATGTGGTGCTGCACATCTGTAATCCCAGAACCCCTATGCTGAGGTGACAGGCAGAGACAGAACAGGAGAGGGGCTCGAGTACACAGCACACGACGGAAGAGACTCTGTCTCAAAACAAAGAGGAAAGTGAGAATCAACTCCTGAAAAGTTGTCCTCTGACCTCCACACCTGTGCTTTGTCGCTGGCCTTCACACACCAGATACACAAACACACAAACACGAGTGATCTAAATACATCTTAAGAAAAAAGCAATTCCCGAATATAGGCACATTCTGAGGTCTCGGTATTTGAGTACAACATCTAAGTTTGGGAGAGGTGCTGGGGCCCCTGGGAAACAGCAGCTTCAAAGTGAGCTACAGTCAAGGATCAGGAGCCCCCACAAGCTGTGAGACCCCTCTGCAGAAGGCCCAACCAGACAGGTTTCAGAGGTCAAAGTTCTCGAGAGTATAGAATACCTGCATCGCTATCACTACATGAACACCTCTGACTGAACATCTGAAAATCCTCCAGAATCTGAAAGGTTCTGGGCAAACCTAATGCTGATCTCAGATGATGGAACGTTCCAGACTGCAGATTCCAGGTGGCAGCTTCATTGGTGTGCACTCAAATCATTTCTACTTTATTCTGTCTCACAGCTTTTAAAAAACTTTTTAAGATTTTTATTTGGGGGGATGGAGATATGCTTCATCCATTAAGAGCACTGACTGCTCTTCCAGAGGACCTGGGTTCAATTCCTAGCAACTCACAACTAACATTGCATGACATGAATATACTAACCTATATGCAGGCAAAACACTCATACACATAAATTTTTAAATAAAGATTTCCTTCTTAATTATGTGTGAATCTGTGTCTGTGCACCTGAGGGCAGTGCCTATGAAGGTCAGAAGAGGGTGTTGGATCTCTTGGAGTTGCCGTTATAGATGGTTGTGAAACATCCATTTGTCTTATGTCTTAATGAGTGATTTTTATTATGTGCATGCATGCACATGTGTGTGTGTGCTGTGGCATACATGTGGAGGTCAAAGGACAAGTTTGTGGAGTCAATTCTCTTCTTTCACCAATATGTGGGTTCCAAGGATTGAACTCAGGTCACCAGACTTTCATGGCAAGGGTATTCACCACTGACTGAGTCATCTCACCACCCTTGACTCCCTCGCTCATGCTTAGCTTGGTAATATGGTGCCTTGTTCATTGAATCGTACACATCGAAATGCTTCTACATCTCATCATGCAGTCTCAGTAACAAACACATGGAGCTTGTTCCCTGACCCTGAACTGCTGGAAAACAACCTTATGGACTGGGTAGCCAGCCAGCTCATCATGGCAGATACAAGTTTTCCCTAAGTTTTTCACTTTGGAAGTTCAAATGTTATCATTGGCAGAAAATGCTTTTACCTGTTTTCCATGGAGTGAGGGGTGCCCTGGATATACTGGGGAGAAACTGCCACACCCCCAAGTTGACTAGCCATCATTAGTCGTTCTTTCACGTTTGAAGAGTGGTCCAGAGAGTAGCGGCTCAGACAGCATGAAGGACAGCTGGAATGCTTCTCCACCCTCGACCTCCAGAGCAGAGAGGTCGCAGCTGGCCTCTGCGTGTTCAAGGATTAAGAGTTCATAAAGCCAGCTCTTTTCACCACTGCATAAGGCCACAAAGATACCACAGCTTTGAGCCTCTGGGTCTTCCTGTGGCTTGTTTATACCATAATTGAAACCATAGTATCAGAAATGAAAACTCAGGCCGGGCGTGGTAGCGCACGCCTTTAATCCCAGCACTCGGGTGGCAGAGGCAGGCGGATCTCTTTGAGTTCAAGGCCAGCCTGGTCTACAGAGCAAGCTCCAGGCCAGCTGGGACTAAAGGGAGACCCTGTCTCAAAAAAAATAAATAAATAAAACTTGGGACTGGCTAGACCCAAAGTACCCCAGAAAAGCCCACTCCCTCTAGAAAGCTAAAGAGAGGAACCAAGGCAAGCACACAGTCTCAGAGCTGCTCTGCTCCAGCCAAGCATCATGAAACATGGGTGGGATATGGGACTTCCACCCTCCACAGACTAAGAAAATCCAAATCCCATCGCTATTCAGAGTAGTGTCAGAGAAGGCAGGGAGCCAGGATTGTCTGCTCCACTGGGTGATAGAAACCCCTCCATGGTGCCAGAAAAAAAGTGTTCATGGGGAACTGTAAGGACACTTGTATCCCTCCAACTAGAGAGATCTGGAAGCTAGTAGGAAGCTGGACCCCCCATCCCCAATCAGAAGCAGCAAGGGACCCAACATTACCCCACCACCACCCCACTACCACCCCGCCTACCTCAGGGGAGGCTGATGGGAAAAGGTGGGAGTGGGCCCCTGTCTGGAATTAGCAAATAGGCTCTCTGCTGCCTCTGCTGGAGGGAGTAGGACAGGGGAAGCCAGCCGACACCGAAGGTCTAAATGAGACTGAGTCTCATAATGTGAGATGTTTCCCCAGATATTCATTTGTCGTCACAAGAGCCAGAAAGTTCTCCAGCTCTGTGAAAAGGGGACATCAATAAATGCCAACCCAGATGGCAGAGATACCAGAATCAGCTACCAAAGACTTCAGAGTAGCCTGTACTAAGATGCTTCAAGGAACTGCTATGGACATACTTTTAAATCATACTTTTAAAACCAGAAAAAGGCTAGGCATGGTAGCATACATCTTTAATCCCTGAACTCTGGAGGCAGAGGCAAGTGGATCTCTGTGAGTTCAAGGACAACCTTGGTATACATAGCAAGAGTTCCAGGCCAGCTAGGGCTACAGGGAGAACCTGTCTCAAAAAAAAAAAAAAAAAAAAAAAAAAAGAAAGAAAGAAAGGAAATTAAATGGAAATCTTAGAAATAAAAAATGCACCTGAAATTTTAAAAAATACCTTCTTAATAGCATACTAGAGAGGGTTGAAGGAAGAATCATTAGACTAGAGTGATGGAAACTTCCTGATCTGAACAGCAAAGAGAAAATGACCAGGAAAAGATATCAACAGAGCCTTCAGGAACTGTGAGATTATAAATCAGCTTCTTGTTACTGAACTCCTGGAAGAGGACAAAGAGACTAGAGCAGAAACGTATTCAAGGAAATAGTGGCTAAAAATGTCCCCACATTTGGACACACACACACACACACACACACACACACACACACACAGAAATCTCTAAAGATTCAGGAAGCTCAGTAAGTCCCAAACAGTATAAACCCAAAGCAGTCTGTTCTAAGGCAACAAATAAACTTCTGAAAGCTGAAAATAAAATTTATAAAACCTTGAAGGCAGTGAGAGAGAAATGACATCGCACATTTAAAGTCACAAAGTGCAACTACCTGGCATACTAAAAAACTATTCCCAAAACTCAACAGTTAAGAAAAATAAACCAGAGCAAGCAAGTTGGCTTAGTGGGGAACAGGCACCGTCATCAAGCCTGATGACCTGAGTTTAATCCGCAGAACCCATGTAGTAGAAGGAGAGAACCGACTCCCACACGTGGTCCCCTTAGCTCCCTTGACCTTAGCACATACGTGACGGTGCATGTGCACAGACACACACACACTCACACACACACACACACACACACACACACACATTAAATAAACAAATAAATGGAATTTTTAAAAAGCAAGTCAGTTAGAAAGCGAATGAAGTCCTTGAAGAAATAGCCCTCCAAAGACAGAAGAGAACATGTGGAAAGTGCCGAGAGTGGCACAGTCCCTTGGAATGGCTGACATAGAAAATGACAGTAGCAAGCCCTGGAAAGATGCAGAAAGGATGAGCCAATCAGACCTTGAGTTGGGAGTGTGACACAGGACCACTACTCACCAGATGGTTTAGCCACTTTCTTAAAACTGTGCCGCTTTTAATCTTGTATGAAATGCACAAAACTTCAATAAAAATTGGCTTTGAAAAAAAAATAAAACTGTACCACTTAATCGGGCCATGGTGGTGCATGCCTTTAATCTCAGCACTCAGGAGACAGAGGCAGGCAGATCTCTGTGAGTTCAAGGCCAGCCTGGTCTACATAATGAGTTCCAGGCCAGCTGGGGCTACAGGGAAATCCTGGCTCAAAAAAAGGCAAAAAAAAAAAAAAACCCACCATGGACACATGCACACCTGTAACTGCAGCACTGTGGGGGGTGGAGTTGACTCAGGACTGCCAGCCTAGCTCCAGGTTCAGTGAGAGACCCTGCCTCAAGGGACTAAGGTAGAAAATGATAGACCAGGGTATCTAGTGTCCCTCTCTGCCTTTGGCACCCATGCATAGACACAATATAAATACGTGAATAAAATAAAGTCTTGATCAATCTCCACAGAATTATCCTTGTGTCTATGAGTTCAAGGCCAACCTGGTCTTTAGAGTGAGCTCTAGGCCAGCTGGGACTAAAGGGAGACCCTATTTCAAAAATACAAAAAAAAGCCAACTCACAGAAGTTTACATATTATCTGGTTATGTTTCTCTCACATCACTGAAGAACAGTGCTCTATGGCCAGAACACAGGCTGGGAGGTGTGGGTGACTGTAAGGGGGTAGCCAAGGAGGGCTTGTAGTGTGGGACAATTTTGTACTCTGGTGTTGATAGCTTGAAGTCACACACAAATGCACACCTGCTGAAACTGGAATGAGCTTTAAGCATTGTTTAGTTTCACTTGCCTGATTTTGATGATCCATTGTAATTATACAAGATGTTAAGTTTGCATGTCACCAAGGGAACGGGTGCAGGGCCTCCTTGTATATTTCTTTGCAACTTCCTTTAAAGTGATGCTACCTCAAAATAAAAAGGGACAGATAAATGGATCAATAGATGATGGGTAGATCAATGGATGAACAGACAGGTGTATGCACAGATGAGTGGACGAATAGATAAGTGGACAGATGGATGGATGATGCATGCATGCATGTTTAGGTGGATGGATGGGCAGGTAGACAGATGGACAGAAGGATGGTTATATGGAGAAATAGATGATTAGGTGGGCAGATATATGGATGTATAGACAGATGGCTGGCTGGCTGGCTGGATGGATGGATGGATAGATAGATGGGTGGATAGATGGATAAATGGATGATAAAGGAGCCTAACAGAAAGACATAGCACATCCAGGTGGCTCCTGCGACTACTGCTTGTTGAACCCCTCTAGGAGCTAAGCAAATTATGTTATAATTACCCCTCACAAAACTCCTGGGAGTGGTCAGTCTCTGTCTTCCAGGAAACAAAAGCTGAGAAAATTAAAACACTTCTCCAGGAAAGGGGTTCTGTCTCTCTAGAGCACAAATTGTGACTATTCCACCACACACCCTCATAAGTCACACCAGCCACAAGTGGGTAGACCCCACCTTGACCCCTGCCTGCTGACCACTGGTAGACCTGCCTCCCTGAGATGAGGGACGTGGGAGGGGCATGACTCACCAGGAAGCTTCAGGGAGAAGACAGGGTCTGGCTTCTGGCTTTCTAGATCAGCCAATCAGGGCGGGGCACTCTGCTTCTCCACCTTCATCCACCCATCACTGGCCCTATCCTGAGCCAGTACCCAAGGTGCACTGCGTACCACCGTTCCCTTCCTGCTCCTTCCTAACCCGAGTTGCCATCAAGTGACCCAATCCTAACCGTGGTCATCTCTCCCCTTTTCCAGACCTGAACCTCATCATCTAGTCCCCAGAGCCAGCAAGACATGGGCCCCATTCTACAGCTCCTGACACCTCTGATGTGAGCAGAAGAATGAAGGGGTGAGTTCAAGACTGGGATCTTGGGGAAGACAGAGAGAAGAAAGCTGCTGCTTGTGTGCATGCGTGTGTGTTTGTGTGTGTGTGTGTGTGTGTGTGTGTGTGTGTGTATACATGAGTGCATGCATGTGTATGTACATGAGTGCATGTGTGTATGTACATGAGAGCATGCATGTGTATGTACATGAGTGCATGCATGTGTGTATGAACATGAGTGCATGCATGTGCCCACACAAGTGGAGGGTGCTAATGGATGGTCCACTGGACAAGAATGAAGTGTATTTGAAAGCAGCTAGCTTAGGTTGCCATCTGTTGGGGACACATGTACCAATTCCCAGTTGCAACCCTGGAAAGTGTATGTAAGTTCCCAGAATCCCTTTGGCTTTCAACAGGAAGTGTTGAAAAACTACAGAGCAATATTGCCCTGTCATCCGGCGAACGTGCCTCACCCTGCTCTGTCCCTGCCCTCCCTGCCCCGGGATCCATGCAGATCGTACCCAGCCTCTGCTGTAAAAGGACAGGTGGCTGCCCCACAAGAGGCCAGCAGCCCGACTGCTTCTGATCCTCTCCTAGCCCTGAGAAGAGGGGCTTAGACGGGCTGCCGTGATTGAAAGATGAGTGAGCGTACTGTTGTCCAGCCGATGGCAGCAACATGTTTGGAGGCTAGACGGGGACCTGGATTCAAATTGGCTCTGCAACTGAGGCTGCCTCTGTGGATCTTGGCTCCTCCATCTGGAGCATGGGGACAGAAGTGACATCTTGTGACAGTGAAGCAAAGGTGTTCCGTGTAAAGCACTGGGCGAAGTGGCTGGGATGCAGTGGGTGCTCAGGCAACACCTGAGTGAAGGGTTATACCAGGTGCTTGGTCTATGCTTGTCCCTCAGGAGCTGGGATGCCTCTGGCATCGATGTAGCTCCTCAAGGGTGCTCCGAGAGTGGCTGTGTCCCTTCTGCATTCCACAAGCCTCCTCTCGGCCTGTTTCTGCTTTATTGTGTCCACGTTGCTTTCTGGTAATGTATAAAGCTTAGAGTCCATTCACAGAGCCCCCCATCCCCTGTGGCAGGGCCTCAGCTGGCACTGTTCATGCTCTGGCCTCAGACCCGACTTCCTCTCCTGGAGAAGGTCCTCTGAGCTGCAGCTCGGTCACCACTCCCGAATCTCCCGCGGAGCCTGTCCTCAGAGTGGGAAGCCCGTACAATGGTTCCCCCGCCTGGCCCAAGGCCTACGAGGAGCTCTAGACAGGGTGAGAGCAGAGCAGCCACCAAGCGTGTCCCCGCTGCCCTCAGCATCACCCAGACCTCTCGCCCTCCCAAAGTTTGGTTTCTCGCCCAAGTGCTTGGGAACTAACCAGATTGTTTCCAAACACTTTCATAATTGCTCACATTTATTTAATGCCATCTCTTGAATATCAAGCAACTGATAAGTCAGAACAGATACAGGGGTATCTAAACCCAGCAGCTTCAGGCAGGCCTGGGCGAGGAAGGAGGTCATGGAGAACCATCTAGGAGCCATCCATGGAGGGAGAAGGTGACAGCCCCAAGGTTTGTCACATGCTCATGAGTAGCAACCACTCTGAGGCTTCCAATGGGAGGCTCAGCCTATGTTGTCATGTAATGAAACTGCATCTCCTCTCGTGTAAAGAACATTCAAAGTCAGGGCTTACCCATCTGTTCATTCATTTGCTATTTTTATTGAGCATTTTCTATGTGTAGTCTACCACAAGATCTGTCCTGGGTACCCTCAAGAGTGGAGTGAGGAGGACCCTGTCCGCTTAGAGCTGGTGCTATGGTAGACAGTGAGAGATGAGTGCAGATGTTCTCCAAACATGAGAGTCTTTGAAGGAAGCAAACCAGAGTAACAAGCTAAGAGGTGGCAAGTGCTTAGAAGAGGGGACATCTGAACAGAGGTCTCAACAGTGGGAGCCGCCCAGAAGAGCATCATGACAAATGCACAGGCTCCCAGGACCAAGTGGCCCTGGGAGAAGAACTTGAGAGTTGGGTCAGTATGGCTGGGAATGCCTCCCAAGGCAGGCCACGTGGACAGGGCAGTGCCTCGCCTCGGGGACAATTTGGCAGAGCCCACAGGGTTCCTAGGAGGATCCTGAATTGTAACTTTTATGCAGCATAGGAGCTGTTGGGGTCTGGAGCCCGGTTGCTGGGAGACACAGGGGCAGGGGGCTATGGAAAGAGCTGAGTCACAGCTCTAAGTCTGGGGTCCCAAGGCTGGGCAAGGAGAGTCCAGGAGGGCACAGAAGGGGCTAATGTGGCCCCTTTGAGACCTTCCAGCCTCAGAAACGTGTCTATCCAAGGTGACCCCCCCAGGGGGCATTCAAGGTGGCCTTAATTTTCCCCCTGTAGCAGCCTGGGTCTGGTATGCAGTAGGAACCATAGTCACACCAGTGTCACTCATAGCACCTAGACGTCACTAAGTGCTTCTGGGAGCCAGGCATTGCTGTTTGCCCCTGAGACTCACCAGAAGCCTAGGACATACATAGGTCTGTTTCATCCCCATTTCACAAAAGACACAGACTGGTTAAGTTAAATGTCCAGGGTCACTCAGCTAGGAAGGAGCAAAACTGGCCTCTCAGCCTGGTACCTGTGCAGCCTTCCATCCAGGTAGCTGGCTGAGCTCATGTTAACAGCAACAGCTCCACAAATACCCGTAGCACATAATGCATTTGCTCCTGCTTCAAGCCAGTCCATGGTCTAGGTATTTTCAAACTGCTCACCATTTCGTTGTGACAATGACCCTATGAGATAGGCAGGGCCAGCCATGACTCCCATTTTGTAAAAGGCAAAACTGAAGCAGTGTTAAATCACATACTCCAAGTGGGATCTGAACCCAGGTAGCCTAGCTTAAGTCCAGGTTTGGAGTAGAGTTAGGAAACAGCAATCTGATATGTCTGTGTGTCTAAGTCTGGCTGAAAGACTTCACCCAACTTGTCAGCCTTTTGCAGTGTCCTGGGCTAGGCCTGAGTTCTGGAAAGATCCAAAACTCGAAGGAGCTCTGGGAGCTGGGAGGGGCTGATCTGTCTTTTCCAGAGCCTTCTCCCTCCTCAAGGCCAGAGCAGAGGGCCCTCTGGAGACGGACCCTCTGTAGTCCCAGATTACACTGCACTGGGGCAGACTGAGGAGACCAGTGCTGCCTTCTGCATAAGGAAGTCACCAACCCCACCTCAGCCAAGAGGAGTGTCCAGAGAGAAAGAGTGCAAACCATCTGAGCCTGCGCAGGAACACCACCAGAAGCAGCCACAGCAGAATGCCCATCAAGGTGGCACTCACAAGCATCAGAGGCATCTCCTGCCATGTAAAAACATTGATTTTCAAGGTTGTAGGCATGGCTTGGGGGTGGTGAGCGCTGCTTGCTCCTCCAGAGGACCCTGGTTGGGTTCCCAGCACCCACGTGGCAACTCATCTGTAATTCCAGTTCCGGGGCATCTGACATCCTCTTCTGATCTCTATGGGCATTGCAAACACAAGGTACACTTATATCCATGCAGTCAAAACACTCATACATATAAAGGTAAATAAATTGTTTTCTTAAAGTTAGTCTGGCAGACCTTCGACATCCAACAATATATTATTAGGCAGAGAATATGGAACTATTTTTTAAATGTAAAACACCCAAAATGAGGCAGGAAAGTAGGAACAAAAACCAGGAATACATGCAATAAGTCAAAAATATACCATAATAGTGAGGAGTCGAATACATATTAGCCAGGCATGGTGGCACACACCTATAATCCTGAGACTAAGGAGGCTGAGGTAGGACGGTTGTGAGTTAGAGGCTAGCCTAGGCTACATAGCAAGACTTTGTATCAAAAAAACAAACAAGCCTGCCATGGTGGCACAGGTCTTTAATCCCAGCACTCGGGAGGCAGAGCCAGGTGGGTCTCTGTGCATTCAAGGCCAGCTGATCTAATAGTGAGTTCCAGGACAGCTGGAGCTACAGGGAGACCCTGTCTCAAAAAACAAAACAAAACAAAACAAAAAACCCAAAACCAAAAAACAGTGTACAACATGGGTACACTTACATAACAGGCAAAATATTTATACATATAAAATAAAAATAAATAAATAAAAATTTAAAGCAATTCCTTGCCACTTAAAATATCAACAGCATGCTGTCCCTCTGCTGGTATCTCCAGACCTTTCCATAAGATAGCCTAAGCATCTTTAGCTGTTTCTCCCTGAGTTACAAAGCCTAAGGAGGAATCAGTACTGTGTAATAGCTGCTGTGTTGTTTAAGGAATAACAAGGAAAAGCCTGTACCTCTTCAGTAGAGGTGTGATTTAAAATAAAATGTTGGGGATGGCAAGACAGCTCAGTGGGTAAAATGCTTGCCACTCAAGCCTGGTGACCTGAATTTAATCCCCAGAACTCATGTGGTGGAAGGAGAGACTGACTCCACTAACACAGGCTGTGGCACATGCACCCCACCCCCACATCACAAACGCACACACGCACACATGCACACACACACATAATAATAATTATTATTATAAATTTTTATTTTTATTTATGTGTATATGGGTGTGCCTGTGTATTATTTTTATTTATGTGTATATGGGTGTGTCTGTGTATTATTTTTATTTATGTGTATATGGGTGTGCCTGTGTATTATTTTTATTTATGTGTATATGGGTGTGTCTGTGCATAGGTGTGTTCACATGAATATAGGCACTCACGGAGGCCAGAAGAAGGCATTGGATCCCCCGGAGCTGTAGTTACAGGCACTTAGGAACCATCCAATGTGGGTGCTGGGAACTGAACTCGGGTCCTTTGCAAGAGAACTATGTGCTCTTAACCCCTGTGCCAACTCACCAGCCCCTATTTATTTATTTATTTATTTATTTATTTTTTTGGTCTTTTCGAGACAGGGTCTCCCCGTAGCCCCAGCTGTCCTGGAACTCACATTGTAGACCAGGCTGGCCTTGAACTCACAAAGATCCGCCTGCCTCTGCCTCCCAAGTGCTAGGATTAAAGGCGTGCGCCACCACGCCCGGCGTTTTTTTTTTTTTTGTTTTTTTTTTTTTGTTTTTTTTTGCCCCTATTTATTTTTAATAAGGCTTATTTATTTGTTTGTCTGTTTGTTTGTTTGTTTGTGGCAGGATCTCACTATGCAGCCATGGCTGGCCTGGAACTCACTATGTAGACCAGGCTGGCCTCAAATTCAGAGATCCGCCTGCCTCTGCCTCCCAAGTGCTGGGATTAAAGATATGCAACACCATGCCCAGCCTGGCTAAATAACATTTTAAAATGCTTTCAAGCCTTGGTTAAATTGGTGAATGTGGAACCCAGGGATACAGGAACTGGCTCTAGTTCCCATCTGAGTGCCAGCGTGGGGACACAATCCACAAGAAGAAGCTTTGTAAACAGAGAAGACTTGCCCAAACAACGGCTTTGAGAGCACTCGAGGATTCTTACACAGCTTATCCTCGGAGTAAGGCTGAGTATTTCCTGAAATCCTGTTTTCCTCAAGGAACCTCTCGCCAGCCACACTGACGAAGAGTCCAAATTGCAGGGAACAGACAGAGCCTAGAGGTTGCATGAACACTCCCAAAGCCCTGAGAACTTGTGAATTCCGGGAGCTACCACATCCCATGGTGAGGTGTCTCCATGCAACAAAGACAAACCTCTCCTGTACCAAGGGCACATCCTGCCCGCACCACCCTGCACCCGTCACTCACTCCCTCCACCTCAGTCACGTTTCCTTTAGAATTTGAGTACCAACATTCTCTCTGAAGATGTAGATGGGACTAAATGGGAGAAGAATATATGATGTGCCCAATCTAGGGCCTGCTCGGTGGCCCCAAATGGGAACGGTGGTTCCCTGGAGTCACAAGAAGCCTTCCTGAGAGACTGTGTCCGTCTCTTGATACCACAATTTGCTGTCTATAATTAGTTTGCTAGGGACACAGAGCCATGAACTGAAAGGCTTATAGCTAGAAGCACAAGCCCACGTGTCTACAGGTCACTCCCTCTACAGCCATGGGGCTGGTCCAAACCAGCCATCCTCCTGGCTCCTAGCTGATTGCTTGCTTGTCTCTGGTCTTCCTTCACATGTAGATATGTCTCCATCCCTAACCATCACCTCTTCTTCCCATTATGTACCTGTCTCTATGTCCCACCATCCCCATCCTGTGAGGAAACCAAGTCCTATTGGATCAGCGCAAGCTCGTGGCTTTATTTTAACTCCATTATCTCTGTTAAGACTTTCCAAACAGGGCCACACACATACAGGTCCAAGGGTTAGGACTCCAACATGTACTTTAAGGGCACAATTCAATCCCTAATTCTACCGTAATTCTGTGCACTTGATCTTTAGTTGGTCATGAATTCATGCATAATCTTGGGATTCTCAAAAAAGATTCAAAAATAATTTTACATCATTTTTAAGATGACAATATTCCTCTCAAAATTGCTGTTCCCAAGAATTGTCCTGCTCGCTCCTGGCCTTATGGGGCCCCTTTGGGTCCCCTGGGCCACTGTGTCTCATGAAGAAGAGGAGGATTTGAGGCTGCCCTTTCCCAGAACAACTGGCCTCTGCACCCCAGAGCAGCATGGCAAGCCAGGGGTTCAGGCTGCAGGGGCATCATGGGTAGGGGCATGAGTAGTACAAGCAGGGTGTGAAGCTGGCTGCTGCTGTGCAGGTAGGTGCCTCCAGGGCCTTTGTCCCAGTGCAGTCTTCAAAGGGTGAATGAGTCACCTCATGTCTTGGTCCTCTGATGGGGGCATACCCTTCCCAGGTCCTCTGAGAACCCCCCTGAAACTCTGCCTATTGCTGGTTTGCACCTACACTGAGTATCCCCACAGGAGGCACAGAGACCCCGAGCCCACCACCCGGTTGGGCTGGAGAGAGTGGCAGACCCCATCTCCTTGCCAGTTCTCTACTCCTTTCTATTCTCAGGGACCTGGGGAGGTAAAAGAAGCTCCCCAGACCCCAACACTAGTGCTCCAGCTGAAAGCTAGCTGACTATATTACTATCCGATGTCTGCCCTGGGAATCACCCACCCTGTGAACTGGTCATGCATCCAATCAGCCACAAGCACACCAGCATAGTGGATTCAAATCCAACCCCAAAGACCTTCTTAATCTGGTCAATTCCCCAGCCCCAGTTTCTCTGTGGCCAATTAGCTGGTTCCCACCCGCCAAAGGAGAGGTGACTATAAAGGGCTCCGAGTGGGACTTGGCATCCTGCAGGCACTCCCCTCTCTCTGGGCCTCATTTCCTCCCTGCCAACAAGGAAGGTGATGCAGATGGTTTCAGCCATCTGTGCATGGCTCTTGGGTGTAGCCTCCAGGGAGCCCAGTGTCTGGCTGGCACAGAGGACCACCCACAGATTCTTTGGCATGCCTTGTGTGATGGGGACGGGGGTACCCACTCTGTTCTCTAGCCTGAAGGAAGATGCTCACTGTCTCTAGTCCAGGGGCCACCCACACAGGCAGCTGAACTGCACTTTACAGGGCATCCTAGTCTTGCTCCCTGACCCTCTTCCCACTGACTCCTGGGATTTGAGACATCAGGATCCTTCTTCTGTTTAAAAAGGGAGAGCTGCAGTAGAAGAAAAGGCTCAGTGAAGCACTGTGCATTGATGATGTCTGGACTGTACTCAGAACCCCTTCCCCGCCATTATCATCGTAGGCGAGGCCTGCCCTTGAGGCCAGAAGGATACTGTTCCTGCCATACCACTCATGGTGGCTGGGGGATTCTGTGCCAGGGACAGGTGGAAACAAGAAAACACACAGGAAGTGGAGTGAGGATAGGAAAAAAAGCACAAGTATGGAGCTCAAATCTGGCTCTGCTTTGTAGCGTGGGGCCACTGACTCTCTACTTGTCTTATCTGTAGATGGACCCTTGACAGCATCACAGGCTGATATGAGGACCAGAGGTGGGTCCACAGACCATGCGCCTTCCCCACCCCATTCCTGCCTCCTCTGGGTGACACCTGCTCACCGTGCCTCAGACGGACCCCCTCATTTGACCTCTGGCATCCTACCAGCAGCCTGGGCCTAGCATCTAACCCCAGAGTACCAGGACGATGTCCTCTGGATACTGAACACTTCCCTCTAGCTCATATGTCATCAGTGGTGGCTGTAGGGGAAGGCGCTATATGCACAGATACTGGCTGAGTCCTTCTCAGGACCTCAGTTTACCCCCCCTGTAGCCTGGGCACAGCATCCCCTATCCCAGGAGCTGTTGTGGGCTAAACAGACAGCATGTGCATGAGGGCCTGTCAGGGAAAGCTCAGCGCCGTAGCAGCTGAATTAGCACCGTTCTCATTACTCTGACAAAAACAACTGAAGGAAGGAAAGGTTTATTTGGACTCGGTTCCAGGGAACAGCCCATCACGGTGGGGAAGGCCCAGCGGTTGGAATATGAAGTAGCTGATCACATTGAGTTCACAGTCAGGAAGCAAAGGGCTGTGAGCACCAGTGGTTACCTCACTTTCTCCTTTTATTCAGTCCAGGATCCCAAGCCATGCACAGGTGCCTCCTAGGCTTAGGATGGATCTTCCCACCATAGTCAGCCTAATCTCCAAGCTCCCTCACAGACATGCCCAGATATTCAACTCCTGGGTGATTCTAGATCAAGTCAAATTGACAGCATCAACAATCACAGCTGGATATTGCTGGCCTAGGGCTTCCGGCTCCCTTCCCACCGTCAATTCAGGAACTGAAATCCAGCTAGCCTTCCTCTGCCAGCCAAGAGGTGTAGAATTTGCAGGATCTTACCTTAGGAAGGAACCGAAGGGCTCCTCCACAGCCCCACCCAGTGCTAGAAGCTGCCTAGGTCTCTGGCCACTTCTAAAAACATTATTCATTTATTTTTATTTTATGTTTGTGAGTGTGTTGCCTGCGTGCGTGTTACCATACCTGTGTACGCAGTATCCAAGGAGCCCAGAAGACCATACCAGATCCTCCAGAACTAGAGCTAGCCAACATGTGGGTGCTGAAAACCAAACCCAAGTCCTCTGTGAGAGCAACTCTGGCACCGAGCCATCTCTGCAGCCCTATCTGACCACTTCTTAATGGTCTCCTGGTCAAATGCAGGAGCAGAGCCCTCGCTGGACAGAGGTGGCTCACAGGCCAGGCCCTTCCACTCGGCCATTTCCTGCTTCAACATTCCAGTGCACCTCTCTCAGTCTATCACACTCTCGTTCTCTTCCATCCTCTTGGGGGTCAGCTCCAAGGTCATTCACATACCATAAAAAGCTATCATTCTATCCTCTTCCACCCCACAGATGCTCAGATATGCCTCTGTTGTAGAGTGTTTCAGACAGTGCTTCATTTGGTCGTTTAATTATATCCTTTCCAGTGGGCTGTGAACTCCCCAAGGAGGCATGGAGCTGCTGGAAAAGGGGAGCACTGGCCTTGAAGAGATCCACCTCTGAATGTGTGTCCTACTTCTCCCTAGTTCTGTGACCCAGAGGAATGAGGCTGACCTCTCTGAGCACATAGGTGAACAAAAATTAATATATGAGACTCTGCCCCTCATGAGCACAGAGTCTAGGTCTTGTCTCTGTGACCCTAGTATCTGAGATACAGTAGGTTTAGTACTCGCTGAGGAAAGGGAGTGTAGGGAGGGATTAAGACTGCATGCAGCGGGGCTGGAGAGATGGCCTAGCGGTTAAGAGCACTGACTGCTCTTGCAGAGGACCCGGGTTCGATCCCTAGCACCCACATGGTGGCTAAGAACTGTCTGTAACTCCAATTCCAGGAGAACTCCAGTTCCAGGGGAGTCTGACACCCTCTTCTGACCTCTGCGGCATTGCACAACATAGGTGCACAGACCTGCATGCAGACAGTACATTCATACACATACAGAAATAAATAAAATTTTTAAAAAATTAAAAAAAAAAAGACTGCATGCAGCATAGGTAGTTACTACTAGAATCCCGATGCAATGGGGGGCATCTCAGAGCTGAAGCCCGCCCAGTAAATGTGGTAAAGATGCAGTGCTTAAGCTAAAAGCAGGTTACACACCCCAGCTCCACAGAGCAGCACTTCACCATGGGGGAGGGGGTGCACTGCTCACACTCCCCGAGCTATGTCCTCACTCACAAAGTATTCATATAGTCTAGACTTCAACCATATTTTAAACAGTGAAGTGCTGGGAATCAGAGAGAAAGCAAGGGAAAAAAAAAATAATCAGGGGCAAGGTCCCAACACCTGACATGCTTAAAAAGGCACCCTATCCCCTATCCGTGCAGAGCAGGGACTGGGGAACTAGCTCCTCACGCAGAAAGGGCGATTTCCTCTGGCTGCTGGAAAAGAGACAAGTTCCTCCTAGGAAAACAATGAATGTTTTCTTCCTAAACCAGAGTGATTGGGTACTTTCTAAGGGAACAGGCAAGGAGTCTCAGGGCCAAAGACAGGTGGCTGCCAGGCTCTGTTACCTTTTTTCCTCTAAGCCCAGAGAGGCTTCCTGGAGGGGGCATAGCCTGGCTATTTGGCCCAGGTTCCCCTCATGGGCTGAACTCCATGAGCCCCTCAAAGCCACATGGTCATTCATTGGAAGCCTCCTCGGGCTGGGCAGCTGCAGGCCTCTTGGCCAGCCTCCCTCCCATTCCCTGGACAGTTCTTCACCAGCCAGTGGTACAGGGAGTCCTCACAAGAAAAGAACTTCCAGGCAGCTGGCCCACAGCCTGCTGCTGATAGGATCGGGGCCCAGGGAGGAAGCCCAGAGCACCAGCCACATCCACCACCCACATTGCTTTTGGCAGAATCCTCTGTTTCGTCAGGACGTGGAGGAGGCCGGTCCCAAGCCCCCAGTGCCCGGCCATGTTCCCCGCCCCTTGCCAGCCTGGCTTCCCCCTCCTTGCTGGTCTCCAGACCAGAAAGAGAGGCAGCCAGGCCAGCCAAATGCCCGGGTCACTGCCTGGCCTGCTGGGGCCTCCTCTCAGAGCACTGTCACCACCACAGGCTGCAGACTTCTGCAGTCACCGCAGGTGCTGACATCAAGAGGGCAGATTGTGTTGGAGACCTGGAACTCAGAAGGGACCTGGGCAGGGCACGATTCGACGCCGTCTCAGGCTCAGGTAGGAGAAGCTACTGGTTCTCCTGGGGTCACCCGGGTAGGTGCTTGACCAGATGGAAATGCCCAGTGTTAGGGGAGAGAACTGGAGGTTTGAGCTCTAGGCTAAGGGAAGGGAAGAAGAAAGGTCCTGATGTGGGAGTTCTGTGGATGCTGACATGAGGGGCCCCCAGGCTTCCCGAAACTGGCCCTCCCAAGGGCTGCTGAAGCATGCAAGGGTGGACAGAGAACCACTTGCATGTCACTTGGGAAGCTTACATCAGTTTTCTGTGCCTCAGTTTTTTGCCCTGCATATTGGGAGAAGTGACAGTGGATGCATAAGTGATGCAGCCGTTCAGAGTCTCAAACATGACAAGAGGTGTGGCCCCTCAGCACAGGTGTGCGCCGGCAGGTGTGCTCCCCGAGTACATGAGGCCCCGCCCTCAGGGGCAGTGAGTGTACAGTGTAGGCTGCTCTCTAGCTGGGACACGGTACAGGCTTCCTGCACCTTTCACACGCAGAGGAGGCCCAGGGGATGTTCTCACACCCCAATTCAGGCACATTGGGGTTTGAATCTCAGACAAGTTCCCAGCCTCCCAACCAGTTTTTCTCCCTTGTGAAATAGAAAGTGATCAATCCAACTAGAACTGTTTCCAGGCCGCATAGGAATGTTCTGTGTGCGTGAAGGCTGATCCACACTGCATGTCAGTTAACTGCTACTGTGACCATCACCATTGTGCTTGTGACTGCTGGCCCTTGTGATTGTTACAAAGAAAGGGAGTCTGAGCACCTTGCAAGATGTCACAGTGAACCCCTGAAAACACATCCCTCACAGACCCCTTTGTTTCTGGGCTCCAGGCTAGGGATGCCATGCTGAGGAAACCAGCACTTTCCCCCAAAAGGCTGGGCCTGCAGACCCCAGGTAGAGGGTTACCTTGTCCCCTCTGTCCTTGTACCCAAGATCTGTGTCCTATCCCCACACATATGTCCAGGGACTCTTATCTAGCCAAAGTCCCTGAGGTGTGGCTTCAGCTAGTGGGATTCCCCTGATACCCACAGGCCATCTTTTTTTTTTTTTTTTTTTTGGTGTTTTTGAGACAGGGTCTCCTTGTAGCCCCAGCTGTCCTGGAACTCTCTCTGTAGACCAGGCCGGCCTTGAACTCACAAAGATCCGCCTGCCTCTGCCTCCCAAGTGCTAGGATTAAAGGTGTGCGCCACCACACCCAGCCCACAGGCCATCTTGTACCCCAAGGGGTTCCTCAAGAAGGGAAAGATGGATCCCCAACTTCCATCAACATGCCCCTGGGGTTGGCAGGTCTGGGGTCTTCCTCCAGGTCTCTGGTTCTGCTCATAGGTAGCACTTACTTTGGCAAGCTTGTCTCTGCGCTTGTCTCTGCCTCTCCTACACCTGGCCTTGCCTGGCAGACAGGGACACGAAGGAGACAGAGAGGGCAAGAAGGGCTGGATTTGCTTTAAGGATAGAGGACTTGCACACCTGTCTGGTGACATACATGTAACACAAGAAGTGTCCCCATAGCTGAATGCCCCAGGCAGTCTGCTAAGAACCCTCCACATATAACTCAGATCACTTCCATCTCATCTGATCGGGTAGAAGGTACTGTGATGCCCATTTTACAGATGCATAAGCTAGAGGAGGCCTGTCTGTCTGCAGCAGGGAGACCTCAAGCACCCAGCCGGTGATCGAGAATGATGCTAGAGGTCAGGTGGTGGTAGGGACTGTGACAAACTAGAGAACCAGTCATCCAGCTCTTCAAAGGTGTGACATGTTAAACAGGTAAACTAATTGCACCCTGTTGGTACTTGGTCACCACCCAGGAAACTGGCTTAGAAATCAGCCTGCTTCTAGCAACCTGGCACATGCCTTCCAAAGTGTCTGAATTTCATTTTATTTTGTTTTCCTTTTTTGAAATGGGGTCTCCCTGTCACCCAGCTGGCCTGGAACTCGCTTTGTAGACCAGGCTAGCCTCAATCTCAGAGATCCTCCTGCTTCTGAAGCCTCCCTAGAGCTGGGATTAAAGGCATGTATCACCATACCCAGCTCCAAATTTAATTTTCTAAAACATCCTGCACAACTGCCACAGCCACAAGGAACTTAAGGAGACAGGGAACTAAATTCAGTACAGCAGAGATCCCAGGAGCAGAGGGGCATGGTTAGTAGACAAACTAAGGCAACTTAGATTAGGCTTCTCAGTGATATTAGTGTATGGCATCAGTGCATTGTGAGCTCTAATGCCACACTACTGTAAGACATTGATTATGGCAGAATTAAATGTGGGGTGGACAGCAACTCCATATTGTCTTTGTTTGGGCAAATATAACATTGTTCTACAACAAAAAGTGTATTCAAAAATATACCCTGTAGGGGCTGACCAAATGGCTACAAGGTTAGGAGTACTTGCTCCTCTCAAAGAGGACCCAAGTCTGGTTCCCAGCACCCACATCAGGCAGCTCATAACCCCTGTACCTCCAGCTCTTAGGGATAGGACACCTTTTTCTAGCCTCCAAGGCACCGTCACTCATCTGCATATACCCACGCGCACACATAATTTTAAAATGTATACATATATATATATATATAGAGAGAGAGAGACATAAATACACTTGTATTTGTACATGTGTGTGTGTGTGTGAGAGAGAGAGAGACAGAGACAGAGACAGAGACAGAGACAGAGAGTAGACTGAATGTGGCCTTGGGGCTGCCTGTTTGCATTATCTGGTAATGCAATTGCCTCTTTTACAGAGAGGGAAACTGAGGCACAGGTACAGGGTTCTATGGTAGCTCTGTGGTCAAGCCAGGCCAGAAGGCCAGTCCTTACTGTATCTGAAAAGCTGGTGTGGAGCTGAGGTCTCCCGATCTGCCCGCTGTGGTCCCCCGAAGGAAGCTGCCAGGTGCACCACCTGTCTCCTCTGCCTCAGCCCTCGGGAGTCTTCAAGGCTGTGGCTTGGAAACCAGTTGTCTCACTGGTCCCAGCCCCATGGGCAGTGTTCCTGGAGCTGGGTGTCACCTTACACCCCAGCTAGGTTCCATGTAGCTTTCAGCTAGGAGCCATCATAGATGTCTCTCCATGTCACCAGACTCTAGCACAAGGTGGTCAGACAGACTCACACCTGAGCGATGGGTGGGTAAGGGAAGGAATGGACAGCAAGGTAGGTACTTGGGGGCACACAGATGCTCTAGAACCCAGGAACACAGACTCTGAAGCCAAGACCCTGGGGTCACACCCCAGCTCTGGGGCTGTAGCCACACCACCTTAGACAAGTCACTTCACAGCCCCCTGTGCTCCAGTGTCCTCAGGGAGTTAATGGCCAGGGCGAGGGAGGGAAATAACAAAGCTGAGAAGGGAAGGAGAGAGGGGAGGAGAGAGGGGAGGAGAGAGGGGAGGAGAGCTGGACCAGTGGAGAGATTTTATGTTTGTAAAAAGGTAGAAACTTAGGCAGAGCTACAGGAACACCCACCAACCTCCGCCCCAAAAGGGGACAGGAACCGCTTTTTCTTTTTGGCGAGGCACAGATTCGGGTGGCTGCTGCTGGTGTCCAGATCCTAGTGCCTCCACTGCCCAAGCATGTGACCTTGGCAAGTGAGTTAGCTTGTCCGTGCTTCAGTGTACCCATAAAACCCCATATGACACTCAGGATGCTGGCCTTGGGAGGGTTTGTTGGTAGATAGAAGGTGCTGACCACTCTCTACCTGGTACTTCTAAAACAAGCCCTGGCTGGAGTCTTGGTTGTGCACATGAGAAGGGGTGCATGCCAGAAGCACCCTCCTCTTTCAAAGGGGTGCCCACAGTCAGGAGAAATAGGGATCCAGACAGTGTCAGCTCACCCAAATCCAGGTGAAACACTGTTCTTCCAGAAGCACAGCTGGGGGTGGGGGGGCCCAGATGACCAGAGGTCTATCTCTCTGGCCTCCTCTACCTCCAGCGTCCTCTGCTGGGCAGCCTTGACGAAATCCTAAGAAAAGCCACAAATCCAGATTCCTAAGCAGAGTCCTCCAATTTTTCAACATTGGCTTTTAATTCGATTTTATTTTAAGCTCTGAGCAAAACAAACAAATGTATTTTAAGCTGGCTGCTCTCACAAATGGCCTGTTTGCAATTGCTACTCCAGCCTGCCTCTGCCAAGTCACTTTCTTTCATTTAATCCCATGGCTGAGAGAAGAGGAAACTGAGGCCTAGAGAGAAACGCTCGCACCCCATTGAGTCTGACACCACTGGGAAGTCCCCTCACCCTTCTGCACCACCACAGACCACACAGAGCCCCCGTGACCAAGTGACTTTCAACCCAGTGAGGCAGGGACAGTGTCAATGGAATTTTCTCCTCGGCACAGCATTCTTCCAAGAATATCTTTGACGTCTGATGCCACTTCACCTCATGTGTCAGAAGCATGGTGGGGTGGAGAACAAGAACATCCACTTCCTTCTAGAATCCTAGCAGAGATTACACAGCACCACCCCACTTATGACCTGCAGGCTGAAAACCAGGATTCCCTGGATGTCATCACAAGGTGGTGGCCAACCTGGCCTGCCAGGTTCAGAGGTGAAGGACTGTATTAGTCACTTTTCTGTTGCTGTGATAAAACACCATGACCAAGGAACTTATAAAAGGAAGAGTTTATTTGAGCTTACGATTGATGGTTCCAGGGAATTAGAGTTCATTGTGGCAGGAGGCGTGGCGGCTGGAGCTGGAACAGCAAGCCGAGGGTCACATCTCACAACGAGCACAGAAAGCAGAGAGAGAGACTGGAGACCACGAGGCTTGTTAAACTCACTAAGCCTGCCCCCAATAATGTACTTCCTCTAGCACAGCCACACCTTCTAAGACCTCCAAAAACAGTGCCACCAACTGGAGACAAATGTCTGAATACTTAGAGCCTATGGGGGACACTCATTCAAACCACCACAAGGACATAGCCAGGAAGGTGGGA
Organism: Rhizomys pruinosus; assembly: GCA_009823505.1. Taxonomy (NCBI): domain Eukaryota; kingdom Metazoa; phylum Chordata; class Mammalia; order Rodentia; family Spalacidae; genus Rhizomys; species Rhizomys pruinosus. Next base: position 2,629,215 of record VZQC01014578.1, read on the forward strand.
GGAAGAAAGGGGGGCCTGGCAGAAGTTTGGGAGGTTAATTAGCATCTGGGTTCTAGGCTGTCCTTCATTTCTTCATTTCATTGAAAAACCTTCATTCGACTCCCAATTAACGCATTGACACCTCTGTTTTCCCACCTGTGAAATGGGTATTGAGAGTGCCCCTGCCTTGGGATGAGAATAATATAACAACATAGGTAGGGGACTGGACAATGGAACTCACCTGGGGTCATTGGCAGCTGCCACTGCACCAGCCCTCATTCAAGAACTCTATGCTGTTTCTTCCTCTCCCTTCATCCATCTTTGTGCTCTTCACTTTGAAAAGTTGTTTATCTAACATGTGGGCCATACCTCTCACGTGCCAGGTCCTGTTCTCGACCTTTCTACCCCTCCTTCACCCTCAGAGCAAACCCGGGAAGCCAGTAGCAACATCTTTGAAGATAAAGTGGATCTTGGAGGGATGGGATCCAGCAGAGGACACTCAGGGGGTGACGCTGAGCTTGATCTCTCTAAGTCTCCAACTTCCTCTTGTGGAAGGTTGGCTTGGGATTCCGTGGATCTGTCAGTGGTCAGTGTCAGCTCGAGGTCCTTGAAGGTCTGCTCCTGTTCTGGGTTCAGTGCATTTCAGTACGCAAGGGCTGCAGAGCAAAGTTATTTCCAGTCTTTTTCTTGGCCAGTTTCCAGACTGTCTCCTCCTGCCCCATAACAGGAGCAGTGCCGGTGGGGGTGACACGCAGAGCCAGGGCCTTACAGCACAGTGACCAGGAGGGACCTTTGTGGAGGTGACAGTCACAGGTGAGAGGATGTCAGCAACCTCGTACTGGAGACTCACGGCGACATGGGATAAACTCCAGGACCTTGAGCTACCTGTATGACCTCTCTGATCCTCTGTGACCTCTCGGATGCTCGCAGAGAGGATCGTTACAAAGAGAGGGTTAAGCAAATGGGAAGTGAAGCTTGGGCATTCGCAGCTCCATGAAAACAGGCTAGGGAAGAGGCTGGGGCTGGACCAGCAGGGGGCAGGAGCAGGTCAGCGAGGAAGCCCGGCAGAAAGGACCTGCAGAAGCTCTGCACCTGGGAGCCCTGGCTCACAGTGCCATGTGGCTTGCAGCCTCCAGGCTGAGTGGAGTCTTGCTTCCCCCTGTGCCCATTCCTCTAACCGCCCTCGTCTTTTATTCCCAAGCCTGCCACTCTGCTTCGTGAAGTGTGGAAAAATACAGGCTTTGCTACCAGACAGATCCGGGTTCACATCCAGCCAGCTTGCTCTGCCTTAGGCGTCCTAGACAGGTCTCCTCCCCCTTTCTTACCCTGCTTCTTCCTCTGTAAATGGCCTGACCATGGCTCCCAGTGGGGATACTACTGCAGGCAGAGGTCACACTGTGACATTCACACAAGGACTGATTCTTTTGGGGTGACAGGATGTCAGCACCCGAGGGGGATCATCCCTAAAGACAGACATTTACTCTGGGGCCCTATTTCTACAGCCAAATACTTCCCAGTAGTTCCCACTTTCCATACGGAATCAACCAGCCTAGCTATGAGGAGGGAGGAGCCATCCTCAAACCAGCTCCACCCACCTGGGATCTGCCTTGCAGGCATGGGCTGCAAGCCCTTGACCAGTGTCTGGGTAATGTCCATCTATGCTACATGCAATTCAAACCCTGTTCTGGAAGCTTCCTCCTCCAGACTGGGAACAGAGCCCTCATGTGTATAAGCTTGGTGTCATGGGACATGTCTTCAGCTGTGTGCAAGGGCTTCCAAGGCTTTATCTGCCATGACAGAGCCTAAGTGTCTCCATACTGTGTGTCCTGTGGAAGCCACATACATAGCTCCAGTGTGAAACAAAACACAAAGGTCCCTCAAGAGTCCACTGCTTTCCTTGGCCCTGTCTGTCTTCTGCTGGGGGACTCACTCCCCCCGCAATAGTCATGTCCTCCAGCCTCCGTGGCGTCTGATCTGGAATCCAGCCCACACCCTCCCTTGCCACCCACTCCAGCACAGGCCCCACCACCAGGGCCTCTCCCTCTGGGCCCCAGAGCTAATTACAGCCTTCTCTAAATCATCCCAAGGAAAAGCTAATTAAATCAGGGTCGCCCGTCAATTTCCTGGCTAAGGACACGCAGCCCACAGCCTGACACCTCTCTGCACTATGGAATCCTGAAAGTAGCTGGCTTGGAGCTTCTGAGATTGAAGTCAGGGTTTACCTCTCAAGGATGAGTTAGAAAGAACGGAAAGGCTGGATGATGTTCTATCTGCTCTTGTGTGTTGTGTCAAGGTGACAATGTGGAATATGGTGAGGGACACCAGATGGGGTGCTGAGGACTGGATCTGTGCAGCCAGGGGAAGAGTATGAGGAAGGGAAGAGGGTGACAAAGGTCAGGTAGGATCTCCCCACATTCTACCAACATGAGGTGAGCACAGACCCCCATTCAGTACCAGCCCTGCACACTCAGAGTGCTCTGGGCCAGGGCTTCAACCCCAAACCATTGCAGGAAAAGGGATGTTGGCTATTTCCCACCTTTGAGATGGAGGGTGAGAGCAAGCAGATTTGACGGTGCTTGAGGGGGGCAAGGGACTGAGGTCCCTGCATGTGGTTCCACCCGTTGTCCTCACTCATCTTCAGATGCTAGATAGTCTGCCCTCTGCTGGGCCTCGGCATCCCCCATGTAAAGGGGTGGCCTCTCTAGAGGAGCAATCACAGAGGGAACTCACTCTGGCTGCGGAACTTCTCTGTCTGTCACAGTCAACAGGGGCCCTAAATTCAGACTCCGGAGTTGGGTGTGAGTCCCGTCTGGCTGTGTGACCTCAGGCAAGCCGCTCATGAACCTTTCTGTGCCTCGGTTCCCCCCTTTGCCTCGTGGGTATAGTAACCACCATACACGTCTCCAGAAGTCCTTGAAAGAAACAGATGAGCTTGCGCGGGTGAAGTTCTTAGGACTAGGCCCCATTCGTAGTTGATGGTCTATAAATGTCAGTCATTCTAATTTGATAATCAGGATGTTGGGACACCCTCTCCCAGCTCAGCCTGGTAGTAGCTAGCGGCTTCCATTTTACAGAAGAACTTCAAAGAGTGGAAGCCACTTGACTCTGGTCACAGAGTGACATCCATCTCCACTCCTGTTCCCAAAGAGGAGGGTCTAGTGCACCTGTGGGGTTCAGGTCAGGGAGATGTAGAGAGAGGCTTGGCTGGCTGTGGTTGTGCACATCTGTAATCCCAGCACTTGGAAGACAGAGGCAGGAGGAGCATGAATTCAAGGCCAACTTGAGCTATATCACACAAGACCCTGTCGAAGGAAAAAGAGAGAGCAAGAGCGAGAGCGAGAGCGAGAGCAAGCGAGAGAGAGAGAGAGAGAGAGAGAGAGAGGTCTTAAGCAGGGCTGGGCCTCCCTCTGAGGCGCAAGTGGCGTGTGGAGGTGCTATAAATACAAGAGGCGAGGGGCTTTCTAACTAGGCCAAGAATGTGTGTTAGACATTGAGGTCAGGACGCCCTGGTAGTGCTTGACTGGAAAAGACTTAGAGGGAGATTCTGTCCCTGCATGTAGAGGTGGCTGTGCCAGGGTGACTCCAGGCACCCTTGTCCTCAGGGGCATCCCCTGGTCTATGGTTCTTTGTCATGAACAAGCTGACCCTCCAAGAGGCCCTTCTGTCCCTTTTGACTGCTGAGAAATCCCTCCAGAGCCTGGAGTGGCTCCAGGGGACTCACTGTCCCACCAAGGCTACAGCTGGGGCTCCCAAGGGACAGAGAGGAGCCCCCATCCCAACTGTAAACAGTACACCTGTCCTGTTTGAGTAATACTGCATTTGTGGTACTGTTAGGAGGAAGGACAGATGTCAAAGCCAGTCCTCATTCTGAGGCAAAGATGGCTAGGATCTGGGAGGGGTTCTGAGACACCCCCCCCCAAGGCTTCTGAAGCCACAGTTCTCAAACCTCTCATAGAAAATGGTTGTGTCCTCATTGCATCTCCACACACACGTTAACTGCATGCTTCAAATCAACTCCAGTTGAGTGTAACACCTAAGCTATCCACGTGCTGAATAACTAGTTTGTAGACTTGTATTGTTTGGAGAGTCTGACAAGGGAAGCCAGCTGCACGGCCAGTACAAAGGCATGTTTTAAACGTGTGTGTAAGAAGGGGTTCATGGAGGCCAGAGGCCAACCGTGGGTGTTGTTCCTCCGGAGCCATCATCTCCTTTTTTGAGAGAAGGTTACACTCTGGCCTGGAGTTCATCAACTCAGTGAAGCTACTGGCCAGCAAGCCATAGACATCCACCCACCTTCACCTCCCCAGTGCTGAGGTCACAAGTGTGTGCCGCCACACCAGGCTTTTTACATGGGTTCTAGGAATCAAACTCACATCCTTGTGTTTACAAGGCAAGTCCTCTTCCCACTGAGCCATCCCCAGTCGGGATGCATTTTCATAGATATTTCTTTCCAGTCAGGCTGAATCTGAAGTGTGGGGTCCCATGGATGCAGAGGACCAGCTGCACTTGATTTTGATAGGGGAATTGTTTCTAAGACAAATGTAAAATCACAAACTGTATTAATTCTCTGTCACTATAACAAAATACTTCACACCTTATGATGTAACAGGGTTTATTTCAGCTCATAGTTTGGGCGGTTTCAACCCACGATTGATCGTCCATGTACTTTGGGACTATAGCAAGGCTGAACATTACGGTGAAAGCCTGTGACTGAGCAAAACCTTCACCTCTCTGCCAGTCAGACAAAGAAAGTGAGCCAAGGACCTCCTACCAGCCCCCGCCTTCTAAGTGGTCCACTCCCCCCCGGAGTGGCACCCTAGAGATCAAGCCTTTATACAAGCGCCTTTGAGGAGACTCTCTGGCAAAGCTTATACTTGTAACTAGCAAGCATTGCTGCTGACATTTGGTTCTGCCTCCCTTTGGGGTGGCAAGCCCTCCTAGGTGCCCTCTTCAAGTCCCATCCTAACCCTACCCTCCTTCCTTTATGGGTCCTTCCCCTCTTCCCATGGGAGTGGCCCCGTGATGGTGCCACATACCGTGAGGGTTATCTTTTTATTGTTTGTCGGTTTTTTATACTGCCAGTCAGTAAAAGAAAGCCGGTATGTGGAACCTGGGGCCCTGGGCATGTCACCAGTGCTCTCCCACTGAGCATACACTACCTGTGCCTCTGGCCCCTACTCAGAGCAAGCCCCGGGGCCCTCTCTTTCCTGCCCTACAGGCCCCATTTTGAGCCAAGCACAGACCAGCAAGGGACACTCTGGCTGCTCTCTGGAGCCAGGTGGCGTCGGCTAGGCAGCAAGCTAGGGAGGCCTGAGTGACTTCACGCCACCTGATATTTCCTGAGCAATCCCCATCCTCCCACAGATGATGGCTCAGTGTCAACTTCTCAGCACCATCGGCATCGTCAGGGTACAGACAGGGCACATTACGGTATGAGCCCTAGGCTCTCCCCTGGAGGAGGGAAGTGGGAACACAGCCTGAATACACTGGGCATCCAGAGAAAGTTCCAGGAAGCTGCAACTCCATCTAGTCCTCTCATTCTGAATCTAGGGAAGCCAAGGCCCTCTCAACACCCTACAATCGGGTTTTGACCACTCTCGGGACCCAGGACACCCAGCCCTTGGGGCTACAGTTATTCCCCAGGCTTGGGGAAGAGGTGACAGGCCAGGCCTCTCCCCAACATCCCTCAGCTCCCCCCGTGGCCATGGCTACCCCTAGTGAAGAAGCCAGGGCCAAGGGCTGAGTGAAGCTGCTGAGTGGAGCTCTGGCTTCAAGAGGGAGAAGCCAGCCTGTCCCCAGTAAGTGCCTCAGGTAGGCGGAGCAGCCATGCCCTTTGTCATTTGCTATTTTTAGCAGAGCAGGCAGGAGCGTCAGAAGCCTGCACGGGAGCTGACTATAAATGACATGCCTGTGGTTTTTATTTTTTTTTTCTTTCTTCAAAACACATCTCACATTGTCAGTGGAAGCCAAACCTGACCTGAACGGTAGCCATGGTGCTCACGAGTCTCCCTAGATCATCACCACTTTGTAGTACAAGGATGGGGACCCCCCTCTTCACCCCCATTTTAAAACAATGCATGACATTTATTTATTCGCTTCTGTGTGTATCCACATGCCCGTGTGGAGGTTGGAGGGCAATTCGTAGGGATCGGTTCTCTCCCTTCACCATGTAGGTCAGCAGGTTTGGCAGTAAGCAGCACCTTTACCCACTCAGCCAAATCCCTGGTCCCTCGGTCCATTTTACAGATGGGAAAATAGGGAGAGGCCGTGGTCAGGAGAGCTGGGGTCGGTGCCCAGCACACACAAAAGCCTGTGGATACTGCCACCCACTGCTGTGCCACAAGGCACAGAGCAGGGCCAGAGCTGCAAGGGGCAGAGTGGGGATCAGGACCTTGGGAGGGGCGGGGGAGGGGAGCCTATGGGCCACAGGAAAGGGACCAGGGCAGTGAGTGCTATGTGTGATTCGGACATTGGTAGATTAAGGAAGGGGCCCTTGGTACTCTGGAGGCAAGAGATGAGGGCTGGGCAGGGCTTAGGATCTGGGGGCAAGAGGAAGGAAGGGGTGGGTCACAGGCTAACAGTTCGTTCTTAGGATGGCACCTTGCCACCATCACCTGATACTCTTGGGCAGTGGTAACTGTCAGGAAGGTGGCAAGTCCTCCACCTGAGCCATCTGAGCCCTATGCTGAGGCAGATGGAGGGACCAGTCCCAAGAGCCAAGACCAGTCAGGCTGTCCTACAGTGTTGGTACCCATGAGTAGCCAACTCTTGGGAAAACTAGGGGTCACGTCTTGTGTTAGCTCCTACCTGGGGAAGGTGGGATGCCAGCAAAGTCACAGGTGGGCACAGGTGGCTCTCAGGATCTGCATGAGCAGCACAGCTGGGCAAAATGGAGACACTTGTGTTCCACATAAGAAGGGATTTGTAGGTAATTTCTAAAAAGACGGCTGTGCACATCGCAAACCGCAGGGCTGATATTCTGAGTTCGTTCTCAGGGCAGACTCTCAGGGAAATGTTCCTGTCATGTGACTGACAGAAATAGGGATCAGAAAGGTAGAGATACTTGCCCAGTCACAGAGCCAACATGTGGCAGATTTGAGTGCACTTCTGCAGGTGGCTGGTGCCCGTGACTCAGGTGTCCCACACCCAGCCTCCATCTACTGCATTACTGGGCCTGATGTAAGGGTTGATATATGAATTCCTCTGTGGGTGACAGCTAAGTGCTATTGCTGCTGCAGAAAAGACGGTTACCACCCTGTGGTAGGCTCCAGAGGGCTTGAGGCAGCCCAGAGAGATAACAGAGAGAAATCTCACTTGTTCCAGGGCAGAGATACCCTTAACAACTCCAGACTCACAGACCCCCTCCCTCCTTCCCTTCTTTGTAACCAGGCTGTCTTCCACATGTCCTGATTCCAGAAGATAGCCATTAAGCATATAGTAGGTGCTTAATTAATGCTTAAGCATGAAGCAGTGCCAATCCTACAGCAGACCAGCTGCTATAGGATTTGAACTTGTCACATTGGTACAGTGGAAATGAAGATTCGAGCTGGGCTTTCTTAGTACCTACTATATGCCACACCTACTGTGTGCCACATGTATACAACACAGCTCACTGGTGCCTCTGGTGCACCATAATTGCAGGCATTGTTCTCACTTTGCTTTTTTTTTTTTTTTTTTTTTTTTTTTTTTTTTGGTCTTTTCGAGACAGGGTCTCCCTGTAGCCCCAGCTGACCCGGCTAGCCTTGAATTCAGAGATCCACCTGCTTCTGTCTCCCATGTACCACAATGCCTAGTTCTCAACTTCACATTTATAAGACTTAGGTTCAAACCAGACCAGTGACCAGCTCCAAGCCACCCAGTCCTAAGTGGCAGAGTTGGGGTTCAGCTCTACATTTCTATGATCTCACATTCTACCTTGCTCTTTTGTGTCCCCCAAAAGGCACAGCACCTTCAGGCAGAGCTGTTTACAGTGGAAAAGACTTTTTATGCCCTTCTTGCCTTGGGTCTTTGTCACGGGGCTACCAGGTCAGGAAGGCTGGGTAGAAAATATCCCTGATACCCTATAGTCTACCGTACTCTGCTAACTGCTGGCCCAGGGTTCTTCCTGCATCCCCAGCTTCCTGCTGTGGGCTGGTAGTGACAGGGCCTGCAGTTGGCAGGGTGAGGTGGACTGGCCTGGCCTCACTGGTACAGGTCTTCTCGGAGAGCCACGGCTGGTAAAGAAGGGTCCCGAGTGAAGCATAGTGCTCGGTCTCCTCGTGGGGCAGAAGGGCTGACCTGGAACAAGCCCTTGCCCCTACATCCATGGTTTTGCAGTGCATGTTCCAGGCAGGGGGCAGCCCTTGCCTGGCCACTGACCCCCAGCTCTAAGATGGAAGGGCCAGGCTGGGTGGAGGGTGGGACAGTGTGCTCCATGAACCAATTCAAAGTAGGTCTCACAATGAATTCCCAGATATTTCCTGGGCCCAGCAGCCTATGGGGAGGATCTATAAGACCAGCTGAGAGCAGCTTAGAGAGACAGCGAGGACCCCACAGCATCACCCAGCTGAGCTCTCAAGAGCAGCCTGTGCATGCGGCCCACTCATAGTGCCTTGAAGGGCCAAGGAGGCATTCAGCACATCCACACAGGAGGTCCAGCAGCAGCCTGGGCACAGCGGTGCCAGGCGCGGCACCTGTCAGCATGCTGATGACTTAAAGACCACTGTGTAACCTGCCCTGACAGCTGCTCCAGCCATCCCCAAGGCTACCACGGGGGCCAACACAGGCCCTAGCATTTGTAGCGGGATGCACCGACCTGACAGTCCTGTTCGCAGCTCCACCCCCATCCTGCTCACTTCTCCCGCCCTCTCATCTTCTGTGGGACTCTTCCCTGGGTGCCCTCCACATAGGGCAGGCATGCTGGCACTTTCCGTGTTCTCCCAGGACCTGCTCCACCTACTAAAATGCTGCCATGGTTAGCAATTAGGTAGAAGGGGGAGGTGGCAGGTTATCACCGGGGGCCTCAGCAAGCAGAGCTCTGTGACAAGACAGGCCCCACCTGTTCATCTCCCAAAACCCTCCTCTGATGTCACCTCCCAGGATAAGGATGCACAGAGTGGTCACGAGACCACCCCTTGCCCCTCTCCTCCGAGCTTCAGCCTTCTTTACATTCCTCAGAATTGCGGTACTTCCCAGCTTCAGGGCCTTTGTACAGATCGTCCCTGTTGCCTGGAACACCTAGCCTTCTGCTCAGCCTCCAGACTCTGCTTAGTCGTAACCCTGCAGGGAAGCTGCGGTGAGCCCTCAGCAAGAGGCCAGGTCCCCTCCTGACCACGCGGCTTACACTGTCCACACACTCTGTCCAGCTGTCTCAACCCTCCTGGGAGTAGAGTGTGGGGTTTCTCCGCCTCCTGTGCTCACATCTGGCCCAGCAGCTGGGAACCAGATGCCGATGGATCCTCAAGCTCATGAGCCAGTGGAGGAGCCAGATTGCTCTGCACTCACGGAGACCAGAGAGGCTCAGGGCTTTCCCAGAACCGAGCAGCCCTCTAGGAGCGCTCATCCAGCTCAGCTCCAGCCTTTGTGCTCTCTACCCACCAGGGCTCCCTGGTCACCTTAAGGAGGCCTGAGAGGCAGAGGATCCCCTTTGAGTCTCCAGGGAGCCTGACTGGCAGGGAAGGGCTGCAGGGGAACCCTGAGTAGGAGCGAGCCCTCGGACCCGGCTGGAGGTTGGGATCCTCCTAGCAGTCTGAGTTCAGGTTTTGGTTCCATCTATGAAACACTCCGACCCACTTCCCAGCTGATAAAATGAAGTGGTACTCCATACAGCCTGGTTGCTCTGTGTGTGTGTGTGTGTGTGTGTGTGTGTGTGTGTGTGTGTGTGTGTGTAAGAATGTGGAAGCATGCAATCAGGAAAGTATGGGAGAGAGGTAGCCAAGCATCCTCCATGCTGCTTGCACCCGTGCAGATACTCAACAGACCATGGCTGGACCCTGACTTCTCACCAATCAGGGTGCTCAGCACGTGGCTCCAGCCATCTTGCCTGTCACCCTTCTTTCCCGTCTTGTTCAGGGATCCTCACTCCCTGCCCAGTCACCATGGCCTCCACAGTGGGAGGAGAACAGAGAGACCCCAGACCCCGGAGAAAGTGGTGCTGAGTTCCAGTCTTCTGTCCTGTGCTACCCGGCTGTGTGCCGCTGGCCAAGCCATGCACTCTCTCTGGTTTGTTTCCTCACCTCTAGATTGAGGTGCCCCTGGGACAGTTAATGAACAGGAGATGACAACTCATGTTTTAGGAGCACACAGATAGGCACTTAGCAAACAGATGGCTGGCTCCCTTCTCCTGACTTTCAGGAACCGTAGACCCCACCCTCCCTGCCCCCTCTCAGCTCTTCTTCCTGCAGGACTTCCCTCCACCAGATTGAAGGGACACACACTTGACTAAGCAGAGACCATAGCATAAGACCGTTCATCCAGTGAGGGTTAAAGGAAGGACTGGCTGAATGGCCCAGAGAAATGACTTTCTGATGGTCGGACATAGCTGAGATGAAACCCTAGGGACAATGGCTCTAGCCTTGTGCTCCAGAATCTGTCCCAGTTAAGACATCTCTGGACAGAGGTACTTGAGTGAAGTTGGTCTCCCTTTATCCTTCCCAAAATGGGCATGCAGGGGGAATCCCACTTACTGACAAGCCTCTTAAACTGGAAATCCCAGCCAGTCCAAAGAACATTCCCAGTACCACCAAAAGAGACAGACACAGGTCAGATCTGCTCCAGGAATTGCTTTTTCATTCAACAAACTTGCACGCATGGATTCCAGTCAATATTATATTGAGGCTCTGTGCCCATTGCCAGAGTGCCAGGCAAATGCGACACGGTGTCCTGTCCCTGGAAGTACCTTAGCCTAATGGATTCCAGCATAGGAAGACCAGCTAATAGGGAGGGGAATCCAAGAAGGGCTTACAGAGGAGGGACTGCTGGAGCGGGCTCTTGAAGGATGAGTATTTCTCCAGGCAGGGAGAGGGAAATGTGTGTTTAGGGAGCAGAGAGACTAGTTGTGTGGTCAGCGGGTAATGGGAGGGTCAGAGACAGAGCTGCAGATGGCAGCAGGTGGGGGTTGCTAGAAGAGGCAGAGATCGAGCCCTAAGGTAGGGTGGCTGGCTGGGAGGTGGCAGTGCCAGCCTGAAGGGCCTGAGAAAAATGGGTCTCCTCCACAAAGTCCTCTGAGGGTTGTCCATCCAGAGCTCTGAGGTGCTGAAGCCCCTTGCCTCTGTAGCCACGTGGGCTCATGCCTGGCGGGTCTGAACCTCCTCTGCCAGAGTCAAGAGCACACACCTGCCCACTGGGTAGGGGCTGACAGTTTCTGCCCTATAACCAGAGGGGAAACCTGGGCTCAACCCAGCGTCCCCACCTTCGGTGACTCCATCTCAGTCTCCTCATCTGTAAAACAGGGCTATGAGGAGGGCCCACCTCCTGGGGTTGTTGTGCAGAAGGGCTAGTGTCGAGTAGCTCATCAAACGACTCTGCTTGATTGTTGAGGCTCTCCTACAGAAGCAGAGACAAAAGCCAGGAACTGAGGACCTGGGTGGAACCCCGACTTATCCCCTGAAGGGGATGTCTAAGAATACCCCCTGCTAGACGGAATGGCCAGAAGAGGCCCAGGACCTCACATTTTCCTGGGCACTTCTCAAGGGCCCTAGCCCTGTGTCTCACCTGTTCCTAACTCCTTTGAACCAGTATCATTGCCCAATGAGTATCAACATCCCCATTCTGCAGATGAGAAACCGAGACCCAGAAGTTGAGTTATCTGGTTGTCCAAGGTCATCTAGCAGTAAAGGGTGGAGCCAGTTGTTAAACCTAGGTCTGGATGACACAAAGCCCAGCCCTCAAGCCAGCAGGCTGCAGGGAATTTGGGGGCATGGTGGGCACAAGGAGTAGGTATGGGGCCCAGAGCGACTGTAAAGATCTGGGAGGAAGCAGCCTACCCAGGCTCTCGGATATGTGTTCTGCGCCCCTCAGGGACATCAGTGGTGCCATCTCTGTGCTGTTGCCTCAGACTTGGGAGGTGTCCAGCAGGACTGAGGTCAGCGTGGACACCACTGGAACAGATGTGGATTCTAGCTCGGTTCCAACTCCAGACTTTACTTCTTAGAGGGTACCCAGACCCCAGGGCTCTTTCTGGTCTGTAAAATGCAAAAGAATCTACACAGCATGGGTGGTTGTAAAGTTCAGAGACATTCACAGGAAGAAACTCCGCCACGGGACAGCTAAAAGCTCTTGGTGGCAGCGGCCAGGTTACCAGAGCTGCCCCAGGATCCCTGCCCAGCTGTCTGAAAGCCTTATACCATCAAGAGAACTGCTGTAGGCACCACCCATCCACACACAGAGCAGGTGGCCCAGGCAGAGCCCACTGGCCTGTGACTAGCAGACTGCCTGGGCAAAAGAAACCAATCTGTTCACCCCATGCCGTGGCCCCAGCTCCCTCCTCAGTGTGGCTGACCAAACCCTGGCCCTGACCCTTAGTCCAGGTCCACAGTGAGCCAAGTCAGGCTGGAGACAAAGACACCAGTGACCCTCCCAGCTGGCTCCGGCCTCTGGGCTCTCTCTCCCCCGTGAGTGGCCCTGACCTGTCACGTCCAACACTCCCAGAGTTGCAACACAAATGCCCTGTTTGTCTGATTGCCCAATGCCCCCTGGCCCCTTCCACACTCTGAACGGACAGCAGCACAGTGACCGAGAAGAGCCCACAAACCAGAGAGGAGGCCAGGGTGGGGGCAGGCTGGTGTCTGTGGCTACCTCCCACCTTCAACAACAGAATTAGCCAAAGCACTTACAGCTTTCCTGTGGACCCTGAGCTCATGTCTCTGTGCAATGGGAGATTGGGTTCCCAAGGGTCTTCCCAGATCTGGCACTTGATGGGTCAAAATCAGGAGTAGACTCATTCAAGCCTTTACTGTAGCACCAGATGCATGCTGGGACCAAACATCTGGGATCTTAGGGACCTGTGTGATGCAGGCCCAACCCACTGAGGGGCACAGAGGTATAAATTGTTACAGTGTGGTATGGTCAGAGCTGAGACAATTTGTGAAATCAGGAAGGACTGTCCAGGAAAGGGATAGCTAAGTAGGACTTTGAAGGATGCATAGAAGTTCATGGGCCTAGAATCCAGGTATAGATACAGGGAAAAACTTTCCAACCACGCTGGCAAACACTTGGTTGCTTCAGGATCTAGGGAACTTCCAGCCACTGAGGTTTGGATTCAGAGGCCAAAGGACACAGGGCTGGGTCGCCAAAAAAATGGATACTTGAATCCTGGCCAGTCTTAGGCTCTAGGAAGCAAAATCCATGGGGCCACTGGGCAGGCAGGACTCAGAACTTCCAACCAGATGAGATATTGGGACCCTGGCCAGACACCTTGCAGCTGGCCGTCACCTATCGGCAGCCTGGGCTAGGAGCTGAGGACCTCCGTCATGGGGCAGTTTATCCTGACAGCTGTGCAGCCTGGGCTAGGAGCTGAGGACCTCGGTCATGGGGCAGTTTATCCTGATGGCTGTGCAGCCTGGGCTAGGAGCTGAGGACCTCGGTCATGGGGCAGTTTATCCTGACGGCTGTGCAGCCTGGGCTAGGAGCTGAGGACCTCCGTCATCGGGCAGTTTATCCTGATGGCTGTTCAGCCTCACCCCGGTGGCCACACAGCCTTCTCCTCTGAGTCCGCAGAGCCCCCGTTATGTGCAAGGACCTGTGGCTTCCTGAGCTGCAGGTGGCTTTGTGCCAGATTAGAAGACATAATGTAGAAATGGGGACCCAGCACCCGCTGTTGGGCTCTCTGTTTGATATCAGAGAAAGTGGCTTGTTCCAGTGACAAAGACACATGGGGCAGTGGCTACACAGGTGCGCCACAGAGGCCTCACGGGCAGCGCTCTGGGGCTGCCTCCATGAGCCAAAGTCTGACACCTTTGCTAGATCCTGGATGGGGCGGGGTAGTCTCTAGGCCTGTAAAGGGGGGCTCCCAGCCTGGCCCCTGCTCCTGGGATGGGGGAACATGGGGACAGTGCTGACTTATGAGTCTACTCAGGAGGGGTGACCAGCAGAATGCCCTCCAGGAAGGGTGGAACCTCTCCCCTGCAGCCTCAAGAAGAGGCAAAGATGAGGCTACTTTGAAGGGGCCTCACCAACCCTGAACTGTTGACATTCTCCAAGGGCTCCTCTTCTGGGGGTCCTAGGTTGCCCTGTGAGAAACTCACACTCCTGATCCGTGGACAGTCACCAAGCCTAGTGTCTGGTCCCTCCTACCCCTCCCTGTACACACACATACACACACACACACACACACACACACACACACACACACACACACACCACTGTGCCTGGTTAGGGGTAAATCGGACCCTCTGATGAAGCCTGAAGCCTGGAGAGAAGGGCAGAATTTGGGGGAGTCCTGGTCTAGGCCCTGCCTTGCAGTCAGTGTCTCTCCCTCCCCAGCCCCTCTGTGAGGCAGGTTCTGATTTTGGTGCAGTGCAGACTTTCAGCTTAACGAGACAAATTGATATTCCGTGCCAGCCAGGGATGGAGCAGCAGCGCGGGATGCTCAGCAGGCCAGTGGCTGGCTCCTAGGTGGGCAGGGGAGGGGGCAGAGGAGGCAGCTTCGGTCTGAACTGACTCCCAAGGCGCCTCAGCTCCACCCCTGCAGCAGCTGGCAGGTGCTCCAACGAGCTGGCCTCGAAGGTTCTTATACCTTGAATGCCCTCTTCCTCTTCCAAGCAGGGCACCCTCCTGGGTGTGGGGAGGTGTGACTACAGACAGGGAGGCCTCAGCCAGTCAGGGAAACAGAGACGCCCCCACCCATTGAGATCTCCTCACCTGGCTGCTAAAGCTCTGGTCCCACCTGTCTGGAATTAAAGAGGCCACAGGTCAGCCCTGAGAGGAGATGAGGCCCGGGAGAGGTGGGCAGCTGGATGTGAGTCCATTCCTGCAGACCCCAGTAGGTGCTCCCTGGCTCACGTTCCAGGGCCATCAGCTCCCAGCTCATCACAGATACCCTGGCAGACAGTGGACATGTACTAACTTTCCTGCCGCAGGCAGCAGAGAAATAATCCAGCCAGGAGGACTACCCCAACTCTGGGCAGGTGGACACACCCAGGCAGGGTATGGGATTGCACAGGGGACATAGAAGCGGCTGGCTGGGGTCTCTGCTCCACAGACTCTGACTCCATAGGTGCATTGAGGTTGTGCACCCCCATACCATCTCCGCCCCCAGGTATAGGGGTGCCCTGTCCACACCCAGGGAGGCTAAAGCCCCACCCCATCTAAGAGTCCCCTGTAAAGTAGAAAGTGACTTGGGGGCCATCTGAACACAATTCCTCCTCCTAGCCGAAAACCCCTAGGTGAAAGCCTCCCCCTACTCTGCTTCCTCGGGGCTGGGCCCCGACCCCCTCCTCCCAGTGCCCTTGACACAGCCTCCTGGTTGCGGGGAGCCGGCCTCTCTCCGGGGCTCTGTGGCCAGCCGCCGATCCAGTCCCGCGGGAAGGATGCCCATCGCCTGCCCGGGCGCCGGGTGGTTCGGTCCGCGCTCGCGCCCCTCCCCCGGGCGGCCGCCCCGTGTGTGCGTGGAGCCGCCGGCCGCGCCCCCCCAGCCGCGGGCGCGATGGTACAGTCTGCGGAGGGACCGGGCGCGCGGGCTGGGCTCCGCGCGGCGCCAGCTGCCGCACCGCGATTACGGGCTGCCCGCCTGGAACCCGAGCCGATCGCTGGCGATTTCCGTAGCCAAGTAAGTAACCGGCATCTCTCCCCACCACCACCCAAGCATGAGAAAATAAAAAATAAAAAGCGCCCGGCTCCGCTCTCCCCTTCCTCCTTCACCCATTTTATTTGGTTTCTTTGCATTGCCTTTTTTCTCTCCCCAGTGCTGATGGTGGCGGCAGTGGTGGCAGGGGGGGGTGGGGGGTGGGTGGGAGCAAGGCTTGTTTATCTGGAGGCAGCCGGGGATGCTTGTGAGCCGGAGTTGAGGGAGACTCCAGGGTGAGGGACTTGGGTGGGGGCTGGGGACACAAGCAAGGAGTCTTGGCCAAGAGGATGCGGGGGGTCTCAGGTGGATGCCGGTGGCCTCTGGGCTGCAATGCCCCCGGGATGTTATGCAAGGGCTAGTGTGGCAGCCGCGGGGCGGCAGGGACACCAGTCTCCTCTGGAGCCTTGTCCCTGGGAGATCGGGAGGACTGGAGACTGTCCCCTGCCTACCCTGGCCCGTGTCCCGGAAAAGAGGCCAGGGAGTCCCCTGTGGAGGGTCTCTTCTGGGGTGGGATTCTGTGCGCCTGGACCCACTGGGTCAGGAGGGCTGGGCAAGTGGTGGCAGGGATGCGTCTGTCCCAAGTCCCCTCTGTGGCAGGTGGGGGCAGGAGTGCGTGGCCAGGGCATTTTGCAGCAGTCACAGTAGATAGATGGTGGAGTTGGCACTTTCCGGTTGGAAGCCCAGCTCCCCACTAACGTCGGTGGCCTCTCTGAGCCCTGGGACACCTGGGGCTCCTCCCTGCCCCCTTTCAGGACCTGGAATCTGCCAGGGCTCAGGACCTCTCCGGCTGGGCAGCTGCCTGCAGCCATCATTATTTTTAAGACAAATGTTTGACCTCTGCTCAGCATATTGAGTGAGGAGGGGGCTTTGCAGGTGGCCCACCCACCTATCAGGGGAGCCCCTCTCAGAGACTGAGCCTGGCTCGACCTTCAGAAGGTAAGTGAGCAGGCCAGCCACCCTCAGAGCCACCGGTAGAGGGTCTCAGCGTGACGCTGAGTGCAGCACAATGTGGAAGGGGCTCCCCTCCTCTGGGCACGGTTCTCCACATCGCTGGGAGGAGGGAGAGCTGACGCTTGGGGCATTTCCAGGAGCAGCGGCGCCATCCGGAGAAATTCTCTTTTGACGTGTGCAGTGGGAGGGGGCTTGGAGCACAGGCCTCTGATCGGGCTTCCGCCTAGTAACTTCCTTGAAGGAATGACGGCAAGGAAGGGACACTGTCTGGGAAGACCTCTTAGGGGAAGGACTAGGCGGGATGCTTAGCCATCTTCACTCCGTGGACCATTTGCACGAGGTTACATGAATGTGTACAAATATTGGTCCAGTACACACAGACCAACATAGAATCCACAAATGGTACATCATATATGTTCAGATCCTACACACACACAACTCCTGTGCCCACAGATGGACCCTAGCCCCTGCACACACAGATCCCTCATGGCCCCATGCCGAATGCAGCATGTACACCCAGCGAATATAGCCTGCCCCTATATACATGCAGCCCTGGCACATAGGAACTCACAGCCGCCATCACAATATTCTGGGTGCCTGCTGTAAGAAAACAGATGACAAACGCACACCACCCTCGAGCTGTGTGTGTGTATGGGCAGGCACACAGTGCCCTGGAATGTGCCCACAGGTGAATGTTCGTGACACATAAGACAGTAGCCATTACAGCTGCTACACCTCAGCAGATGCTGCGTGCACGCCCCCTCAGTTTCCAGGAACAAAGGTGGCCCTGTGGGCACCTGGCAGAGGCCCCTGGGGGACTCCCTGGGCAGCCGGAAGGACACTGGATCCTGCCTGGGTGGCCACCAGTTTCCTGCAGGCCTGAGGGGCGGGTCAGCCCATGTTCCCAGGGAACTGTGATTGGGCTGAATGAAGCCATCTGTGGTGATTGATGGTCTGCAGAGAAGGCTGCCTGGAGTTGGAAAGGAGGCAGAGGAGTGGGTGGGCACAGCCATGGCCCGTGGTCCAGACTGCCACCAGCCCTTTCTGGAACCAGGAAGTCAGGCCACTGATGTGGGTTATCTGAGAGCAGGGGCCTCCGGGATGCCTCCAGCAGCCTCCAAGTCCCCTCCAGCCAGAAGGGGAGAAAAGTTGTCTTTCATTCAGTGTTCAGAGCGCAAGACGCCGACCCTTCCACAGTTGGCCCCCTCCCTGCTCTCTCCCAACCATACTTAGGAACCCCGGGGAGATAGCACATACTAGCCAGTACCCACAGATCTCATTGTCTTGCATGCATTGCCTCTGTGGTGCCACCCTGGTGTCCCTATGTCCCACGTGAGGAAGCCGTGTCCAGAGACAAAAAGTCACCACCCAAGGTCACATGGCTTGTCAGCACCTTCTAGCCCCCCTGGTGTGAGGTCAGACCCCGCAGAAAACCAAAAATCTGTCATTTCTGGCCATGTCTGCAGCTCTGTGGCCCTGCAGAAGTCTCTAGGTTTCGAGGTTATAGGCAGGCCGTCCCCAGCAAGGGCGGCTTTCTAGTCTTCTGTGTCGAGAATGACCCCAGAAAGCCACAGCAAATGTGTAAATTTTGAACTCACTAAGCCAGGCCATCTAGAAGAGTGAAACCCAGGGTCAGCCAGGAGAAAGGGGCCTGCCCAAGGCTACAGTGGGTTCCCTGGGACATGGGGGTTCCCACGGAGCTCCCTCAGATCTCAGGAAAGAAGCAACAGTAGCCCACATGAGGCCTGGCATCCCCTTGTGCTGACTCCAGATTGAAGGGACTGTCACCACCCACCTGTGTGACCTTGGGTGTCCCACAGCAGCTCTTTGCCCCTGAGTCTCCTTACCTGTGGCCAGAGTCCCTGCTTTATCCGACAGCTGTCCGAACACTGGGGACACTGTCATGGACTTTGCATAGAGAAACAGTTGGCATTCAAACCAGCTGACAAGTGCCAAGTCCAAGAAGAGGAAGGGAGAAGGGGCTGAGGCTCTGGTGGCCCAAGGCTGCTGCTGTGTGTCTGGGCACTGTCTTCATACCTCAGGTGATCCTGGGCTACAGTTATCAGTTTTCCTGGGGTCTCACTCTTTTGCCTGTACCCCTGGGGAACTTGGACGTGGGCTTTGGGGGCTGGATTTGGCCTGCCTACCATCCTGGCACCCTGTGCCTACTGCAGCTGTAGAAACCGAGGTCTTAGAAAAATAGGCCCTCTTAAGTCAGTCTTTTGGGGTTTTTAGTTTGGTTTGGGTTGGGTTGAGTTAGGTTGGGGTTCTGTTTATTTGTTTGGGAGTTAGTTTTTTGTTTGTTTGTTTTTTGAGACAGGGTCTCCTTGTAGCCCCAGCTGGCCTCAATCTCACAGATATCCGCCTGCCTCTGCCTCTCGAGTGCTGAGATTAAAGGCGTACACCACCACGCTTGGCTTTCAGTCTTTCCTTTTTAAAGGAAGGCTTCAAGCAAGCTGTCAGTATGGGCCCAGCATACGGGATGTTCGGGTCAAGGTTGGAGCCTTTCCTAGGTGTCCCTCAGCTCCCAACTGCTATCACTCAGTTGAGTGCCACCGGCACATGCACCATGGGGATAGGCAGGTCCCTCGGCCCTGTCTCAAGCACCCAGAACAGTAGAGGAGGCTGAGTAACTCTCCTGCCTAAAATCTGGGTGCCCCACCCATCCTACCTCTCTCCAAGGCCAGGAACTTGAACCCGTACAGATCCATTTCTCCCTCCTGTTGGGCGCTTCCGACAAGGCAGTAGTTAGGCAAAAAGTCTCCAGGACAGAGACAACCACATGTCTGCTATGACCTTTATGGAGAGCTGGCGGCAAGCAGGAGAGTCCACAAGGCCCTACCAGGTTGCAGGCAGGAGGTCAGAGCCTCGGGTCCCTATCTGGACAACACAGGGAGGACAGTGCCCACTTAATAGTGAGGGTCACAGGGGACACAAAAGGGACGCAAGGTCCTGAATGGAGGAGTGTGGCAATACCAAAACACCATGAGGTTATTCCAGCTGCTAAAAAGTAGAATCTGGATGGATGGAGAATCTCAGGGAGGACCCCACCCCACCCCCCATACACTCAGTGCTGCTCAGGAGCCACCCTAGGCTAGTGGCTTTGGAAGCACAGCCTACTCTGCACATGCACAGGGCTGCTGTGTGATTGTAGTAAGAATGTTTGGTGCTGGACACAGCAAGCTGAGGACCTGCCTGGCCAGCATGTCAAAGCCACTTCTCTGGTCTCCAGTTGGGAGCCCTGTGGTGGGAGGTGGGGCATGAGCTAGAAACTTCTGCAGGGCCAGAGAGCTGCAGACATGGCCAGGAATGACAGAGATGGGTGTGAGAGGGTGAGATAGTGAGGAATGGGGGGGGGTACTGTGACTCCCAGCTACCAGGCCCTCTCATCAGTAGCAGTGAGCTTGGGTGAGTCCGTTTTGTTGGACTGGAGTCTAGTGATCGCAGGCCGACCCCCTTGTGAGCTGGAAGTCTTTGGGGAAGGCTCCAAGGGTACAGAGCCCAGACATATCAAGTGCTCTGCAGGACTGATGGCAGAGGCCATAGTGGCCGTTTGGGTTATGGCACTTTCTCAGCTACCACCACGTCCCACAAGCTGTGTGGCTTAAACAACAGACAGGTGTCACTCACGGTCTGGAGGGCAGAAGTCTGATGTCTGGGTTGTCTCAGTTGGTGCCTCCTGGAGCAGTCACAGAGAGTCCATCCCTATGTGTCCCGTAGCTACTGACAAGTGGCTTCAATCTCTGGTGTTCCTTGGCTTGGTGGCACGTGGCTCTGTCTTCGCACCCTCTTCTCCATGCCCCAAGTCTTCTTATATAAGGACCTGGATTTAGAGCCACCCTAACCCCGGATGGCATGGCCGCAAGAGCCATAACAAGCACCCGTGCAGACAAAGACTGTTTCCAATGAGGTGGCGTTTTGAGGGTCCAGCTGGACGCAGATGTCAGGAGGGACACTGTAGTTAGGATAGTTAGTGAACATTCCCAGCTACTAAGACTTGGTTGTGCCATCATCTTTACAGCCAAAAGAACCAAAATGCAGGAAAGCTAAGATGATCCCCAAGTGATACAACAGTGAAGGAGAGCTGTGATTTGAACCCAAGGCTCTAGTGTGTCTTCTATCCACATTTCTGGAGCCTGATGGGTGCCATAGCTGGGACCCTAAAGGGCAGGGGCTCCTGGGCTTCAGAGGGGTGAGCTGCACCCAGGCAGGGGAGAGGGACCAACCCTGGTCACAGGACACCCAGCATCTGGCAGAGAGTGCAGAGCCATGGTCCCTTTCTAAGCAGCTCCTTCTGTCCTGACTCTGAGCCTTTCTGTCCTCATTCGGGGAATTGTGACATCCACCTTGTGGGATCGTCATCCTGTGCCAACATGCTCATCGGTCCCCTTATGAATAGCTAAGTTGTGTCCTCAGGCATTTGACAAATGTCTCTCCCATTCACTGTGTGGGAGGGGATTGCTTCTTGTAAGCTGCCTCTTAAGAAGCAGTTCTACCATTCAGCAGTTGCATGAGTAAAGCTTGTGATTTGACCTCAGTTGGTGCCTCCATAAAATGGGCATGACACTAGTACGTATTTTCTCAGTTGTTAGGGGTGCTATGAGAAGCCAAGGGACTCGAGTGCCCAGCCCAGGATGGTCCGTGTGGAGCCTTGAGCTTTTCCTCAGCCGTATTACGGAGTTAGTTGTGGTTTTTATTTTTCTTGCTGCTGCTGCCCCCCCCCCCGGGGACTGAGTTCGCAATCTGTGGAGTCATAATAGCAGCTTAAAAAATACTTAAGGGCCTGGGGCTTGCCCAGTAAAGTGCCTGACACACAAGAATGAAGACCTGATTTTGGACCCTCAAAATCTACATAAAGGCCAGGCATGGTCGCACGCATCTATAACCTGAGTGCTGGGGAAGCAGACAGGTGGATCCTGGGGCCGGCTGAGCAGACAGAGCAGCCAACTGGTGGACTTCAGGTTCAGTAAGAGATCCTGTCCTAAAAGACAAGGTGGCGAGCTATAGAGGAAGACACCCTGTACTGGGCTCCAGCCTCCACATGGATGTGTACACCAACACAAATCACATACACTTTATACATACACACACACACACACACACACACACACACACACACACACACATACAAAATTATTCAAAAAATGCATCTGTAATGAACATTCTAGATATGTTTTCCTTGTCATTATTCCCTAAACAGTCCTGCCCTGGATAGCTTCAACTGTCAACTTGACAACCTGCGAGGAGGAAGCGTCAACTGGGGAATTGCCTCTATTGGACTGGCCTGTGGGCCTGCATGCCTGTGAATTGTTTTCTTGGTTGTTGAGTGATGTGGGAAGGCTCAGCCCACCTTGGGCGGTGCCATCCCTGGGCAGGTGGTCCTGTGTGGTATAAGAAAGCAGGCTGAGCACAGGCCAGGGGTGCAGGCCAGTAAGCAGTTTTCCACCGTGATCTCTGAGGATCTCAGCCCCTGCCTCTAAGTTCTTGCCTTGAGTTCCTGTCTTGACTTCCCTTGGTGATGGCCTGTCACTTGGAAGAGTAAAATAGCATAAACCCTTTCCTCCCCAAGATGGTTTTGGCCAGTGTTTTATCACAGCAATAGAATGTAACTAGGACAAATACAGTACAAGAGGTGTTCGTGTAGCATTTACATGAGGCTGTATTACAAGTCTCCTAAGGGGAGGGTGAAAAACAGCCATGGTGACACATGTCTAAAATCTCAGCACTAGGGAGATGGAGGCAAGAAGATCTGAAGCTTAAACTCACCCTTGGCTCCGTAGCCTGGGCTGCGTGCTCAAGGAGAGAAAGTCTATGTTTAGCAAAGACCCTGAGCCTTGCCCCCGTGCCCTTAGTGCTGTGTGGAACCTGACTTGGTAGGGGCCGTGGGAAGATGGCGAACGACGCCATCTGGGGCCCAGGACCAAGAAGCCCTGGAGGAGGAAGCAAGGCTCTCCCACATCGCATCAGAAAGCAGTGTTTTAAAAGAGGGGTTTGTCTCCGCTGTCTGGGGCTACTCCAAGGGCCACATATGAGTTTTTTTCTACCTGGTGTTCTGGGACACCTGCCTCAATGGGCCAGAGCTCTGTGGTGACCTGGGGACCTCAACTATCAAGATATGGAGGGGAGAAGGACCCTCCTGTAGTCAGGTAGGTTGTACTGTCTGTCTGCGCCTTCTCAAGCCTCCAGAGGGCAGGATGCATATGCTTATGGTCTGGAAGGTGGCACAGTGATTAGGGAGGTCCATCTGGATCCAGGCTACCTGGGTCAGATCCAAGCCTGGCTATGTCAGCTGTGTAGCCTGAGTCTCCACATGTCAGTACTTGAAACTGTAACAGAGTCATAACAGGGTCCACTGTTCCAAGGCATCATGGTCAGAACATGGTCAGAGTGTCAGTCTAATGCCTCCCAAACTGTACCCCAGGGGAACTCGCTGAACCCCCTTTTGTTTTCTTGAGTATCCATACATCTTAGTACTGATACATCTTAGATTCAACAAAGTATGATGAATAAGATAAGACTTACAGAGAGTTTAGCCAAGGCCTACCAGTCTCAGGAACAAATGAGACCTTCATCCCCCGCCCCATGGAAGCCTCTGTCTTCTCCAGAAGTATTGAGGGTACTCATCTCTCAGAAGCGCTGTAAGCCTGCCTGCCCACATGCAGTTGGTGCTTAATAAATCAGACCTCAAAACAAACAGGAAACACCATGGTACAGGGAGGAGCAGAAAGCATGTACTCTGAGATTCCAATTCCTGACACACTACTTCTTTGCCGTGTGTCCTGCTACAACTTTCTTAACTTCTCTGTGCCTTAATTTTTCTATCGATGAAATGGAGATGACAGAAGTCTCCAATTCAAAGAATGGTGAGGATTAGATAAAAGTAAAGTGCTTAGGTAGGAGTTCGAGCAACCGCTACTTGATAAACCTCAAGTGACTTTCTTCTCATTCCATAAATAGTAGTAAAAATAAACACTATTAGCAAAGTTACAGCATCCAGGGTATACAAGGTCTAAGATGCACATTGATTTGCTTAGGAGCTTGTAGCTGTTCCAAGCATCCAGACACTGACTAGAACAGTCTCCTTGTGATGTGGTCTGAGTCTCATGGAGCCAGTGGGTGGTTGCTGCTGCAGTGCTGACAGAACACCCTGCAGGAGAGACAAGAAGCCCCGGGGGCAGCCTGTCTAGCTTCCAGGTAGAGCCGAGCCATAGAGCAATAGGGAGTGTGGAGAGCTGGGAACTGCCTGGTGTTGAAAGACGCTTCTGGTAATCTTGGATGAGTCCCTATATACATATCAGTTTCTCATCTGATACAAGGATTTGAAGCCACATGATTTCGAAGTTCTCAAGTTCAAAGTTGCACAGGTGTTTCTGATAGTCCAGGGCACGGGAAGGATCGGGATCTGCACAGGAAGGACAGGTCAGTCCCTGTATCGCTCTCATGAGACTTGACTAGAGACATTACTGAAGAAATGGGATGAGGGGAGAAGTGGAGCAGGTCGGGAAGGAGCTACAACAACCATGGTGTGTGCTTTCGAATTAAGCCTTGGGGTGCCCCATCCTGCAGCAAGGGTGATTACCTTCATGCTCTGTATGGGACACCATTGTGGGCTGGAACTGCCCTTGGTACTGTGTGAGCACCGGCAGGGACTCTTTCCATGTTAGGTACATGCATGTGTGAGGAAGGCAGCTGGGCTCCTGGGGGCCAGAAGCCAGGACAGGAGAGCCCAGACTTGTGAAGAGGCCTGGTGGGACCCCACACTGTCCACTCTCCCATGTGTATTTGGAATGCAAAGGCTGCCGGGTTGCAGTCTCTTCTTGAGTGTCTGAAGGCAGGAGATTAAGAGCTCTTTAGGCCACTTCTAAATTTATCAACTTCAGTGACTCACTTCAGATGGAAATGAGGCCCTTCTCATACTGCCCAGCCCTGACTTCTGAGCATCTTGGGGGAAAAATAAAAGGAGTTGCAGATCAAGAAAACCAACATGAGTGCTTGGGGTAAGGCTGGAGGGTCCTCACCAAGCCTAGGTACATTAGTAAGCCTGGAGGGTCCTCACCAAGCCTAGGTACATTAGTAAGCCTGGAGGGTTATCACCAAGCCTAGGTACATTAGCCCCAGAGCCCAGCTCTTGCAGCAGGTGTGCAGCAGGGATACTGGCTGTGAGCACCTTACGGGACTGGGATTTAGTTGGCAGTTTCCTCATCTGTGCGACAGGCCAGGGTGACAACATGGGAAGGGTATGAAGTGTGGTTGGGCACCGAGGTCCATGGCTGTTTCTGGATCTTTCTTTTTTACTCTAATGACTTCTGGAGAAGGGGGTGTAGGCAGAGTGAAGGCTCCAGTATCCTAACTAGGGGACTTTGCACATGGGGACTGCAGGCGTGCTCACCTCCCCACAATTCTGCCACCTCATAGGTATCCAATCCCCTAATCATCATGTCAGCATCTCCAGCACGGCCTCACACAGATGAGCAGGTGTGGTCTGGCAAAAGGAAGATGACTGAATCAAGCTGTCACAACCAGGAATGGCAGAGTTTTAGACCCAAGAAGCCTCTAGGCCAGACCCCATCTCCTCTCACTCACCCAGAGCCTAATCAAAGGAGCTGAGGTCAGGCAGAGCCCAGCAAGACTGCAGAGCCAGGCGCTACAGAGCCAGACCCTGCGGAGCGGGTGCTGTCCATGGTACCAACCACTCCCTCAGGGCCTTAGTCAGGCCAGACCAAAGAAAGACAAAGTTAGGGCGACTCTTCCCCCAGGATACAGGCAAGGTCAGAGTATCCTTGAGGCCCAGTGGACCCCAGAATCAGAAGCAGCCCTAGTCTTCATTCTTCCCTGCCTCGGGGATTAAGGTGCAGTTTTGGAGACAGGCACTTCATAAGCCAGCCACTACTGAGGGGACTGTGGACCAATCCCAGCTCCACCCAAACAACCAGCCGCCCCCGCATGGCTCCTTCTGGGCCCCAGGGCTTCACCCACTCAATGGGGGACCATGACCGAGGCCCCTGGCAGGAGCGTCTGAGGGTGAAGACAGGGATGTGCCCAGTGCCTCATAGCAACTGCAGCCAACAGCCTTCATCTTGCCTCATGGGTGTTCATAGAGGTCCTGGTACTAGCCCCTATCACCTGGCAGGGAGGTATTAGAGCATAGTTGGGTGCCCATCAGCCAATGCTCTGAGGGGGGTACTGTGGCATTTATGGGGCTTCAGAGAGCAGCTGGGCACCACCATAGTGGAGAGTTAAGCAGTGTAGAAGCATGAAGCAGCACAGGACAGGGGTTAAGAGCACACCCTGAGCCCAGGGATCTAGGCATTCTTCTCTAATACTTCCTCGCCTTAAGCAAGTGACTTGACCTAACCTCCCTATGCCTGAACTTCCTCACTTGGAAAAAAATAGAATTAAATAACATTACTGATTTTCTGATGCATGGAACAGCCTAGAACAGTGCCTGACACAGAGGGCATGCTACAAAGTACCCTCTTATTAATTACAGCATCGGGATGTAAGGGGGACCAAGAGTTTATGCATCTCCCTGAATCTTGCCCCAACCTCGCTGATGGCCTTCCATGGCCACCAGGATGAACATCACACAATGGGCCACCTGGGCTGCCGCATTGTTCAGTCTTCCATGACCCTCCTCTGCCAAGTGGGCAGAGCTCAGGAGTCTTTCCTACATCAGTGTGTTTGAGATACAGTGCCACCCTGCCCACCTTCCCAGCACCTTCCTCACCTCACCCCGCACCCCTGCCCACCTTCCCAGCACCTTCCTCACCTCACCCCTCACCCCTGCCCACCTTCCCAGCACCTTCCTCACCTCACCCTGCACCCCTGCCCACCTTCCTAGCACCTTCCTCACCTCACCCCGCACCCCTGCCCACCTTCCCAGCACCTTCCTCACCTCACCCCGCACCCCTGCCCACCTTCCCAGCACCTTCCTCACCTCACCCCGCACATCCCTCGGCTGCTCACCCACCCAGTCAGTTGAGTACAGAGCCATGAGATGGGGGATTGCATCAACCCTTTCCCTGTCTCTCAGACTTGGCTGAAGTTGGCCTCTTTCCTGGAGCCCCCTCGCCACTTCCGGCTCCTTCAGGCAGCCTCCCAGGACAGTTGTGGGGCCTCTGGCTCCAGTCTCCAGCCTGCATGGTCTATTCGAATGCTGTTGGTTTTTCAGCTAGATCCCCAGGATGTCTGTTGTATAGATGGAGGAGTGATTTTCAGTTCTGGTCCCCATATTCTGTCTTCCCCTCATCATCTGGGGACCCCTTCAACAACATAAATCAGGATGCTATGACCGTACCCCAAGTGCTGCAGTCCTCCTGTGGTTCACCCAGATCCCTTTCACAGCTTAGACCCTTCTAGACCCTCACTCCACCTTCTCATCATCCTTTCTCACTTACTGGCCTCCTTTTCTGCCCCAGGCCCTTTGTGCCTGCTTTTCCCCATCTAGAACACTATTTTCCTCCCTGTGTGATAGGTTTGTCTTCATGAAGCTGAGCAGCATCTCCTCATCAAAGCCACCCCTCCCGATATTCTCTGCCATCACACTTGTCATCAACACTTGTCGTAGTAGACATCATTTCTATTTTTATTTCCTGGTTTTTGCCCTCCAAACTTGATAATCGGGGAATTGAAGACAGGAAGCTTGTCTGTCTTATTCACTTGTGTTTGAGGGAGGAGGAGTGTGCAAGCCTTCATGGAATGAATGAATGAATGAATGAATGAATGAATGAATGAATGAAGAAATGGCCAGACCTGCGGAGGTGGAACCAAAGGACAGCTATGTCTCTTCTCTCAGAAAATTCTGGACCATCTCAGAAAAGGTCATAGACTCTACCAAGTTCCAGTTCTGTCTGGTATCTCCTGAGTGGTTGTGAACGGAGCAAGAGTCCTTGGTGTCACATATAAGACAGGGAGTGAGAGGAGTCCACTCGTCTCCAGTGAGTCCCCTGGGTATGGAGGAAAGAGACAGAGGGCGTGGAGGCTGCAGCCACGGTGCATATGTGAAGTCCAGCTGGGAAGGGTGTGGCAGTGACAAGCACAGGTGCAGTCTGGGAGCTGCTGTGTTGGGATTGGAGCCCTGACAGGTGTCCCTGGGAGGGAGGAGCTCTCCATGTCCTTTTCTTTGGTCATCTATGTTTTGCCCATTTTCTGTGGTCAAAATCCACTGTTATAGACAGACTTTGAGCTCAAAGGAGCCCTTAATGATGACTTTGAGATCCAGGCCTTAATATTTCTGGTTACCAGAACCACACAGAAAGAGCTCAGTACATGTTGCTGGGCAGGTACCTGCTTCCCCTCATCCCAGCCTTCTCCCCTGCTGAGTATACCCTAGAGTCACCACTCGCTGTCCCCAACCCATGAGGTGGCCAGCAAAGAAAGCAGGAAGAACCATCTGGAAATCCCCACTTTCCTTTTTTAAACCACAGCCATCTGAATTAGGGAAATCAAGTTTGTGGAGAGTGAGGAAGTCTGTGGAGGGCTCTGCTCAGGGACCGACGCTCCTCCGACCTCGCTCCCAACACCCTGTCTGGCTCTCCTGCATTCACACATCTCCAGGACTAGGGTGAGCCCCGTGATCGGCATCGCACCGAGGCTCCAGCTCCGTACATCTCTGGAAAGCCCTGTGCTCTCTCGATGGAATACGGGGCATCGCGGAATTCAGCCTTGAGGTGATGAAGTGGCTGTTGGCTCCATCCCTGCAGCTCTCTTCCATGTCCTGGAAGACATAGGTTCCAAGGCCTTTTTCTTCTTTTATTTTGTGTATGTGTGAGCGTATGCAGGTATGTGTGCATGTTTGTGTGTGCACAGGCATACATGTTGTTTGAGTGGGTATACATATGTGTGCACATGCATGTGGGGATCAGAGGGCAGTCTCGGGTGTCAATAGTGCCTCAAAAGCCTTCCTTTTGGGGATGGGGTTCCTCATGTGAGCCCCAGAGATTCTCCTGTCTCTGCGTCTGTAGCCCTGGGATGACAAGTGCATTGTACCCCACCCATCATTTTCCATGAGTGCTGGGGATGGAGCTGAGGTCTTCACGCTTGTGCCTCGAGCACTTTGCAGACTGAGCATACTCCCCTTCTGGATGCGGGTTCACTTTTCTGTGTATGTAGCGCCTTGGTTTAGTCACTTTGCTGTGTACTGTGCTATCCATCTGGTGGCTCTGCAGTCTTTGAAACAGAAGCCACAGAGGTGAGCTAAAGGGCAGAAGGTTTAAGTCTCTGTGCTGCTGTGCACTGGCCAGCATGTATTTAAGTCTCTGTGCTGCTGTGCACTGACCAGCATGTGTTTAAGTCTCTGTGCTGCTGTGCACTGACCAGCATGTGTTTAAGTCTCTGTGCTGCTGTGCACTGACCAGCATGTGTTTAAGTCTCTGTGCCCAGTGAGCACAGGAGAGCAGCAGAGATGTCCTGGCTGGTTTCTCACTACTTCACCATCATGGGACATGCCGCCACCCCCCCCACCCCATCCCAGCCAGCTCTCCCTGACATCTAGAGCCATGTCAGGGATTCTGAACTCAAAAAAAATTGCATGCCAAAAATTGGCAAAAAAATAAAAGCACAAATAGGAGCAGGGGGTGACATCAGTACACAGCTCAAAGGTCAAAGAAGACAGGGATAAGAAGAGACCCCTCACCCCAAAGCAAACAAGCCGTGTTTTTAAAATACTAAGGGAAAGGCCAGGCGTGGTGGCACACACCTTTAATCCTAGCACTTGGGAGGCAGAGGCAGGTGGATCTCTGTTCAGGCCAGCCTGGTCTACAGAGGGAGTTCCAGGACAGCCAGAGCTACAGGAAGACCCTGTCTTAAAAAGACCAAAAAAAAAAAAAAAATACTAAGGGAAACCAATGGGGGCTTCAGGGAGAGAGTTTGGGACAGGGTCTTCCCGGAGCCACGGCTGGCCTGGAACTCACTATGTAACCCAGGCTGCCCTCAATCTCACAGAGATCTCACTCTGCCTCCCAAGTACAGCATTAACGGTGTGTGCTACTACCATCAGCTCAATGGGGTTTCTTAGTAAAAAGGAAGTCACAGAAGGGGGAAGCGATGTGCCACCCCCCCCACACACACACACACACAGCTCAGCCCTATCAGGTGCAGGGTGGAGGGCTGGTGGGCACCTATGGGAGGCAGCCTGAGTGCACATTGACTGCCACATGTACAGTCCCTGCTCCACATGTTTCACTCAAGGAAACTGAGGCCATGTCAAGGACCCTGAGCCAACTGGCTGACTCCCAATGCCCACATCTAACCATGAAGTCTGTCAAGAGCAAGCATTATGAGCCAGGCTAGCTAGGAGCTGCCTATGGGGGTACAGTGACCAGGAAAGGCCTGGCCTGCTGTGGGGCCTCAGGAGACAAAGTGGAAGGGTAGTCACGAGCCGGCATTAGGAAAGAAAGTAGGAGGGGAGGCCACACACACACACACACACACACACACACACACACACACAGCAGTATGGAACAGAGCACTGTCCCCACCTGGGCAGTAACCACTCAGTGGAGAAGCAGCCTGGTAAGGGCCCGGCCCATTCCCAGCTTGGGGGTGGGGGTGAGTCCATAGCTCTTATGTGGGTGACTTGGCAGGAGGAGGCTGGAGGCCTGCAGTGCACGTGGCTGGAGGCTGGGAGCAGGCAGATCAGCAAAATGGGAAAGCAGGGTGGATGGACACACGCCGGTCAGGAAGCAGGGCTTTAGAACTGCAGAGGGCACCACAGGTCTTGGCTGTGATCCCGCTGTTTGTTTAGAAGGGCTGGTGAGCAGTAAGTGGGCCAAAGGAGCCATGCTGTCTGTCCTGAGAAGGGCTTCGGGCATGTCTCCCAGACACTTCCAGAAACCACTGCAAAAGGAATGTGTGGGTCCTTTGTAGGGTAGAGGTGACCTTACCTAGAAGGATGGGAGTGTGCTTTCACTCCACAGATGCGAGTTGAGGGCCTACTGTTCGCCAGGCCCTAGTGACACCAGGCTAGGTAGAACAGGCCATTTCCTTCACATCGGCTTGAGTTTGAGTAGATGGAGACAGATGGTGGCCCAGGATGCAACCAGGTGGCCTTCCCAGGATCCCTCAGTGTTTAGAGAATGAGGCCAAGGAAGGAGTCAAGGAAGGCTTCCCTGTGGAGGTGGTTGATGAACAGAGACCTGATGTTGCTGTGTGGCCATCTGGAGAAAAGATTCAACCAAGGTTGAGGCCATGACACGGGTACCTTCCCAGTGGACCCAAGGGACAACAGAGGGTTGTCTGCAGAGTAGAGTGAGCAGGCAGAATAAATGAGCTCCAAGAGGTTCAAAGGTGGATTGAGATTGCAGTGCTCCCATAGGAGGGCCACCATAGGGACTTTGGCTTTTACTGGGAGAGTAATAATGGCCGCAGGAGTGGTCCCCGTGAAGAGAACTTGATGTGACTCTGGCAGTGTGTGGAAAATAGCCTGGCTGTGACAGGATATGAGCTTCGTTGGGGCTACAGAACCACTTGTTGGCTCCCATCTGTGACCTAGGCTGGGGTCCCCATGAACATGACTAGCCAGTCTGTCTTTCCTTCTCCCTGACCACTACCTCATTCGTTGATTCATTAACAAGTTTTCATGGAGCACTTAGGCTGATCCAGGGTCTGAGGGCAATGGGAACCTGTGTGACTAACCAGGCATGTACCCTACACTCAGGGCACATTCCTCAGCCCCTGACAAGGCCACAAAACCAGACAACTGGTACTAGCATGGCCTCTGGCTTGCGGTATGTACCACTGCCTGCCCCCAACTTGGGCACCTCTGTGTGTGACCGACAGCATTCTGTCTCTTGATGACTGTGTCCCCGGTGCCCTGGCCCAGCATCAGCTCAGGTCCACCGAGGAGTGAGTGCAGGAAACACAGAGTAAACGGGACTGTTCCAAAGCAAAATGTTCCTTGGCCACCAACACCCAGCACCCTCTCTGGGTGTCTCCTGGGCTGAGTTCAGGTCAGGCAACCATTTAGCTCACTGTCTGTGGTGCCTTGGCAGCCCGTCCTCAAACCTGGGCCTTGACACATGATTCATGCAGAAGTGAATGGGTGACCCGGGTCAGACGCCCCACTCTGATGCAACATAAACTGGGCCCCATTGCTGGGGTCACCACAGCCTGCTGTGGAGCTGGGGGAGGGGCAGCCTGAAGTAAAGAAAGCAGAAGCAGGAAGGCAGCCTGCCAGGGGTGCCCACAGCAGCCTCCAGCCCCCACCACAGCATGTGCCCAGACACTCAGTCTTCTCTTCTGCTCCCTGTAGCCTCTCCCCTCTCCCCTCCTGAGCCCTTACCCAGCCCAGAGCTCAGGGGCAAAGGTCCTTGCCCTATGACACCCCGCTGAGTAACCTCACCTATCTGAGCCTCAGTCTCCAAGGCTATGAAATGGGGAGGACAGGCTTTGAGTAAGGAAGCTTCCAGAACGTTTCTGTCCTGGCTAGCTTTAATTGTCAACTTGACACAGCCTAGATTCATCTGAGAGGAAAGCCTCAATTGGGGGAATTGCATAGATCAGAGAGGCCTGTGGCCTCTGTCGGGGATGATCTGGGTTTTTTCATTGATGCAGGAAGCCCCAGCTCAGTGTGGGCTGCGTTGTCTGTCCTTGGGCAGGTGGTCCTGGGTGAGGTAAGACAGTAAGTAAACCAGTGAGCAGGCCGGCAAGCAGCATCCTCCGTGGCTTCTGCTTCAAGTTCCTGTTTGAATTCCTGTCCTGACTTCCCTGGATGACAGACTGTGACAAGAAGTGTCAGCCAGATAAACCCTTTCCTCCCTGAGCTGCTTTTGGTCAGAGTGGTTTGTTGTTTTTTTTTTTTTTTTCAAGACAGGGTCTCCCTGTAGCCCCAGCTGTCCCGGAACTCACTCTGTAGACCAGGCTGTCCTTGAACTCACAAAGATCCGCCTGCCTCTGCCTCCTGAGTGCTAGGATTAAAGGCGTCCTGGTCAGAGTTTTTATCACAGCCTCAGAAAGGAAACAGGAACACCTTCCCACAGCACCTTGTGTCTAATGGTACAAAAAGCAGGTGGTAGGTGTGGCTTGATGGCGCAGGCCTGTAATCCCAGCTCCTCAAGAGGCTGAGGGAGGAGGATTGCAAGGTCGAGATATGCCTGGGTGAGACCTTACCACTGGATAAAATGATAAAAAAAAAAAAGAGAGAGACTGGGCTGTAGCTCAGTGGTAAATGCTTGCCTGGCACACACAGGACCCTGGGCTCCAACCCCAGTACTCAGAACCCAGTGGCATTTTTTACAATGGTGGTAGTCGCTGGCTAGCCGGCCCAGGAGAGTCCCTCCTCTTCTGCCCCGTCTCCCCTGTCAAGCCTGCTGTCCTACAGAAGTCTAGTGGATTTGAATCTGAACCTTCGCCTAGCCCCTTCCAGGGTTGGGTCTGCCAGAGTCTGCCCCTAGCCAAGCTTTATGCCCAGAGTCTGCCCCTAGCCAGGCTCTATGCCCAGAGTCTGCCCTTAGCCAGGCTCTATGCCCAGAGTCTGCCCCTAGCCAGGCTCTATGCCCAGAGTCCATCCCTAGCCAGGCTCTATGCCCAGAGTCTGCCCCTAGCCAACCTCTATGCCCAGAGTCTGCCCCTAGTCAGGCTCTATGCCCAGAGTCTGCCCCTAGCCAGGCTCTATGCCCAGAATCTGCCCCTAGCCAGGCTCTATGCCCAGAGTCTGCCCCTAGCCAGGCTCTATGCCCAGAGTCTGCCCTTAGCCAGGCTCTATGCCCAGAGTCTCCATCTCATCCTTTTGGATTCTCCCACCATAGTGTGAGAGCATGGCCTGGCGCCCACCTCACAACTGGAGCCCAAGGCTCAGCCTAGCAGAGATGTCTTCCTCTGAAGGGGAACTCAGATGCAGGCCTACACAGGACAGCCTCGCCCTGCCTGCAGGGCTGCACTTGGGCTGTTGCTGGGCCAGGCTGTATAGTGGGCCACACATGGAAGGTACTTTCTGTCAGTGTAGAGGGGTGACAGGGAAAAGGGCTGTATGACTCATGACTTCAGTTCTGCCAACTGATGTCAGTACTGAACTTTCTGTCCTGTACAAAACCAAGAAGGCAGCAAGGGATGAGTAGAGGATGTCCGTGGAGGGGCCACCACCGGTGGGGCTCACAATGTCGGGAGCCCCCAGCCCTTTGATGGCTGTGGGGTGAAGACAGAGAGGATACAGAGGGTTTCCCCAGGAAATTTACCTTTCTGTAGATTCTTAGCCTGTCCCTGTAGGGACCTGGGAGAGCCCCATGCCCTGGCCAGGCACAGTGACCAGCAGTAAGAGACTGCCAGCTCCCCGAGTGAGGACCTCCTGAGATTCTCCACAGGGTATGCACAGCCTGCCTTCCTTCTCAGGGGGTCTCCACCTTGCAGATGTCTTTGGAGTTCCCAGGGACTCAGTTTCCCTACAGCCCTCCTGGCCTCAGCCTGGGAACCTAGGAGATCCAAGGTCAGAGGCAGCCTGGTCTCCCCAGCTTTAGTCTTCAGAGAACCCAGCCAGCTGCCTCCGGCCTAGGCAGGAGCTGAACTCACTCCGAGAGGTCCAGCATCCCTTCAAGGTCACACAGCAGCCAGGCCGGGGGCTCCCAGGGGTCATCTCTGCCCTTTCTCACTTTTCTTGGGGTGGGGGGAAGCCCCTGTGCTGATACCTGACCCTCAGTTGTCTACCTCTGTGTGGGGTCTGATGTCTCTGTGTGGGCCTTGGGCCCTGCCATGGGTGAACCTAGTGACCAGGCTGCAGGGGGCCCTTCTGTCTTGCAGTCTCATTTTGGAAGGTTTTCTTCAGGAAGAGGCTGGAGGCCTGCCAGCCGGCCTTTTCCACCACCACGGAAATTCCCAACAATGGAATCCTGACAAGATCTCAGGGCCCTTCTCCCGCCCACGTTGTTATGAAAAACACCTCCTTGGTGCTCTGGTGGGGGACAGAGCAGCTGAGACACCACAGTTAAACCTGCCAAGAATTCCCCTGCGAGCTGCCTGGGGATAGATGGCTAATCAGACCCAGGGGACCCCAGCCTGGAAGCCCATCCCTGGCAGGAAGGGAGCCAGCACAGCCTCGGGGTCTCCCCCACATTCAGGGCAAGGGCAGAGTGGGCACAGCCTGGCCCCGTGTGTCATTAACGTCATCAGTGCTGGAAAGCGTTGGTCATTTGTCAAGGAAGGAGGTAGTTTGAAGGAGGGAGTGGAAGGGGCGGGGCAGTGGGGATGGGGAGCCCAGCAGCTCCTCGGTCTTCTAGCCTCCCCTTCTGAAACGTGAGGAGAGACACACCCACACACCGGGAGTTCTGAAATGTGGGGTGTAACGCACTTGATAGTAGGGTGCTTGCCTAGAACGCTTGAAGTGCTAGGTTTGATCTCCAGCACACCATAACTGGGCTGTGGTTATGTACATACTCATACTTCCAGGAAGTAGAGGCAGGTCATCCTCAGCTACATAGCTAGTTTGAGGCCAGCCTCAAACATAAGACCTGACAGGGAGGGAGGGAGGAGGGAGGGAAGAGGGAGAGAGGGAGGGAGGGAGGGAGGGAGGAAGGAAGGAAGGAAGGAAGGAAGGAAGGAAGGAAGGAAGGAAGGAAAAAGAAAAAAGCGTGCAGAAGACAGCACCTTGCGTCACCAAGCGTCACCCTCTTGGGGATGCACAGGAGGACAGAAGTCACATGAATGTGGAACCATAGTTCTGCCCGTGTCCGCTGTGTCACTTGGGTGAAGGCTTCCTCTCTGTGGACCTCCGTTTCCTCATCCACGAAATAGAAGCAAAGTTGGTTCTCTTCTCCTGTGGGTCCCTGAGGGGAGGTTTTCCAAAGGGCAGGTGTGCACGGCAGGACCTAGGGCAATACCAGGCCTCGGGGAACTTCGTCACCCACTCCCCTGTGTATCAGGTACTTACAGTGAGCCAGGCAGTGGGGTCCTACAGTGCACAGAGCAGCGTGTGAGGAGCCAGAGGCCACTTGGCCAGAGCATTCCATTTTAACAGAGAAAGGCCCACTTGCCAGGGAGCCCCTGGGCCGTCCTGGACAGTGGTCACCCTGCTACAGTCTCTGCCCTGGGGGGGGGGGGAGCGCTAAAAAACAAAAACACAACAGAGTTGGAGAGTAGAGGGTGAGCCCTGCCATTGTCCATGGAGAGATCCAAGCAGAGGCCACAAGGAGGTGACAGCTGATCAGGGACCCCATGAAGTGAGGGAAAGAGATTCATGGATGTCTAGCCGATCCAGAACAACACCCTCAAAACTGAGAAGGACACTGGCCTGCTAAAGGGAGCCAAAGAGAGCTATGGTGGAGAGGACTGTGGTGGAGAGGGCTGTGGTGGAGAGGGCTGTGCTGGAGAGGGCTGTGCTGGAGAGGGCTGTGGTGGGGAGGGCTGTGGTGGAGAGGGCTGTGGTGGAGAGGGCTGTGGTGGAGAGGGATGTGGTGGAGAGGGCTGAGGTAGAGAGGGCTGTGCTGGAGAGGGCTGTGCTGGAGAGGGCTGTGGAGGAGAGAGGGCTGTGCTGGAGAGGGCTGTGCTGGAGAGGACTGTGGTGGAGAGGACTGTGGTGGAGAGGACTGTGGAGGAGAGGGCTGTGGTGGAGAGGGCTGTGATGGAGAGGGCTGTGGTGGAGAAGGCTGAGGTAGAGAGGGCTGTGCTGGAGAGGGCTGTGCTGGAGAGGGCTGTGGTGGGGAGGGCTGTGGTGGGGAGGGCTGTGGTGGAGAGGGCTGTGGTGGAGAGGGCTGTGGTGGAGAGGGCTGAGGTTGAGAGGGCTGTGCTGGAGAGGACTGTGGTGGAGAGGACTGTGGTGGAGAGGACTGTGGAGGAGAGGGCTGTGGTGGAGAGGGCTGTGCTGGGGGGGCTGTGCTGGAGAGGGCTGTGCTGGAGAGGGCTGTGGTAGAGAGGGCTGTGCTGGAGAGGGCTGTGCTGGAGAGGGCTATGGAGGAGAGAGGTCTGTGCTAGAGAGGACTGTGGTGGAGAGGGCTATGGTGGAGAGGGCTGTGCTGGAGAGGGCTGTGGTGGAGAGAGGGCTGTGCTGGAGAGGGCTGTGGTGGAGAGGATTTGGAGGAGAGGAGGTTGAGGAGAGGGCCATGGTGATTATTGATAGCTAGTTGCATTACCCGAATCACCCTTGAGAAGTTACAGATGCCCGTACTAGCCTGGGCCANGGGCTGTGGTGGAGAGGGCTGTGCTGGGGGGGCTGTGCTGGAGAGGGCTGTGCTGGAGAGGGCTGTGGTAGAGAGGGCTGTGCTGGAGAGGGCTGTGCTGGAGAGGGCTGTGGAGGAGAGAGGTCTGTGCTAGAGAGGACTGTGGTGGAGAGGGCTATGGTGGAGAGGGCTGTGCTGGAGAGGGCTGTGGTGGAGAGAGGGCTGTGCTGGAGAGGGCTGTGGTGGAGAGGATTTGGAGGAGAGGAGGTTGAGGAGAGGGCCATGGTGATTATTGATAGCTAGTTGCATTACCCGAATCACCCTTGAGAAGTTACAGATGCCCGTACTAGCCTGGGCCAACTGAAGAGAAACAAATGCAGGGCTAACTACAGAAATCCAGAGAGCGGGGCTTTAGGTGCAGCTGTATCCTGGTGCTCAAATCAGTTCTGTATCCCCGCTCTGCTGTGTCTTCATTCTTATGAAGGTCTGACAGTAAAAGCATAGATCACACCTGCCTGTAACCCAGCACACAGTTGTTTGCTCTGTCCTGAGGTTCAAGTGCAGTAGGTTTTGGTGAGGTGGGTGTGGCCAGCTGGAGTCCAGTGTGGCTGAGCAGAAAGATGATGAGGTGGGAGGACAAGTAGAGCCAGGCTGGTCCCAGCAAGGACCACCGCATGTCGCTTTGGGTGTGCTGGGAACCACTGGAAGATTTGGGAGTTGATTTGTTTTACCTTGTTTTGTTTGCAGTGCTAGGGATTGACCCTAGGGCCTCATGCATGCTAGGCAAGCATGCTAGGCAAGCACTCTGCCTCTGAGCTACATGGTGCCCCTGCTTTATCCCCTCCTCCAGTCCTGGGTCCAGGGCAGGCCTAATCCCCAAGAACAGAATTTTGCTAAGTCTCAGTGCTTTCCAGCATCTGGCTTGGCCTTCACTAGGCATCAGCTACCACGAGCAGCAAAAGGAACTTCCTGTCCCCTGGAAAGCTTCCCGTGGCACATGCTAGAGCTGCATTCAAGAGCAGAACTGCCCAAAGGCAATGCATGCTACAGACAGAAGGCACCCTGTGGGACTGCCCACCGAGGCCTGCCCAGATGGATTAGGTGGCTCTAAGCCCCTTCTAGAACTCGGCAGATGATAAGTGGTAGTTTTCCCCAGTTCCAGCTCCATCCAGAAATTGGGCCTCAGGCACAGCTGGGCCCATGTGTAGCTGAGTAAAGGGATTCAGGATAGATGGCTGGGGCATCTCAGAGCCTGGCTCAGAAGTAGCTCAGAAGCCAGGTCTGGTGGCTCACACCTTTCTTTAATCCCAGCACTCAAGAGGCAGAAGCAGGTGGATCTCTGTGAGATTGAGCATCTTAGCGAGTTCCAGGCCAGCTGGGGCTATGGGGAAACCTGTCTCAAAAATCAACAACAACAAAAAGAAACTCAGGTATGGGCTTCCTTGTTCTATTCTGGGATGTGCCTCTGCTCCTGTGTGGCAGCTGAGAAGGGAGACTGAGGCACAGGAACCTTGGGAGAGTCTGGTTGACCTTGGAGCTGGGCCCAAGGTCATTTGCAGAGCACCTATTGGGGGGTCAACACTTTCACACACATCATCCTTTTGAATACCATGACCTCGCAGGATTGTGTAGTTGCTTCCACTTTACAGAGGAGGAAACTGAGGCTGAGGAAAGGCCTTGGTACATTCATCATGTAAGTTTCAGAATTCATAGAAAAAAATCAAGGAGAACCTTCCCCGCAGAGGCTGTGCTGTGAGCTATGCAGTGATATGGGCTGTTAGAGTCTGCTGCCGAAAGGAAACCTGTCCAGCTCTGTGCAGATGTCTTTCCTTCCTCTCTCCCTCTCTTCTGTCCTTCCCTCTTGAGGTATCTATGAATGTGCTAGATATTGTGCCGAGGTCTGGGAATACAGGAGTAGTGACTAGAAAAAATACAGTCCTGGTCTTTGGTGGTCTAGAGTCCAACATTAATCTGGTAATCATACGAATGGACATAAAATACAACTCTGATAAGTGCGACATTAGAATACGCCACATGAACACCAGGTGAGGCCTCCCGGAGGCAGGACTAGGCCCAGTGTAGGAGGGTGAACACAAGGCTACTAAGTGATAATGGACAGGGAGGAGCATCCCAGGCAGAGGAAACAGAACAGACAGTGGTCATAAGAGAACGGCAGTATGGCTGGAACCACGGAAAGAGAAGAGAGAAAGGGTTACTGGGCAGACTGGGCAGCAAAGACCTAGATCCCAGCTCTTGGAATTTCACACTGAGTTTTCTGAAGACTAAGGACAAAGTGGTTTCGGGTAGTTATGATGTGACCAGAGTTGCTTTTCTGAGAGGCAGCAGGGAAGCCACTTAGGTACCACCACAGTCACCTGAGCAGGGACAAGGGCGGGAAGAGGCCAGAGTCAAGAAGACGTGGCTTCAAGGAAAGACAAGAAGGAGGCAGAGACCACAGGACTGTGATGGAAGGGAAAGAGTCACCAAGAGGGATGAGGCCTTTGATGATCATAGGGAGCCCCGCCCCGGGAGTGTGGGCTCAGAGAGAGGGCTAGAGCTAAGCTTCAGATGAGCAGATGGAATCCCCATCTCACCTCACCCACCCAAATAAGCCAAGATGAAAGAAAACACAGGGACACTTTGTGATGTTGGATTTGACTGTGGTTTCTGGGATATGACACCAAAGGCACAGATAATAAAAAAAGAAAAAGAAGAAGAAAATAGGTAAGTTGGACCTCATCAAAACTGAAATTTTTATGGATCAAAAGATACTTCCCACAAAGCATAGAAGCTAGCTACAGAATGGGAGGAAATATCTACAGGCTGTATATCTGAGAAGGGATTAGAATTCAGAATACACAAAGAACTCCCACAGCTTGGTAACAAAGATAACCAAAGCTTTCAAAATGAGCAAAGGACTTGAAGAGATATATCTGTAAAGACACAGAAATGGCCAGTCCTGCAGGGAAGACTGTCAGCACACTAGTCTTGAGAGAAACGGTACAAAGCAGAGCCTCAGTGAGATTCTGCTGCATGCCTGTCAGGATGACTACCACAGATAAACGAAGCATTGGCAAGAGGAGGCGGGGACTGACAGCCTGGGCATTGCCAGTGAGAATAGAAAATGGAGCAGTCACTGGGGAGAACAGTATGGCAGGTCCTCAGAGCATTAAGCACAGAATTACCAAAGGCTCTGAAATTCCATTTCTGGGCATATACACAAAAGACTGAAAGCAAGAATTCAAACAGATGTTTTATGCTCATTAATAGCAGCATTATTGACAGCATCCTAATGTAGGCAGTAATCCAAACGTCTATGCATGGATGAGTGAATAAACCAATGTTTGGAATGGAATATTACCTAGCCTTTAAAAGGAAAGTGATTCTGACACACACTTCAAGGTGGATGAGCCTTGCAGACAGCCTCATTGGAATAAGTCAGAAGTAAAAGTACAAAGATGGTATGATTCTATTTATATGAGGTTCTTAGAGTGGTCAAGTTCATAGAAATGTGAAGGACAGGGCAGTGGGCTTCAAGAGAACTAGTCATTGGGAATTAGTGCTTGATGGAGACAGAGATTCGTTTTGGGAAAATGAACAGGGTTCTAAAGTGGCTGATGATGAAGCCCTGGGTTCAAGTCCCAGCACCACCTGAGCCAGGCACACGCCTGTGATCCCAGTGCTTGGGAGGCAGAGGCAGGTGGCTCTCTGTGAGATCAAGGCCAGCCTGGTCTACAGAGTGAGTTCCAGGCTAGCTGAGACTATACGGAGACCCTGTCTCAAAAAAACCAAAAAACTAATTAAAATGATAAATTTATGCTATATGAGTTGAACCACAATAAAAAGAAAAATAGATGAAAGGAATATATCAAAAAACTCAAAGGTTAAATAGAAAAGCTACAACTATAAACCTTCTAGAAGGTAATAGGAGAGACTTCACCAGCTAAGGAAACAAGAGGTGATTTCTCAGAAGAAAAGACAGGAAACACTATAAAAAGAAAAGCATAGATGCATTGAAAGTTATCGAGTGTGTATTTATTGAGGAGACATCCATACAGAGAGGCCAGCAGGATGCTCATGAAGAGGCCTGGGCTGTGGGAGGCTCTTATGACCAACTGATATTTTTGAGCTGCAAATCAGTATTTTAGGTCTTATATTAGTGTTTTTCATTGCTGTCACAAAACACCTGAGGAAAATCAACTTATAGGAAGAAAATTGCGTTTCAGCTCATAGTTTCAGAGGCTTCAGTCTCTGAGACTTGGCTCTGTTGTTTCTGGGTCATAGTGAGTTAGGACAATGATGGAGCAGAGCAGCTTACCTGAGGGTAGCCAGGAAGCAGAGAGGAAGATAAGGAAGAGGAAGGAGGCACAGCCGAAGCCATGCCCCCCATTCAGTTCACCTAGGTCCACCTTGAATCTCTCGCTTCTTATCATCCCATGAAATTAGGACCTGTCAGTGGATGAACCCAACGATGAGGTCAGTGCTCTCATAATCCATCCATTCACTTCCTAAGTGTCCATCTGTGAACGCTGCTTCAGAGAGAGCAAGCTTTCAACCCATGAGCCTCTGTGGGAATGGACCCACCACAGGTCACCTGCCATGTATCTGGACTAGAGGAAACACTCCTCGGCTGCTTCTAAAAGGGGGTCTGGCAGGGATGCCTAGCGTTTTCTAGCATGCCCCTCAGCCCCACTAGGGTGGCCTTAGACCTGCTTCCTGCACGGACGGGACAACACGGGCTTACGTGTGTTAGATCCTCTCTTCCAGCTCTGGGCCTTCTTTCTCTCCCTCCCCCCCTTCCCCTGGAGACAGTGGGGAGCCAGGTGGAAACCACAGACGGTAGAGGAGCAGGAAGCAGGCCTCAAGAGCTTTGCTTGTTTCTTGGGAAAGAGGCCGCCACAATCTGGCCCCTGCTACCATGCTGCTGCAGAAGGATATAGGTCATTATGGGTTCCAGCCCCATGTGGGCCAGAGAGTACAGAGGCTCTAGCCTTGAACCTTCTCCCTCACTGTCCCAAGCTCCTGCACATCTGTGTCCTCCAGGAGTGAGATCTCTATGACTCACTAGGAATCAGGAAGTAGATAATGTCTCCCACTAGAGACACTGATCTTACACAGAACAAGAGGACCTGGGATCAACTGGAACAGGTGGGAAAAGCCCAGGCCCCCTTCTGCAGGCATTGATGAGCTGACCTGAGTTCCCCTCTTCTCTATGGACACAGCTAGGGAAGCCTTGACTGGAGCCTCTGTGAAGGTTCAAGGCCATGCATAGTGCTTCCTGGTCCCTCGGCTTTTTTTCTAGGGACATGAAACCATGCACGTTTGCACATGCAGAAGCTAGGGCTCGGAGATAGGCTCGACTGGCTGCCTAGTCCTTAAAGAAGTCCCTGGCTCCAGACCTAGTAATTGTGGTCCTCACCTCCCTCTGTCACCCATGGGAGCTTCCACACCACTCACCTAGCGTCCTTGAGGGAGGAGGGGTATGAAATTAGGCTGGGAGACCCGGGCTCCCTGGCCGAACCAGCAGTACCTGCAGGTCAGCATTCAGGACTGGATCATCTGAGTCCCTAGCCCAGAGCCAGCCAGCTGAGGGACCAAATTAGAGGCCAGGGCATCATAGATGGGAAAGGACATCTGCTTTGGCAGCAGAAACACCCTTAGATGTCAGCTCCACTCTGCCGAGCCTCAGACTCCCTGTGTATAGAATGAGAACACCACTCCTTTCACAGGGTCCCAGAAGCCTGGGCAGGATAGCCAGCCCATCTGTGTGCCGCCGAAGGTGTGTCCTTCCATATAGAAAGTGTTCATTGCTGGGCGTGATGGCGCACGCCTTTAATCCTAGCACTTGGGAGGCAGAGGCAGGCGGATCTTTGTGTGTTCAAGGCCAGCCTGGTCTACAGAGTGAGTTCCAGGACAGCTGGGGCTATGGGGAGACCCTGTCTCGAAAAGACAAAAAAAAAAAAGTGTTCATGAACTGTGCCTGTCCTCCTCCTTCCTGGCTCTTCTTGCTGGAGGGGCACTCTACACAACCTCACCAGTGGTGACGTCAAGCAGGAAACAAAACAGCAGCCGGGGGAGGGAGGGGGGGAGCTCACCAGCCATTGGCAAGGCCCTGCCGCCCTGTGCACTGCTTGTCATCGATTCTCTTGCCATGAGATCAGAGCATCACTGGAGATGGGTGAACTGAATTACTGATATTTTTCTCCTCCTCACCTGTTACGTGACAGGGGGAGGCTCTGCTCCTACTTCCTGTGCCTACCACTCTTTCTGGTGCCCCCTGCCACTTCCTACTCTTGACCTTTCTGACAGCAACCCAGGCTCAAGGCAGAAGGACTTCCTTCTGGAGAGGAGGCAGAGCCCATGTGTTTAACTAAGAACCTTGAACTTTGGAATGTGCCTGAGCAAGGTAGTCTCATAGTCAGGGCTTCCAGTATTGGTGGATGGCTCTGTCCTCTTCTACTGGAGCTGCAAGGCTGGGCCTCAGCCTGGAGCCTCTTCTGGTCTCTCACTGAGCTCCACTGCAACGATCTCATCCCGTCCCAGTCTGTGAATGTCACTTATGAGCATTTCTGTGTGCAGCCAGGGCTCTCTCCTGAGCCCCACACACATCCGGCTGCCTGCTGGGCATCTCCGGGAACATCTCACAAGCTGCTCAGGGTTACCAAGTCCCAAACCGAACACCCAAGCCTCCCTGCCCCCCCCCAAAACTGGCACCTTCTCCCTCCAAACCAGCTCCCGCTATGAGATCCACTTCTGAAGTCTCAGTCCCCACCTCCTGCTCTGCCACCACCCCATCCCCACTCGCCTCTGTGACGCAGGAACCTCCTCACTTCCTCTGTTCCTGTTCACACTCCTGACAGAGGTGGTGGATCTTAAAAATATAAATAATTTGCCCCACCACTAAACAGTCTTCAGAGGTGTCCCTTGGTCCTGGAGTGAACTGAGACTCCAGATATGGCTTTGATGTCACCGTGACCTGCTTGCCTCCTGCCCCTTCCAACACTTGACTGGCCCCTCTGCCTGGAACATACCGCCCAGCACTTTGCACATCCTCTCTTTGGAATTGGTCACTGCCAGCCTTCTTTTCTTCATAGCACTTTTTGCCTGCCTCAACGGAAGACAAGCGCACACAGTAGGTGCTCATTTAATAACCTTTGAATATATAAATCAGTAAATAGAGCCAGGAAGTAGATCAAAGGGAAAGGAAATGAAACCTGAAAGAATAAGCTTCTTAGAAGAAGGGGTCGAGCACTGGCGGGAGGATGTTGGGTTTTGATCTTAGAGGACCCTAGGGAGCCACAGAAGGCTCTTGAGCAGAGACACAGATGTGCAGTGGTCACAAAAGGAGGGGAGGCTTGGTGCTTGGTGGTTGTGTGAGTAGGACCTGAAGTCGCAATGCCTTGGGTAGGATCTTGTGCAGTAACTTCCACCTGTGAGCTAATCAGTCCTCACTTTCCTTCTCGGTAACATACTGGGGGCTGACGAAGTGCGCACACCTGGCTTCTGGGGTGCCGAGTCCATGTTCAGTTTGGGGGATGTCCTAAGTGCTTAGTTTACAGTAGCCAGTGCTGCCGCAGAATTGTCCATGAGCACGCAGGGAACCCGAGCCATCCCACCATTGGGAAGCTCACAGTTAATGGAGGTAGCAGCAGATTGGCCTCTGCAGAGGGCTCCCTGGACTGGGCACTCACTGTGTGGAAGGCAAGACCGAGACAGACCGGGTTCCTTGAGGGTGGCCGCAACCGCAGTCACTGGCCCTGCGAACAGGGAGGAGG
This sequence comes from Rhizomys pruinosus, assembly GCA_009823505.1. Classification (NCBI taxonomy): domain Eukaryota; kingdom Metazoa; phylum Chordata; class Mammalia; order Rodentia; family Spalacidae; genus Rhizomys; species Rhizomys pruinosus. The sequence continues at coordinate 2,673,764 of VZQC01014578.1, forward strand.
GGTGCGCTCTGGCTGTGCAGTTCTCAAAATACCCCTGATCCGAGGGCGGACAGCCAGGCAAGCCACAGGAGCAGAGTGCTTGCCGGCGGGTACCAGCAACCTTGGAATAGTCCTTGCCCTGCCCTGTTCCTAGGCAGGCAGGCAGGCAGGCAGGCAGGGCAGAGGTGTGCTCAGCAGTCAGTACAGGAGACAAGGAGCAGACCATCTCTCCTGTGGCCACTGCACAGGCCAGATGCCTATGTGGTGTTTGCCGTCTTGCCCTCCACCCGGCCAGCCAGAGTCTTGGTCACCAGGGCCAAAGACTGGCAAGTGGCAGAGGGTCCCTCTGAGCTCTGCCTCTGTCCTCACCCCTGGGTCTCTGGTTCCTGACCCTCAGGTTCCTCTTCACCGCTCTGAGTCTTCATCCATGTCTTCTAAAACCTGTTTGTTTCTCTTCTCCCTTCCTCTTGGTCCCGCTCAGTCTCTAAACTTCGGTCACTCTTTTCTTTCCCTCCCCTCTCCTTTCCTCTATCTAGTAAGAAAATTCCTAGAACACTTACACACACACACACACACACACACACACACACACACACACACACGCGCGCACGCGCGCGCTCATAATTACAGTCTAGCTGAACCCTGGGTTCCAAGACTCTGGAACGAGGATGCAAACTAAGTGCAGAAGGGTGCAGCAGGCACTGTGCTAGATGAGAGGATGCTTCTGAACCCGTTCTATTCCTTGAGAGATGTGGCTGAGCCATAGCTGGGCATCTGGGGTGGGTGGGCCTGCGCAGCGAGTCAGTGGGACCATTCGACAGAATTAGTTCCCAATAGCAACCTCTACAAAGATTAGCCCAGAGGGCAAGCAGGCCACCATGCAGGGGCCCTCCACTGCTCCAGCCATCTCTCTGAGACAAGGCCTGCCCCTCCCCTGCATGCCAGTGGGTCCCCCAGGTTAGTATTTAATGTACTGTTACCATGGCAACCTGTGTCCCTGTCCAGCCCAGTCTCAGGTTTTAGAGAGGTGAAAATGGAGGAGCTGCCCGACACGTCCAGTGGCCCGGTGTCCAAGGCCACTGCTTGGGGCTTGCTGGCTCTGTTGGGAATTGGAGTTTAGGGCCGTTTCCCTGGAGACCTCATTCTACCAGAGAAGGATAGGGCATGTGTTCCTGAGGCTGGGATCTACCCCGACTCTGCTCTGCCAGTGGGCCAGGCTCAGGCCTTCAAGCCAGAGACTTGCGTTCAAACCCCTCCTCCTCACTTCTGCCAGCTGCTAGGCAGGCACTGGGTCCTTGCAGGCAGTTCAGGACCATGGTGATTCACGTAAGCTCCAGTTGCCCTGACCTGGGTTTGGATCTGTCTGGCCTCTGCCTTTCACCAACCAGATAATTTTACATAGGTCATTTCTGAGCTTCAGTTTCCCCATCTGTGAAATGGGTGTGAAAATACCATCTGCCCCCTACCGAGTTGCTTTGTGGGTGACCTGGGCCACTGTGGAGAAAGCACACAGCTAGCCCCCATGTGGAACAGGACGTAGCACTTTGTAAGCTGTTATTTTGTCTTGGCCTCTTTGTTTGAGGCTCACAGGGTCACTTTAGGTGACTCCCTTTGCTCCTGGGCCTCAGTCTCCCATCCACCCAGTGACCCCAGACCAGAATTCCTGCCCTGCTCTGGGATAGGGTGGTGAGCTGCCCCCAGGGGGCTGGGCAGTTGCTATTGTTATATACCCAGAAGCCTGCCTTTGGAAACTTGAGCTGGCTGGGGGAGAGAGATGCCCTGTCTGGTTTCCTGGCAGCCAAGATGTGAGCCAGGGAGGCTTGGGTGTCAGAGTGTCCAGCGGTGGCAGCCCCCACTCCAGGAGACATAAGGAAGCAGGCAGACTCAGGACAGGGACCCTTGCCAGAGCCAGCCCAAAGGGACACCCTTCCCTGTCTCCCATGCCTGCCCAAGCCTGCCTGTGGAGTGGTCCTTGGCCACAGATACCTTTTTCTTAGGTCCAACGCATGGACAGGATCGAAGAAACTAAAACCTCTTCTTGCAACTGATACAGTGGTTGTCACCATCACTTTCTTCCTGGAGTCCGAACCCCCATTTTTGCTCCTAATTACAGGGGACTTTCTGATTCCCCTTGGGGGACTGGTCCTGGCTCCTGGAGCTCCCAGAGTAGCACGCATAAACTAACCACATCTCCAGCATAGATGCGGTCTCTTTGCAGGGCCCCTCTTGTATTTGTGTTCCTTCTCCGGACATCTACTGCTCTGTGCTCCACATGAGTGACCTGGCCTTCTTTGCCTTAGTTTTCTTGTCTATGAAGTGGGGACAATAAGAACGCTGTCCTCAGAGCTGGGAAATACATCAAAGGTGACTCCTATAGAGCGGGAGCGTGAGGCTCAGCACAAACGAGCGCTTCATTGCCAGCTCCTGTCCTGTCAGTTTTCCTAAACTCAGTGTGGAATCACTGTGCCAGGCAGGGAGGGAAACACACCCAGGAGTTTGAGAACAGGCCACAGGGCCTTGGTGGCTATGGGAGGTCTGCAGCAAGAATTCATCAGATGAGAGGAAATGAGCATGCCCCGCCGTCAGCAGCTGCAGGAACTGGATGGGGAACGCTAGCATTAAGCACCCGATTGGACGCCAGTATTGCTCGAGTCTCCCCCAGCTGCACCACCCCACAAAAGGACCTGCAGAGTACTTGCAGTCCCCTTGTCAGCTCTGCTCTCTGCTCTGGGCCTGGTGGGGCTAGAGCAGGCCCCTGGGTGCTTCAGGCAGATGGAAATAGCCTGGCGCACAGATGGTCGGGGAGCGGGAGCTGGCACAGAGGACCCAGGAGTGGCATCTACTTGCTTGTCCCGCCCTCAGCGCCTCACAGGCCTCTAGGCCTCACTTCAGTCCCAGCACTGAGTCTAAGCGACCTTGTCAGGTGGTCACGTTCTTCTTGGGGCCTCAGTCCCCTCACCTATGTAGTTGCCACTTTGCTCAGTCGTTCTGGGGTTACAGACTGTTAGACTGTAGAGTCCAGGTTAGACTGTACAGTCCCCTCAAGTGACAGCCCTTATTTATCACGAGGTAATGGAGCCACCATGGAACGGGGCCAGGCTGATGGCTGAGCCTCCCCAGGGCCTGCCAACAATCAGCAAATCCACGCTGGATGGCTGCCTGTCCTCTGGCCCAGGGAAGTTTCTAACAGCAGATGATATGGCCAGGCAGGTGGCTCTCACACCCCTCCCCTGACTTCTTCCAGCCCAGCAAGGGGCTGCCATCTGCCTGCCGATCCCTTCTTCCCAGTCACAGAGCAACCAGAGCCCCCACCTGTTCCTGCTCTGGTCCTGGCCTGGTGCTGTCCACAGAGTCAGGGAGGAGACTGTCCCAGAGGTTCTCTAGTGGTGAGAGACTGGGAGGTCCCCAGGTGTATGCGTCCCCATCACTGGAAGGAGGAAAGTCCTGATCTTTTCTCTCAACGCAGTTCTGTGTAACCTGGGCCCAAGTTCAGGAGTCGACTGTGTTCCAAGGTCAAGGGTACAGCCTTACCGCTCAGATGGCACACAGATGTGTGACCGTGGTCAGTCGTTCCACCTCCCTGAACCCAGGTTTCTTCATCTGTAAGATGAAGAAAGTCATTAGAGCACCTGTCAGGGGACGGCCATGTGCATCACGCAGACCTGCGCAGAGAGGGCGCTGCAGGGAGCAACCCTGGGTGGTGGCACATGATGGCTCTTGAGTCACTTTATGCCTGTAGCTGCTCTCTGAGCGCCTTTATTTGCCTGGCTAACTCCTTGCCAGAAAGATGACCTCTGGTCCTCTGTGGCCTTCCCTGGAAGCAGAGCTAGGTACACAACAGGCGCTCAATGCATGCTCTACCTTCGTGTTCTAATACACGTGTTAGGAGGCTTCTGGTTTCTGGGGTCAAGACATGAATTCCTACAGATGCTGTTACAAGGTTTTGCCACATGCCATCAGTGTCTGTCAGGTGTGCTGGGGACCTGGAGCTAGATGAAACCTCGGGGCACGAATGACCAAGTCTCATGGAGACTTGGTTGAGTCTTCCTGGAGAGCGAAGTCAGGATTTACTGAGAAGAGGGCTTGTTGAGTTGGGCTCTGGAGCATGAATAGGAGTCCACTTGGTTGAGAAACAGAAGCCATGGGACATTTATAAAGGTATATCAGATGGTCCACAAAGCAGCACTGAGTTGATTTTTATATTTTTATTGAAAATAAGAAACTCTCCATGCATAGATATTTCCATAGATAGCCATAGGTAGCCTGAAGATAAACAGCTGTCTGAGGGTATACACCTGTCCACTGGGGCCAAGCATAGGATACATGGTCCAGGGAGCCCCCTTCCCTGTGTCAGTCCTGGCTGCAGTCAGCTGGAGGGTCTGTTGGGACCATTTAGTCTGACTTCCCTAGGCCCAGTGAGGGGAGGTGGAGGAACAGGGACAACAGCTAATGGTAGACCTCCCCGCAGTGACCGCCACGGAGGTGCATGCACTGTGCCCGGCTACAAGCCCTGCAGATGGTCCCTGCATGTGCTCTCTGTGGCGCCCACCACAGGCCCCTGAATTCTTCTAGCCCCAGTTTTCTTTCCTGTGACCTGGAAAGAATACATGCATCCTTTAGAGCTTCAAACTGCAAGATTTTGATGCACACTGGCTTGAAATGCTCTTCCTGGCTGGGATTGTGCTTGGAGGAAATCTTAATGGCAGATCTTCCTGAAAACTAGTCATCTGTCAGCATGATTTGAGGATTCCAGAGTTGGAGCCCCAGAGAGAGGGCCAAGGTGTTGACTGCAGGGTGACCCTCTGTGCCTAACACAGGTGAGGCAGCAGAGATGTTCTCTAGAGAGACGAGGATAGGTCGGAACACACTAGGGCCTAGAGAAAGATAGAGCTGGTTAGCAAGGGGAAAATCGCACTCAACCTAGAAGGCTCTTGAACCAGCAACGTTGGCACAGACCGTTGGGGGCAGGAAGTGAACCTCCTGTAAAGGGAATCAGGCAAGCACAAGCAAGACTAACCCAGGTGCTGTGGGAAACTTGAAAATCACAGGGACTTTGACCTCAGAGGTCTCCTCCTGTTTCTGGATTCAAGTGAGAGTTCTAAGGGGAACCCTGGGGAGCTGCTGCACTGAGAATGGCCTTCCCGAACGTCCTCCCAGACAGAAAGTGGGTGGCAGACACTAGAGATGCCCACACCCAAGCCTATGAACCCGGCACCCACTTTGTGCCAGGCCAGACCCTGAACAGAAACCAAGGTGGCAGCTCTGGCATTGGCTGACCTTTATAATGTAGAGTCCCCACATGGAAGGACCCCTGGCTTAGAGAGGAGGCCCGGGAGGTGGCCAGCCTGAGCCAGGGATTGGAGGGAACTGTGAAATGCAGCATGGTGGGACTGGAGAAGCCAGGGCCAGGTGAGACCCTACCCCAGCCTCCAGGTGAGACCCTACCCCAGCCTCCAGGTGGCCCTTCTCAGATGTGTGGTTTTGGAGGAGGAAATAACTGCCAGCCTGGGGGACAGGGCAGGAGGCCCAGGAATGACCCTCAGCATCTGGGGTTTAGAGTCTATAGCACTTCAAGGGGACTTTGTGCTTTCCACGCCAGGATGTGGGGGGCTGGCACTTGGGGAGAGCTCTGCCCAGGATGAGGGTGCAGGGAACTTGGAGCACTGGGAAGTTGGAGGAGGTTGGTGGCTCGAGAGGGTGACGCCTCTGACAGGCCTTGGGCCTGTGTCCAGCTCTACCGATACCTGCTCGGGGTGGCTCGGGGCCAGCATCTTCCACTTCCTAGCTTCCATTCCCCTTCTGGAAATCTGGTGTTCCAGGTCAGCATGTGGCTGTCAGTGGCCTTCCAACACAGCTTGGGAGGAAGGCTGGATGGCTGACCTGTAACTATGGCTACTAAGCAGACTAGCAGAGAGAAGGTCTAGCTGAGGCCTCAGTGACCACATGCCCCAAGCGTAGGGACTCTGGCCCTAGTCTGCAAGGGAAATGACCCGTGCTTAAAGGATCTGCATAGAGGAAGTGCCCCTTTGGCTAGAGAAGTTCTCTAGAACTGGTCTCTGGAAACTGGATCCAGAGATCAGCAACAGGCTAGGAAATGACAGGCACAAACAAGAGAAGACCCTGCAGGGGATTCTGGAGTCTGTGTGGAGGTCTGGAATAGTCTACTGGAGGGACACAGAAACAGGATTTTAGGGAAGCCAAGCCATACACACACCCACCCATCCCGATTGACTTTTTGGGGTTGTCAGAGCCTGGGCATGAGGCCTGTGATGCTGCACAGCCTTAGCAAGACTAGGGTCCCCTGAGCCTGTGTCCCCAGAAGTCTGCATTCGAATCTGTCCCCTCACAGATGGCTAGTGAGAGCAGTCAGCAGCCCCCACCCCCACCCAGACCCCCTTCTGTCACAGGCCTTGGCTGTGCTTGAGAGTGTGGTACGGCGATATTTTTAGAAGTGGCACCATCTGTTCAAGGTGCCGAATGGATTCTGCGCATCTCCACAGTGGCCAGGGACAGCCGTGCCAAGTCAGGAGAGGACTGCAGAGCAAGCCAAGGCCCCCTTCAGTCATGCTGTAGTTAGGCTCATCACTGACCGGCCTGTCATCCTGAGCCCTGCAGGGCATGCGATTCTGGGCTGCAGGGATTGGCCAGCTAACGAAGCAGACAAGGTTGGGGCAGGAGATGTCATGGCCCCCACCCTGGATGTCTCCTTGTAGAGTCTCAGTGTCCTGACCCTGACCTCCAGGACTGAGATGGCTAATGGAAGGACAGAAGAGGAAGGCCAAAGGGCAGTCTGTATGGATCCCCTGCAGAACCTAACACTGGGTGTCGTGAACATGTGTATCTGACTGATGTGTTCCAGAAGGGCTGGTACACCTCTCTGCTTGTCCTACCACCAGGGCAGCTGAAATGTGATGCTGGTGATTCAGAGCAGGGGCCTGGACAACACTCTTCTCCTGGGTTCAAATCTCACCCAAAGTGACCCCAGCCTACTTGCTCAGCTAACCGAACCTCCCCCTGTTCATCTAGGAATTTGGATCCCAGCACCTGCTGCTCTCTGGGGCTGGGGCTGGACTTGTGGGTGCCATGCCTATATATGGGGGGGGGGCATAGTGACATCCCTGTATGGGAAGGCACTGCAGTGAGCTGATCCTGCTACAAGAGCACAGAATTCACAGAAGGGAACCTCTGGTGGAATCTGAGGGCCTGGAGTACCTCCAGAGGGGGCACTTGGTAACCACAGGATGGTCAGCAGCTGCAGCTGGAAGGTGTAGACTTCACCATGAGATGCCTATTCCTGGTGCCATTTCTTTTTTTTTTTTTTTTTTTTTTTTGTCTTTTCGAGACGGGGTCTCCCTGTAGCCCCAGCTGCCCTGGAATTCACTCTGTAGACCAGGCTGGCCTTGAACTCACAAAGATCCGCCTGCCTCTGCCTCCCAAGTGCTAGGATTAAAGGCGTGCGCCACCACACCCGGCTCCCAGTGGCTTTCTTTGTCCATGGCAGAGCTAGCGGTGGTAAAAATCAAGCCTGTGCTATGGTTTGGAGGACTGTGCTCTCAGAGTGCTCATAGTCTTGTGGGATCAGGTTGAACTGGAAAACCGCACCCCAAGACTGTAGTGTCGAGAAGTGAACCTGCTGAGGACCTGGCAATGGGGAGCAGTGGGAATTTGGAGGGGGGCATTAGAGATGACTTCACAGAGAAACTGGCATTATTAGAGCTGGGTCTTAGTGATAAAGCTTCAGGTAACAAAGACTCAGTGCTCAGCCATTCTGGAAGGGGGGGCATGTGTGCAGAGATGGGAGGCAAGACTGTGTATTAGACCTGAAATGGCAGCCTGTGCCAATAGAGCAGAGCTGGGGGATGGCACAGAACCAGTTGGGCAGGATCCTAAAGGCTGGGGTCTTTGAAGGCTTTTATTATTTTTTGCATCTGTGTATAAGTGGTGTGTGTATATTGTGTGATTATGTGCAAGTGCACAAACCAATGTATGTACATAGAAGCCAGAGGTTGACATCAAGTGCTCTCCACCTCAGTGTGTGTGTGTGTGTGTGTGTGTGTGTGTGTTGCATGCAATGAGTGTGCGGGTGTGCATGCCCCTGTGTCTACATGCAGAAGCCAGAGCACAAAGTTGGGTGTCTTGTTCTGGCTCCTTATTGCTTTGAGACAGGGTCTCTTACTGAACTAGAAACTCACCATTTTGGCTAGGCTGGCTGGCCAGTCAGAATTCCAGCACTGGAATTACAGCCACCAGCAGCCATTCCCAGCTTTGCATGTAGATTCTAAGGATCTGAATTCAGGTCATCATGCTTGTACAGCTAGCACTTTACCTGCTGAGCCACCTCCCCCATCAAAAGGTGGCACACCAGTGGTGAACATAGAATTAGGCCTCAGTTCAGCCCAGCCACTGCCACTCATTGCATGTATGTTCTTGAGCGTGACCTTACTTCGTGCCCCTTCCCTCAGTTTCCTCATCTGAAACATAAAAATCAAATATCCTTCATGCACTGTCACAGGATAAAGTTTATGCAAAGTACGACGTGGCTCCAGGCTCACAGAGCCTCGAGTTCATGGTAGTCACTGCCATCCTGGATGCAGGGTGGAGAAGGAGAGTGTGAGGCAGGGAGGGCCTAGGACGTGTGGCAAGGCCGAGGCGAGGAACCTGGATGGAGTTGCAGAGCCCCAGAAAGGGAGAGGAGGAGGGAGTGGCCTGGGACCGCGCACCCGATTGACTGTAAAAAGAACCACATCATCAGGAAGTGCTTGGATCCCACAACAAGCACGAGGGTCATAGGACATCTGACACACTCTAAAGGCCCAGGACGCCTCCAGAAGGGACACTTAGTAGCCACAGAAAGGTCAGTTGTAGATCCTGGGAACAGAACAAGGTAGAATGGCTAGCCTAAGAGGCACACTGGTGCCAGGTGGGTAGCATCACCCATGAGTAGAGAGATATTACAGGTACCAAAGGCAGCACCATGGCCAGCCTACACTGGGCCCCAGAGAAACCAGGGAAGGATGGAGGAGAGGGGAAGGGACCCCCATGCGGGGCAGGGACCAGGGGACTGGAAGTCCTTTGAGACAGTTGCTTTCAGACATCCCCAAAGCCAGAAAGTGGCATTTAAATGGTTAGAAATAGACAATTCAGTAGTTCCAGAACAAGGAAGTATCAAGAACAGAAGAAAAAATAAGTGTTCTTTAAACTCCAGCCCTCACCTACAGACACTCATCCATCCATGCAAGGTTGAACTGCACATCTGTATTTTAACCACCCCTGGGGAGGCCAACACAGGTTGTTCTCAGGAACCTCTCTGTTCTAGGGACCCCAAATTCCACTGGAGATGCCTTTACAAGAAAGAAAGTATGCCTTTACCACAAAGAAGGGAGCTTAGGTGCCAACCACGGCTCCTCTGGCTTCCCAGCATCCAATGCCTTTCCTTCCAGTCTGAGGCCAAGTTAAAAAAAGCCAGAGATTGCTGGCTTTCTTCAATGAATCTCTGCTTGGAGACAGGGGTTCCAGTATGGACAACACAGTGTGCATAGTCACCAAGCTAGAGTCCCCTTGATGAAGCTTGGAAGAGACAGGCCCTGTGCTGAAAGGCTCTGCAGTCACCTCATCCCAATTCCACACCTTGCCTCCCGAGGCCTGCTTTCTGTCTTTTATGTTGTCTCTGTCCTTCAGTCCACTGCAACCTCTGGTCATCTAGAAAGATTCCCAGGTCCTTGCTTCTTGCTTCTAGACTCCAAGGGACTCATTGAGCTATTCAAAATCAATCTCGCAACTTAAGCTCAGTCCTGGCACCTCTGGGCCCTTAGTAAGAGGCAACACCACCACCTATGCCCTCAGTCCTGGAAGGAGCCAGGGATCAAGGACTATGCACAGAGACCAAAAATAAACCGTTGGTTGGTAGCACTTCTGGCTTTGGAAGCAAGTGGCAGTGATGGCCCAGTGGATTCTCTGTCCATACACTTGAGTGGCACAGAGTGGCCTTTCACAGGGTGTCATCTTTTTGCCTGGGTCTGTCGTTTGGAATAGTCCCATTGCCTGAGAAACACAGTGTCACTATTTAATATAAGGGGTCACATCCCAATCCTCTTGAATATGAGGGGCTGCCTCCCCGTCCTGCTCAAGAGCTCATGAGAAAGCTCAGTGACCTCCCCAGCACCCACACATAGCACTTCAGGTCTATAGGTACCTTGGCTTTGACCTCCTCAACACCTCAGCCTGACAGACAGCTTTGCTGCCCTAGAGAACCCTTAGGGGCACTTATAACACTGTGCCCTATCAGCACCCCAGTACTGGACACTTCGTAGTATTGTCTTTCTCTGGGCCCACCCTGCCTCTTGGTCAGCACCTCGGCCTTGAGGACAGCTCCCAGCAGAGCCATGTCTTGTCTGTGTGTATTTCAGCTCCAGGACTTTATGGACAGCTCACGTACTCCAGCTCTGTTGGCCTGCTGGCTGGGGGTGGAGGAAGGGCTCACCTTGTAAGGTTCCTTGACCTTAGCCAACCAATCCCTCCCCAGCACCCACCTCTGATTATCTGTCATCACAGACAGAGGTGAAGCCCTAGGACCCATCAGCCAGCTGGGGGCATCTGCAAGTATGCTAGGATTCTGGCCACAGAAACCTGTGCTTTGCTGGAGACCAGAGAGAAGGGGAGCATCCTATAGAGCCGGTACCAGGGTTGTTGGGATTTTGATAGTGCTTTGCACATGATGGCCACAACCCACTGACGTTCTTATTTGTCTTTATCCTTCCTTCAAGTCTCTGTATGTAGCCTGTGAGAACAGAGCAGGAGCTTGGTGAGAGTATGAGGAGATGGTACCAGAAAGGGGCAGGATACCGTGACCAGCTAGGACAGCTGTGATCTCAACACTGCAGATGGAACCTAAAGAAGTTCTGTGCTGCAGTGGGGCAGAAGATGGATCTGAGAGGTGGCTGAAGCATATGGCTAGGCCCAGATGGGAATGTCCAAATCACCTGGACCAGCTCGGGTGGGACACTCTCCTACAACCCACACACCTCACCGACGCTTTGCTGTGTCAAGCTTTGCATCTCTACCTGCTACTGACTTGACTATTTTAACTTCATCAGAAAGCTCATGAAGACTTCTTTAATGGGAAGGCCTCTAAACCTGAAACACATGTACAGCATGCATAAGGTCGACAGTCCTGTGCAGACCTAGGTGGGGGGCAGTGAGCATCAAAGATGGTGGGCACATTATTACCAGTACTTGGGTATTTCTCCTTCCTTCTGCCTCTAGCCAGGCAGGATTTGACCTGCAGCTGGGATGGCCCTTTTTTCTGGAAGCCCAGGGAACTGCGTGTCTCTGGGAAACAAGTATAAAGAGGTGAGAGAATCTTTGTGGGTACTATTAAAATGGTCCTTTAAGTTTAGTGTTAATCCATCCTAATACCCTCACTTTACAGAAGGGGAAACTGAGGCAAAGGGGGAGGTACTGCCCAAGGATATTTAGCAGGTTGGTAAAGGGTTATAAGATGCAAATAAATACAGGCTTAGGACTGACCAGTTTCAGCAATATATAAGTATTTCCCAACTCAACCTGCAGATCCTGACCACAGGGTCATATGAGTGATCTGTGGTGTGACAAGTGGATCCTGTACAACAGGAAGAAAGACTGAGGGACCTGAGTTCTCTCCCTATGAGTCTAGTGCCTGGGGTAGGGGATGCACCTCATTAGATTTATGGCTAGGTGGATAAGTGGGTGGGTGAATGGGTAGTGAGATGGGAAGGAGGGTGGTGGATGGATGGATAGTTAGGTGGGTGAGTGGTGGGTGGTGTATAGATGGATGAATGAATGGATGGATGGATGGATGGATGGATGGTTAGGTGGGTGAGTGGAAGGGTTATAGATAGATGGATGGATGGATGGTTAGGTGGATGAGCGGATGGGTGATGTATAGATGGATGGATGGATGGATGGATGGTTAGGTGGGTGAGTGGATGGGTGGTGTATAGATGAATGGATGGATGGATGGTTAGGTGGGTGAGTGGTGGGTGGTGTATAGATGGATGGATGGATGGATGGATGGTTGGTTGGTTGGTTGGTTGGTTGGTTAGGTGAGTGAGTGGGTGGGTGGGTGTATGGATGGATGGTTAGGTGGGTAAGTGGGTGGGTGGTGGGTGGTTGGTGGATGGATGGATAGATGGTTAAGTGGGTAATTGGAAGAATGGATGGATTAATAGACTGGTAAATGATGAGCAAGTGGATGGATGGGTGGATGAACTGATAAATGAATGCAAGTATCAAAACACCTGGAGAACCAGAGGTGGACACTTGTCCCCACCTCCTATCATTGGTGGCCCCTCTGGAAACCAGAGGTAGAGAGAGTTGGCTCAGAGGGGGGAAGCTGTCACGTGGGTCCCTGGATGACCACCCTCCTCCTTCCTGTGTCTTCAAGGCTTTCAAGCTCTCTCTGTGAGTCTTTTTTACTTTTCTTTTTTTATTTTAGATTTTCCTTTTCTGGTTTACAGAATAGGAATTGCCTAAAAATAGCAGTAACTTAGCTTCTGAGGTATTCATTTTCAGTTCCTCTCCTCTTTCCCTGTTCTCTCTCCTCGGCTGTGAGGATGCAGAGCTGAGGTTGTCAGCACCAGCTCTGACAAACCCTCACATACACACCCTCAGATGGGGGTGGCACAGATCTGTTCACACACTCTGACTGACATATCCAGTGGCCTGTGTGGTTCTTCTAGTCCTTTGGGGTCCTTCACACTAAGCATACATCTAACACTATGGGGACGAGAGAGAGAGAGAGAGAGAGAGAGAGAGAGAGAGAGAGAGATTTCCAACCCCAGCAATTTCACACACCTGAATCAACAGTGCCCCAGGTCTTGTCTCACACATAAACTCACCATCACGCAATCCTGCTGAGCCATACCTCATGCCCACCCACACACCCACACCCATGTTTACCCATACCCCATACCACCCACACACCCACACCCGTGTTTACCCATACCCCATACCACCCACACACCCACACCCGTGTTTACCCACACCTCATACCCACCCACACACCCACGCCCGACGCCCATGTTTACCCACACCTCATACCCACCCACACACCCACACACACACGCCCGTGTTTACCCACACCTCACACCCACCCACACACACACGCCCATGTTTACCCATACCTCACACCCACCCACACACCCACACCCGTGTTTACCCATACCTCACACCCACCCACACACCCACGCCCGTGTTTACCCACACCTCACACCCACCCACACACCCACGCCCGTGTTTACCCACACCTCACACCCACCCACACGCCCACGCCCATGTTTACCCACACCTCACACCCACCCACACGCCCACGCCCGTGTTTACCCACACCTCACACCCACCCACACACCCACGCCCATGTTTACCCACACCTCACACCCACCCACACACCCACGCCCGTGTTTACCCATACCTCACACCCACCCACACACCCACGCCCGTGTTTACCCACACCTCACACCCACCCACACGCCCACGCCCATGTTTACCCACACCTCACACCCACCCACACGCCCACGCCCATGTTTACCCACACCTCACACCCACCCACACGCCCACGCCCATGTTTACCCACACCTCACACCCACCCACACGCCCACGCCCATGTTTACCCACACCTCACACCCACCCACACGCCCACGCCCATGTTTACCCACACCTCACACCCACCCACACGCCCACGCCCATGTTTACCCACACCTCACACCCACCCACACGCCCACGCCCATGTTTACCCACACCTCACACCCACCCACACGCCCACGCCCATGTTTACCCACACCTCACACCCACCCACACGCCCACGCCCATGTTTACCCACACCTCACACCCACCCACACGCCCACGCCCATGTTTACCCACACCTCACACCCACCCACACGCCCACGCCCATGTTTACCCACACCTCACACCCACCCACACGCCCACGCCCATGTTTACCCACACCTCACACCCACCCACACGCCCACGCCCATGTTTACCCACACCTCACACCCACCCACACGCCCACGCCCATGTTTACCCACACCTCACACCCACCCACACGCCCACGCCCATGTTTACCCACACCTCACACCCACCCACACGCCCACGCCCATGTTTACCCACACCTCACACCCACCCACACGCCCACGCCCATGTTTACCCACACCTCACACCCACCCACACGCCCACGCCCATGTTTACCCACACCTCACACCCACCCACACGCCCACGCCCATGTTTACCCACACCTCACACCCACCCACACGCCCACGCCCATGTTTACCCACACCTCACACCCACCCACACGCCCACGCCCATGTTTACCCACACCTCACACCCACCCACACGCCCACGCCCATGTTTACCCACACCTCATCCCCACCCACACGCCCACGCCCGTGTTTACCCACACCTCACACCCACCCACACGCCCACGCCCATGTTTACCCACACCTCACACCCACCCACACGCCCACGCCCATGTTTACCCATACCTCATACCCACCCACACACCCACGCCCATGTTTACCCACACCTCACACCCACCCACACACCCACGCCGATGTTTACCCATACCTCATACCCACCCACACACCCACGCCCATGTTTACCCATACCTCACACCCACCCACACACCCACGCCCGTGTTTACCCACACCTCACCCCCACCCACACGCCCACGCCCATGTTTACCCATACCTCATACCCACCCACACGCCCACGCCCATGTTTACCCACACCTCACACCCACCCACACGCCCACGCCCGTGTTTACCCACACCTCACACCCACCCACACACCCACGCCCATGTTTACCCACACCTCACACCCACCCACACACCCACGCCCATGTTTACCCACACCTCACACCCACCCACACACCCACGCCCATGTTTACCCACACCTCATCCCCACCCACACGCCCACGCCAGTGTTTACCCATACCTCATACCCACACACACACACACGCCAGTGTTTACCCATACCTCACACCCACACACACACCCACGCCCATGTTTACCCACACCTCATACCCACCCACACACCCACGCCCGTGTTTACCCATACCTAATGCTCTGTGGAGGGGACAGGAGGGGGTCTGTCCCCCCTCCCACTGTCTGTGTGACTGAGCTTCCTTGCTCCTCTGACCTCCCACCCAGCTTCTCATCACTGTCAGAATCCACAGCCAGGAGAGGAAAGAAAGTGTCCTGCCCCAGAGGAACAAGAATCATAAATTCAGTCCAGAACAGAGGGGGACAAAGCCTATGTGCTGAACTGACAAGCAGCAAGCCTTCCCAGCCATTGAGCAGGGACAAGGACCCTTGAAGTGGTGGCAAAGCCAACTCAGTTCTGTTTGCAGGCAGCACTCAAGGGGCAGTCCAGTTTAGCCACATAGGGTGAGTTAAATGATCACAGTACAAACATTCACCATGTAACAAACACATAGCCAGAAGCTATATCAGGCTGTTTCAGTTAACCCTTTGAAACCCCTGAATGGTTGACTCTAGGATGCCCCCCCCACACTTTTGGAGATAAGGAAACTGAGGCACAGAGTCCTGCCTGAGCCACACAAGCAGCAACTGGAAGAGCAGGACCTGGGTCACTAGGGGCCTTCCCAATGGACTTGTGTCCCCACATCAATCCAAATTGCCAGAATGATTCAAAGAAAGTGATTACTTTAAAAATACATATTCAGGTGGCATTTAAATTCAGCACATCTTAAAACAGAAGGATTCAGAATCCAGAAATTATTTTTAGTGCATAATTCATTTGCAACAGTACCAGCTACCAGGCGTACTTTGGTTCAGATCTGAAAAGCTGTTGGTTTAGGCTAGGAGTTGCTTTTTTTAAACCTTTCCTTTGAAAGATTCTTTCTTTGTTAAATTAACATATATACATATATATACATGCATATATGTGAGATTCTATATATGCACATATATACATATAAATACATATATACATATCTCCTTCCTCTGCCAATGTCTCTCCTGGCAAAGACTTTTTTTATTAAAGCACTTCTAAACTATTCTTGGGTCATTGAAATATACAATACAGACTCATTTAAATGCTAATAAGTGAAACCAAAATGCAGAAATCCCATATTGTCAGAATGTTCCAGTTTCTGAAAGGCTCGGAGGTTCAGAGGCTGAAGGGACCCTGGAGAGAGCTAGTCCACTCATTTCACTTGACACATGAGAAACTGAGGCTCAGGAAAGAAAGGGGCTTGAACAAGGTCATGCAACAGAAGCCAAGAATGCAGGAGGAGGGGCTCACTGAGCTGTGGTCTCTATTGTATCCATCACTGGGTGATCTCCTGTGTTTTGCTCAACCAGGCCTGGCTGTATGCACTACTTTTGTCTGTGTGCCTAGGGTTTTGCAGCAGTGCTCCCATGCAGTGTGAAATGCTGACTACAATGCAGCCTCAGGAAGAAGCCATATAAGAAACTTCTCTAATGATGGGGTAGCATAGACACTCAAGAAAACTATATCATAGATCTTCTCTGTGAGAGAAATGGGTTTCACTTGGTCCTTACTGCAGCCCTAGGGCAAGCAGGGTCATCTCGGCTGGGTATATGAAGCTTTGAAAGCCTAAGGAAATCTCTCACACCCACACAGTTCATTACATCCCTCAGACTCAGTGTGAGCCACGAAGTGAAGCAGCAAAGACATAAGAATCTGGTGGAGCCTCAGCCAAGGTGCCTGCCCCCCTTCAGCCTTCCTTATAACGAGAAGGGAGCGTAGGGGGAGTACATTTCAAAAGATAATCTATGACCTTGATTCTGACCTCTCTCCTGACCCTGGCAAAAGCAGTGAGGCAGGGCAGGGATTTCTCACTAGCCCCTCAGGTGGGCAGCTGAGGACTTAGGGCTACTCACCATACCTCACAGATGATACTGAATGCTGACTGGGCCTTCCTTCACTCACTAAACATTTATGGAACATAGTAGGTTCCCAGCACCATGTTGGCTCCATGGAAAGCATGGCTGCTTTTCATGTGTGGCTCTCAATCTCTGGTACAAAAGGGATGATGATTCACCATGCCCAAGAATAAGATGTGAGGTGTGCAATGAGCCAGGGATGTGTATGCAGACTGGGTAGCCACAGATGCTGCTGACAAAGGGACACTGAGGCTGAGGTGGACAGCAGCTTCTAGAGTCATCGGGGCCCAGGTGGGGGCAGGTGCTATATGCACTGTCCTGTGGGGGTCCTGGAAGCTGATAGAGTTGGCACACAACACACCGCCTAGTGTTAGGCTCTGTCAGTCTGCTTGAGATCATTGGGATTCTACTCCGTGCTTCTGACACTGTTCCTGCTACAGTTTTAGATGAAGCAGATCTCCCAGGTGGAGCAAGGCCCAAAGTTAGGTATATAATTAAATAAAAAACATGACACCCAGCACGGGGGTGACCTTGTGTGGACACTTGTGAGATGTAGAAGTTGGGGATAAGCAGAGTTGGTGCAGAGAAGTGAGGATGCGTCACCCAGAGAAGGAACTAAAACTCTGGATTGCAGCTGATTTGGTTACCACAGACTTCTCCCTCCATATTTATCACACCAGTCCTTTCCTGTACTTCACTGACAAGTAGTTGTGATGTCTACTTCTTCCTGGTCCAGCTTCCTGATTTACATATGGAAAGGATGTCTCCTACTCAGAGATGAGGGGAAAGTTGTTGTTGTTGTTTTTTTTTTCCTCCAGCTAGGGCTAGATCAAGTCTTCCTACCCTGGGTGTCCACAGCACCCAAGACTCCCCATGGTGGCAAGCCCAACAAATTATAAAAGCCATGATTTTCCTTATCTCTGACTATCTGCTCTGAGATGTCAGAGACCAGCTCTTATTCATTCATTGCCTGGCACCAAATAAGCTCTCATAACACAGTTTTTGAGTGGATGAATGGTGAGTGAGTAGATAAATAGACAGATGAATGGAAAGAAGATGGATGGATGGAAAGGAAGGAGAGATGGAAAGATGAAAGGAAGGAAAGAAGGAAGGGAGGGAGGAAGGAAGTGAGGAAGGAAGGAACGAAGGAAGGAAGGAAGGAAGGGGAGAAGGGAAATGGATGCATTGTAGGTAGGTGGATGGATGAATGGATATGTAGAAGGAAGAAAATATGAGGTAATCTATGGGTTGATGGGTGGATGGATAGATGGACTGAGAGATTAATGGAAAGAAGATGGATGGATGGACAGATAGAAGGAGGGAAGGAAAAAGATGGATAGATTGATGTATGAGTGGAGGAAAGAAAAGGTGGATTGGTTGATGGATGGATGAATGGATGGTTGGACTGATAGATGGGTAGAGGATGATGAATAAATAGTTGTATGGGTGGGTGTATGGATGAATGGGTGGATGGATGGATGGATGGATGGCAGGAGGAATGAAAGAAGGGATGAAGGGAAGCAAGAAAGAAAGGAGAGACAGGTGTTGAATGGGTGTCAGGTGGAGGGATGATAAGAAGTTGGAGGGAAGAAAGGAAGGATAGATGGTAAGTGGATGGATGGATGGATGGATGGATGATGAATGGATTGGTGGGTGCAGGGAAAGACAGAAAAAAGGAAAGATAGATGATGAGTAATCAAGTAGATATGGTTGAAAATCAGTTCATCCTAACCTCATAGCCCTTAATATTGCTGGCAGCCCATTAGCTCATGGCGGCTATTGTGATCACAGAGATAATTGCTGCTAACAATTCACCTGGCTTGTGTTGTCACGGATGTAATTATCAGTGCCTGGAAGCTATGCCGCAGGTAGCAGGGGACAGATAGCAGGTAGCAAACAGCACCTTGGGTTTAAAAGCCCCTGTGGTTTGCAAGGCACTTTACTTTTTACCTCCCATATGTCACTTGGTTTAGGCCTCATGAGACCTCTTTGAGGGAGTATTACCGGCCAATGACTCAGATCACCTGACTGGGTTGCTGAATCCAGACTGCCTGGGTTCAAATCCCAGCTGCTCCACCACTGCCAGCCTCAGTTTCCACACATGTTTATAGAGTTGTCACAGTCATCTTTGTTGTGAGTTGGCTGTAGTAGCAGGCACGGTACTTCCTGAGTGCTTCCCAGAACCTGGGCTTGGTCCTAAGTATTTCACATGGATGATTCAGCAAGGCAGCAGAACACCTGTGAAGCAGATGCTCTGTGTCCTTGTGTCTTTTGTGAAGTAGAGGCTCTGTGTTCTTGTGTCTTTTGTAAAACAATGAAAACAAAATTAGTTCTCTTCCCATTCTGCTGGGAGGCGACAGAGCTGAAATTTGAGTCTACGTATGGTGGGTTTTAGAGCCATGTTCTTTTAGACCTCCTGGCCTCTCTAAGATAGATGTCCCTGTAAGACCCTAAGACACCTGGCACCTAGTAAGTGCTCAGCCTCCCATGTCCCAGTGGAGTAATAGTATGTACAAGTAGTATATACAAGTAGTAGTATATACAAGTTATAGATGCTGACACCAAGATGCAGGAGATGAGGTGAGTAGCTCAAGCCCACAGTGCTCTTTCTGAGACACCGTAAGTGTAAGGCGGGTCAGGGGTTATAAAGGTGCACCCACCATAGCTTCCCCCCAACCTGTACTGTTGCCTGAGAGCTGAGGACTAAGGCCATCCAGGCTCCAGATAGAAGATCTGTGTAACTTTCTGCCCCTGAGAAAGCAAAACCTGTTCTAGAAGATTCCTAATTGACACCCCCCCTTCTAGCTAAGGGGGAATCCATCTACCCTGAGCATCTCACACCCACCCCATCTCACATCTCTGAACATCAAGGGCCTAACCCACTGCACTGGCCAGAAAGAGCCAATGATCCCTTTCCTTCCTTCTCTCTTGATGACCGTGGTCTCATTTGACCCTCGTTTTGTTTGGGCTGTTTGTTTTTTTTCTCCTTCTAGTTGCCTGGACTTATACATGACACACCACACACAGTCTGCAATAGGAAGTATACAGCTTAGCACACAAGCCTCCGTATCCTCCCCTGTGAGGTCCAGGCTTCCTCTAACCCCATATCTCTAAGAGGGGACCCCACACCTCCTGTAACTGGTGTATGCTAGGGATATGATCTTGCTGACATTCAGTCACTTGTAACCGAGGAAATGGGGCAATCAGCATGAGCCTCAGATGCAAAAACTTCCCAATGAGACTCCTAGAACACCCTAGGCCTCTGTCAAGCCTGTTCCTATAGGGTGGTGGACAAGAATCCAGAGTCAGATTTAAAAGATGTTCTACCAGCTGGGCTTGGTGGCACATGCCTTTAATCCTAGCACTTGGGAGGCAGAGGCAGGAGGATCTTTGTGTGTTCAAGGCCAGCCTGGTCTACAGAGTGAGTTCCAGGTCAGCTAGGGCTATAGGGAGATCCTGTCTCAAAAAGACAAAAAAATAAAAAAATAAAAAATAAAAATAAAAAGATGTTCTAGCTGGGCGTGGTAGCACACGCCTTTAATCCCAGCACTTGGGAGGCAGAGGCAGATGGATCTCTGTGAGTTCAAGGCCAGCCTTGTCTACAGAGTGAGTTCCAGGCCAGCTGGGGCTACAGGGAGACCTGTCTCAAAAAGGCCAAAAAGTAAATGTTCTGGGGCTGGAGAAATGGCTCAGCAGTTAAGAGCACTGACTGCTCTTGCAGAGGACCTGGGTTTGATTCCCAGCACCCCCATGGTGGCTAAGAACTGTCTTTAGTGCTGGGCATGGTGGCACATGCCTTTAATCTCAACACTCAGGAGGCAGAAACATGTGGATCTCTGTGAGTTCAAGGCCAGTCTGGTCTATAGAGCAAGCTCCAAGCCAGCTGGGACTAAAGGGAGACCCTGTCTCAAAAATACAAAAAAATGCTCTATTCCCTGGCATACAATGCTTCATGACCTTGGACAAATGGCTTCACTCTCATGGGCTCATTCTCTTTATCAATAAAATGGGCTTAATTAAAATATCCACCTTGTGTTGTTACAAAGACCCAACAGGAACCTGGGCTTGTCAAAGCATCCCTATAATATAGTATCCAGGAGGCAGAGGCTGAAAGAGCAGGAGTTCAAGGTCATCTTCAGCTACATAAGGAGTTCAAGGTCGTCTTCAGCTACATAGGAGTTAGAGGCTAGCCTGAGCTATCTGAAAATCCTGTCTTTAAAAAAAATTCAATGAAACATTATTCGTTTGCTTTTTATTCTTTCATTTATCATTGTAGCAATTATTGACAAAGCAACTACTAACCTACCTCTCTAGCCAGAGCAACACACAAAACATACTAACTACCTGCCCTGTTGGAATTTGCCTTCCAATAGATGATACTGCATGAAGTGTGTATGTTTGTGTGTGTGCACATGTGTTTGTGTGCATGCATGTGTGTATCTGTGTGTGTGTTACTGGAGATGGACCCTAGGGCCATCTACATATGAATCAAGCACTGTGTTGGTGACCTGACCCCTGATCCCTGCACATGATACTATATGCAGAGCTCTTAGCATGGCACCTGATATATATGTGTATGATGTGTGTCTGTGTGTGTGTGTGTGTGCATGCATGCGCGTGCATGTGTGTGTGCATGCATGCGCGTGCATGTGTGTTTAAGAACTGGGAGAGAAGCTGGATGTGGTGGCGCATGCCTTTAATCCTAGCACTTGGGAGGCAGAGGCAGGCAGATCTCTGTGAGTTCAAGGCCAGCCTGGTCTACATAACAAGTTCCAGGCCAGGCTGGGACTAAAGGGAGACCCTGTCTCAAAAATATAAAATAAAAAAAGAACTGGGAGAGAAAAGCACCTGCTTGGAAGGTGGAGGCAAGAGGGCCAGGAGCTCCAGGTCACTCTCAGCCACCTAAGAAGTTCGAGACTCACCTGGGCTGCATGAGACCCTATATTTAAAAAAAGAAATGGATGAAAAGGAGATATTGCTTCTGCTCATGTGTGGTCAGCGTCCACCTCACCTCTTCCTTTTGGAGGAGTGCTTCCAAATAAGTTCTGGGAGTGGTGTTGTCCCAGGGGTCATGTGAATACCCCTGCAACACTGGAGGAAAACCCCAATCACACGCCGGTTCTCTGGCATCCAGGTCTCTCCAGGTGCCATGTCTATACTTTGTTCTACTCCGTATAATACCTGTTGGTTCTGATGTAAGAACCACGCGCCCCTTCCTATCCTTCTGTGAGGCATGTGCGCACCTCCTTGAAGCACTCCTGATGGGGAATCCCCAAGTGGAATCACACTGACTTCGGATGTGGCTCACTATTCCCAGTGCACTGAGTAGCAGCCTGGGGACAGAGAAGAGCGACCATTACTGACCCCATTGACAGATATCTGTATGTCTCAGCCAGGATGCAGGAGAGTTCTGGCTAAATCCTGGATGGATTTCCTTCTCGGCTGTGTTTGTCTGCACAGTCTACCCCACAAGGAACTTCTGAGGGAAGTTCCCCAGGGAAAGAAAGGAGGAAAGATATCATCCTCTCTGAACTCCACAGTCTCGCTCTGTGTCTCTGAATGAGTTTCTTTCCCTCTCTGAGCTTCAACCCAATGCATCCACCTCTTAAATGTGGGGAGGAAGGGCTGTGAAGGAGAGAGGTCAGACAAGTGGGGCTGGATGCTGCTCAGGCCTTCCCTCCTCTCCTCATCCCCTACCCTTCACTGCCCACTCTGGATGTCCAGCTGGCTGTGGCTGATGGGTGGGGCTGATCCCCCATGCCAGGCTCAACTGAGCTCGGCAGGGGCCCTTTGTCACCCAACGCTTGCCGGGGCCTGGGCCGCTGGTGTTGGGTGTCAGGGCAGATTGGATTCTCTCCTGGCAGCCCACAGCCAGTGCACTCCTGAACCGGTGGCCTGGCAAGCAGGGAGAAGCGGTTCCCTCAGTCTTCTGGCTTCCAGAGGGACCCTGGGCTGCTCACCGCTGTCCTTGGTGCTGACCTGTGGTGGCTCCAGGTGAGGGCTCTGTGAATCGCAGCTCTTGCAGGGAACCAAAGCTCTGGGTTCAAGGACAGCCTCGTGAATATGCAAGGAGGCTCCTCGAGCCAAGCTGGATGTTTAGGGTGGGGGGGGTGCTGTAGGTGGAGATAGAGTTGTGAGTGGGGAGGGAGTGTTGTGAGGGGAGGTGCCAGGAGTGCTGGTGCCCGGAGACTGTGTGCTCACGGGGAGAGGAGTCATAACCCAGGCTGTGGACACGGAGCACATGTAAACACACAGGGCCAGTCAGAGAAAGAGAAATGGGATCTTCTGTGCACGCAGGTATCTGTGAGGGAAAATATTAAGTTATATGCCTAGAGATGAGACCGTGTGTGACAACATGCACGGAGAGGTGTCTCCATCAGGGTGGCATGAAGTGGGGCCCTGTGCTGGTGTATGTAGGACCAAGAGCGTGCCAGTGAATGTTACATGGCATTTGAACTGTGTAACAGAGGACATGTGTACACCAGGGTGGGAAGTTGGTGCATCATGCGGCACCATGGCCATTAGGGGTTGAGGTGTGCACTAAGTCATTCCCAGGATGTGCCTTAGGGTGGAAATGTCATGGTAACCATTGGGTTTGCATTGTGCTGGTGTGTGAGGGGATGTTGAGCCGTGTGTGTGTGTGTGTGTGTGTGTGTGTGTGTGTGCTGGGTGTATAGTCAGTGTTTTCTGGGGATAGTGTGTGCAGACAACTGTTCCCAGACCTCTCAAACACCTGGTCCTTGGTACCTCAGTGTCTGATCCTCATCACCCATTCTGTGTTTGTCCCCACAGGAGCCACCCCGACCATGTAGATGCCCCGCTGAATGGAGACGCCTGGGTCTGCATCCCTGAGCCCCTTTGGCCCCTGGACCTCACCCCATTCCTGGGGACACCCCTTGGAGCTCACCATCACTGTTACTAGACCACCTCAGCCACAGCCTCCCCCTGGGACTCAGAGTCGGCCACCTGGAGCTGCCACCCTCCAGTGAGGGTGTGCTGAGGATAGCCACACACAGCCATCGCCCAGAAGCTTCTTGTCCAGTGCTGACTCTCAGGCCCACCCTGAGCAGGGACTTTGGCAAACATGGGTGATATGACAAACAGCGACTTTTACTCCAAAAACCAAAGAAATGAGTCAAGCCATGGGGGTGAATTCGGGTGTACTATGGAAGAGCTCCGCTCCCTCATGGAGCTGCGGGGCACAGAGGCTGTGGTCAAGATCAAGGAGACCTACGGGGACACTGAAGCCATCTGCCGGCACCTCAAAACCTCGCCTGTTGAAGGTAGGTGTGAGAAGCTTCAACCCAGGGCTGCCTCAGAGTTGGCCCTGGGGGAGGGAGGGGTGAGTTCATGAAGAATACCAGTAGGATGTTTGCAAAGCAAGACTGAAATGTTTATGGCTTCAGATTTTAGCTGACTTCTAGCAAGAAAGCTGAGTCTCATCAGGGATCAGGTCTGACCTGTGCCACCTGCTGAGAAAACTACAAGGTCTCTGTGCTATGGAGAGGTATCATGTCAGCCTGAAAGGGTACTCACCATGACCATGAGAAACAAGAAGCATCTAGCTTTGAGGCAGAGGAGGAGGACAGCTGGAGAGGACTCAAAAGATATCTTTGCCCTGCTTGCTTGTGTCCAGCCCACAGTGTGGTCAGAGCTGAGAGTCCACACTCCCAGACACCATCAGCTCACCATGTCCAAGCCTCAGGAGTCCCCTCCTGCTGTCTGTCTTGGGCATGGAATAACAGCACTGCAGACAGACCTCCAATTCCAGCTTTCCCAGCACGTCGCACATCCAGGCTGCATGGCACTTGTGTGTCCCAAATCCAGGCTCTGGTTAGACATTTCTGGGGCTGAAATGAGAGAGCATGGACCAGAGAGCTGAAGCTAGACTGCGATGGACAGGACGACAGATGTCCTTGCAGGTTATGCCCTGGGGGATAAGAGTGGGGCTGTTTTGCCATTACACAAAGTGAGCAGACCTGGAGTTTCCAGAGAGAAGCACTCTGCTTCTGGGGCCTCTCTAGAGGGGTCAGAGATAGAGCATCATCCAAGAGACAGAGAGGAAAGAGCTCAGTCCTGCTGGGGTTCTGTTCCTACCCTTGTCTGCTGCAGGTTCTTCCTCTGGCCTTGTGGGAAGCATTCCCTACACAAAACTAGAGGCATGGGCAGGCAGCTCTGCCCCAACTCCTCCAGGGCCTGTGACTCAGAGCAAGTGCTATCCTGAGCACCTGCCTACTGCATGGTGCTTCAGTGCAGACAATAGGCGCTCAGTGCATGGCAAGCATGATTATTCTATGCGGATGACACTTAGTCTCCCAAGTAGAGATCAAAGCTGAGAGGCAGGTGGCAGTTAGGTTGAAGAAATCTATGTCCAAAGTTCTGTGTCCACAGCTGGGCTCTGCTCGACACCATCACAGTTGAGGCTGCTTTGTAGAGCTCACAGAGCCCTCAGAGGCCAGCTGGCCAATCTGGGGGTCACACACAGACACCCTGCCATGCCCAGCATCTCTTGGGTATCTGTGGTCTTCCCTCTTAGGCCAGGAGTAGTTAAGGCTGGTTCTTCTTATGGTCACCCTCATTGACACCCAACCTGGCAGCTGGGCCAAAGCATGGTTCAGTGGAGAGGGCAAGGATACAGGAGGCATCTAGTCTGGCTCTAGGCTTGAAAACAGCCGCATGAGGCCCTAAGAAGGGTGTGAGTTCTGCTTGGGGGGGGCAGGAATCCTGCGTCCCCCTCCCATGTTTCTGCCAATCAAGTCCTGGAACAATGGACTATGTTCACTTGCCACTCAGCTGATATGTTGGTCTTCCTTCAGGGCTGCCAGAGTGGCCTTTGCCTTCAAGTGGGGAACCAAGATGTTGCTTAAGTTGAGGATTTTACATTTCACTTGGCCCTAGTTCTGGGGATAAGTTGGCCAAAGCTGTGACCCACTCCCCAGAAAAAGGGCTGACTGTCATAAACAAATATAGGCCACTGTATGGGCCCTTTCAACAGGCACGGACCGTAAGTTAACAACCCAGCCGCCACCACTCTTGACCTCTGGGCATAGGGCAACACATGACTAAACTCCAGCACTGGACAGCGCCATTGTCCAGCAGTTGCCTGGCCCCTTCTCTGTACTGCTGGAGGGAAGCAGGCATGAGCCAAAGAACACTCAGCCCCTAGCCTGAAGCCTGCCGCCAAAGAAAGCTGCACAGCTGACCAGTGACTTCCCAAAATATGTCCACTGAGTCCCCAGTCACAGGGAGCCCACTTGACAGCTGAATGTCCACACAGAAGATAGATAATAAGACTGAGAACAGGGAGGTTGGCCAGCAGCCCCAGGAGGGAGAAGGCGAGTGGGCAGGGATGGTCTGGACGGCTTCCTGGAGGAAGCGTTTGGGTGTGGCTGTGAGAAAAAGAGATGGGAGTGACTATGCTATGGAGTAGACTTCTTGTAGAGTTCCAGACGCCGGCCACGGACTGTTTTCTCCTCTGAGGACTTGAAGAACAACTATACCTCTGCCCCTTGTCCTGGACCTCTGGGCCTTTGGCCTGGCCACTCTGAGCCTTGATTTGCTCATTTCTCATGAGATCTCTGAGAATATGGAGCCCTAAGGAGGAGGAAAATCCACCGTTAGAGTAGCTGAGCTCCCGCTACACTGACTTCTAGAAGGCTTCCCTGGGATGCCAAAAGAGGTGAAATGGGAGCGATATGGGAAGAGGCAAAAGAGAAGACCACTGCACAGCCCAGCCACGAAAGATGTGGGGACAAGTCCCAGCCCTGCCACTGTCTAGCCGTGGGACTCTGGGCCCAACTCTACGCCTTTATCTCTGCAGTCAGGATGAGGAGGGCAATGTCCTTACATGATGATTATGAGGATAAGGTGGATTAGCTTAGAGGAGAGCCAGTGCATAATGGTTCTAAGCATTAAGACTGAAGACCTCCATTTCCTGTGAATACAGAAGGTGGTACACACTGAATGAGGTGAACTAGGTACCTGGCATCTAAGTGCCCAGTGATCTCGGCTCTTGTTGTTCTTTGCATTGTGAAAGAAGCAGCCATGTTCTCCTGACAGGCTGATGTGTGACTCTAGATCCCTAACTGGTGTCCAGCTCTGCCAACCCCCATACAGGTGTTCCTAAAAGCAGTTAGCAGATCCTGCAGATCAGGAGCACGAGGCTGGAGACCAGCCCTAACTCTCAGGTGGGCACGTCAGCACACCCAGGGGCAGCCTCTGCTGGGCCAAACTTGTGTGAGGCCAGGTCCCTGCAATACTTTTTTTTTCTGCCATCTGGGGCTTAGCGTCTGTCTTATTTCATTTGACCTTCTTATGATTGAAAGAAATCCTTAGCCCCCCAACCCTAGCATCTCTAATTTAGAATCCATGTGGTCTGAGCTGTGCTAGCTCCAGATGGAGACTCTGACTGACCAATTCTGGTACCCCCTGCAGCCCATATGCAGAGAGTCAGTGCAGGAACCTGCTCCCGCCCTGCATAGATTAGCCTCCACCTCACCCAGCCAGATTTAGGCAGAAAGATGTGATAAATGGAGTTCAAGGCCACAAGCAGTCTAACTCTACCTCTTTTTGAACCAAAGGGTGTGGTTCAGCTCCTGTGGCCAGTACTGGGCTGTCCACCTGGATGTCTGACTTTGGTGATACCCTGTGAGCCAGGGTACCCTCAGTCCCTCTGTACGTGATTGCTTTTCCTGTCCACTACGAGACAATGCCTTCTCCCTGTTCACCTGCTATTCCCTCTCCTCCACACTCTTCCAGCGTGGGATGATTAATGGGGTTTCAATCTTGAGTAACTTTCTCTTCCAAAGACATTGAGAGATATTCATTGAACTCCTAGGAGCCTTGGTTGCCTTATCTATGAAACGGGAATAATAACAGCACCTCATAGGGGTGTCTTAAAGTCACAGGTCCATAAGCCACAGTGAGGCAGCTTAGGCAATGCTGTGACCATGCTGAGTGGTCCTGGTCCTGTGGAGGAAGGCCCAGAAAAGCACTTCTCTGAGCCACATGAGGTTCTTGTGGCCCTCATTCTTCCCTGACTCTGAAGGAAGGGTACTTGGGACAGGTCCATGCCAATGGTCACCGAGTGTCTCATAGTGGAGAGGATGAGGGAGACAAAGAGGCAGAGGCAGCTCTGAGAACTTGACACCATACAGCTTGTTGTAAGAGGGAGCCTGTGGTTAATTTTGTATGACTCCCAAGCTGGCCGGCACAATGGGGCAAGGGGTGAAGGAGAACCAGGGAGCAGTTTGTTGGAGGTGGGGTGTGCCTTGTGCTTAGAAACTATAATGGAGAATGGTTCTTGAGTATTCAGACCAGTACCATCCATGATCTGCCTCAGCCTGAGCACCTGGGAGGTGTCGAACAGTGAGTGGGGTCTTTTGTTCTTTTGCTCCTGCATGCCATCTTTCCATGGGGCCTCAGCCCCCAGGGCTCAGCAGGGAAACCAGGGCAGCATCCTAGGCCAGTAGAGGCTAGAAGAGACAGGCCACAAGGCCTCCCTGCCCCCTAAAGAGTCTTCCCAGAAGGGCCTCTGCTTCTTTTTAGGGCTCTGGTCCCTGTCAGCTATAAGGTCAGAGGAGAAAAACTAGTATTTCCAAGGCCAAGCAAACATAGCCACCATCTCACATAAATGTAGGGACCGGAACAAAGACTAGAAACTGAGCTCCATCTCAGCCTCGCTGATAAAGAGGCTCGAGCCTCTCAAAGCCTGTTTTCTTTGTGAGCTTGGGGTTTGGCCCCTTTCCTTCTGCCAGTGAAAGACAATGACTTGAAAGGGCTTCAGAATTTTTCTAAAAAAGAATCAACTTCTGGGGTCGGGATTTGGCTTATTTGGTAGAGTGCTTGCCTAACATGTACAAGGCCCCACGTTCCATCCCCAGCCCACATTGACCAGGCATGTACTGCATGCCTGTCCCTACACGTGGGAGGTAGAGACAGGAGGATCAAAAGTTCAAAGTTGCCAGGCGTGGTGGCTCACGCCTTTAATTCTAGTACTTGGGAGATAGAGGCAGGTGGATCTCTGTGAGTTCAAGGCCAGCCTGGTCTACAGAGTGAGTTCCACTACAGCTGGGGCTACAGGGAGACCCTGTCTTGAAAATACCAAAAACAAAAAGTTCAAAGTCATCCTTGACTACATAGGGAGTTCTGGCCAGCCTGGGCTATGGGAGACCCTATGTCAAAAAGAAAAAGTAGAATTGCCTTGTGGGTTTTACTGAGTCACTGTTGACTGGAGACTTCTCAAATGGACTTCTTTGAAGGAAGGAATTTGTCACACACAGATCAGCCTCAGGCATGACTAGCTGGGGCCTCCAATGCCGTTTAAGTGACTGTTCGTCCCCCTCCTGCTGTGTTTAATCTCTGTGGTCCCAGAATTGGCTTCATTTCATAGGCAGGCACTCACCATGTAGGTAGAACAGCAGACTCAGGCTAAGGTTCCCTAGCCCAGCCTCCCCAGCAACAAAGAGCACCACTCTCCTCACAACCACACTCCTTAAACCCCAGAAGAGGCTCTCACTAGACTACCATGGTCATATGACGGCTCCCAAACCAGCAGAGTCTGTTCACCCAGACCAGTGGAGGTAGACGAGGGTACTAGAAGTGCAACCCAAGGAGTCCTTGGGCCCACTGTGCACATGACCAGAGGAAGGAAGAGCAGACACTCTGCTCTTGAGGAAAGCCCAGCATACATGATAAGGAGAAATGAAGGAGACAGCTGAGGAACATGGAAGATTCCAGAGCACCAGAGTCGGTAGGCCAGCCCAGTCCCTTGATAGTCACACTGGAGCACTGAGGAGGCCCACATGGTCTGACCAGTGACAAGTGTCAACAGTGAGGAGACCAGCTAGGTTGTGACCCAAGCCCTGGTACCACTTCCTGTCCAGCTGTTGGCCGTGGGATCTGTGATCTCAGTAGGCCTCAGTTTCCTCATCTGTAATGTGGGCTAAAAACCCACACATTGCTCATAGTGTTGCTGTGAGGATTAAAGAAATGCATGCAGAGTGCTTTGAACCTGGCAAGTGGCGTGTGTGACATCAGCATGAGCCATCACCAGTCTCTTTGTTGAACTCTGTGTGATTGTAAGGGACATGTTGGGTTTGAATTAGTGGCAAGGGACCAGCAGCCAATCCCGGCAGATTGATGAGCTTGAACAATACATAAGAGAGTATGAGTTTAAAAAAATTAGCCTGCCATTTGCTCTAGGACAAGTACACACCCTCCCCAAGACACCCCACCACAGGAGAAAAAAAATCCTGTAAAAGCAGGTTGATCCAGAGGTCTGTGAGTCAGCAGAGTTGCCTTCCAGAACGGCGCCCACACAGCTTCTGACTCATCAATAGAATAAAGCCAAGGGTCCATCAGTGCTTGCGGAGGATTGTCCCAGGACATGGCTCTGCAGGCCACAGGGGGGCAGGGGAGAGCAGGGAACAGCTACCTTTAGCTGACCACCCTACAGCTGACCAGAGGGTTCCAGGGCCATCTCATCAGGACGAGGCAGCCCTGGTGGCCCCCATGATGCTCGTCACATGGCAGGATCACATGTAACTGAGGAGACACGGGAGTGTTCACAGGAGGGGGCTCTCTTTAGGCGGAAGGCTCCTGGGCCGCTGTCACAGACTGTGGGCAGACGTGGCCCAGCCAAGGGCTTCCAGCATAGGCTCACAACAGTCGCAGCAGGAAACGAAAGCGTGGACAGGAAGTGGCACCTCGATAACCAAGCCATCATCTTTTTTACAAAACAGATATGCACTAAACAGTAAGCACCTACTGTATTCTCAAAAAAGAGAGAACTGGGAGCATACATTTTTGAGTCCCTCAAGCCAGTCACCCTGTCTCTAAGCCTCAATGGCCTGTTGAACAGCTATGCTGCATACCTACTGTGTATTGATTTGGACCACACATCCTCTTCCGGAAAGAGATGGGTGGGGGGGATATAGCTTTCATATGTTCCCTAGGGAGTGATGTTTGCATCACTTGGGGCCGTGAAGACTGGGCAGCTTTCAGAAACATCTGGGTCACAGGTGGGCTGTAAGCTCCCCTTGCTACCCACTCTGGTCTACCTCCCATCTTAGAGGCAGCATAAGTTTGGTTGTAGTCGTGACACCAGAGACCATTACCCATCCCATCATGGATTTATTCCCCACCATCTTCTCAGCAGACCTGGAAATGGGGAACTTTTACCATTCTAACTCACACAGGGGGAAACAAAGGCTGAGAGCTTCTCTACCAATGTGTAGCCCAGCCGCGTGGGCCCTCCAGGCTGTGCCTGTGACAGACAGAAATAACTGAAATGAGAGGGAACATGCTGGAGGTCGAGGACAGAGAGGCTTCCCCCGGGGTTAGGCTGGAAAGATAGGAGGCATTGAATGGAGAGGATGGTATAATCTCAATGGGAAACCGCAAGAGCAAAGGGCCTGGGGTGAGGGCTGGAAGGAGCCAGGGGGGTTCATTGTGCCTGGAGCCTAGGGCAGCCCTCAAAGGGCAGAGGACTGCAGCCATAAGCTGTGGATGGTTTAATTCCCAGACTTCCCTCTGTGAGTGGCAGCATTCTCTGGGATGGGGTCCTGGACTGTATACAAAGGAGAAAGTGAGCTGAGCACAGGCATTCATTGCTTTTGGCTTCTTGTAGGCAGGTGTGATGTGACCAGCTGCCTCTCACTCCTGCTGTATTGTCTCCTTCCCCGTCATGATGAACTGCCTCCCCTTGAACTGTGAGCCCAAAGAAACTCTCTCCCATAAGCTGCTTCTAGCAGGATATTTTATCACAGCGATGAGAGAGAAATGAACAGTTGGTTTGCTTGTGTGTTATGTGCTGTGCGCACAGACCATCAGCCGGGCTGATAGTGTTTAGGTTTGCCCTGTCCGTGTGAGTATGAAGTGGGCCTCAAGCTCTGGAAAGGGCAGGATCCTGGGCAAGCCCATCTGCAGGGGCTGGATGTGCCACAGAATGGAGGGAGACTTTGGGGAAGTGGTTCTCACACGGGGTTCTCTGGCACCTCAAGATTCCACAGACATGCATGGGGAATGGGAGGGTGCTAAGTGGCTAGGACTTTCAGCTTCCCAGTACACTGTAGACAAGAGACCCCTCCATCTTTATCTGTTTTGCATGGTGAAACAGCTGGTAAGGTTTTTTTTAAAAAAGAAAGAAAGAAAGAAAGAAAGAAAGAAAGAAAGAAAGAAAGAAAGAGAGAGAGAGAAAAAGAAAGAGAGAGAGAGAGAAAGAAAGAAAGAAAGAAAGAAAGAAAGAAAGAAAGAAAGAAAGAAAGAAAGAAAGAAAGAAAGAAAGAAGGAAAGGGAAGGAAGAAGGAAGAAGGAAGGAAATTCTTTCAAAATTTTGCAAAGAAAATTTTTGCTCTTGAACTAGAGAAAAGTATGGAACTAGAGTACTTCCCAACCTAGGATAGAGCCCAGGGTGTTCATGTTCTGCACCTCAGCTTTCCAGTCCATGAAGGAAAGGTCATTCCCAGCTCCCAGGACCCTCTTGGTTACATATGAGTAAGCACATGCCTGACCACAGCTGGGCCCAAGGGAGATGTTTATCCATGCCACCACCAGCCACATCTGGCCTCGTGTGCAAGCCGCAGGGCCACATGGTGCTGGGCAGGAGAGGACTCTCAGTCAGTCCACCTGTGAGTCGATGGGCCAAGTTGGGATGGGACAAGGCAGGAATCTACCTGACTGTGTCCTTCAGTAGCTGACACTATCCCTAAGCTTCTTCCCTGTCTGCCTCACTCTCTCTATCCACAAAATCAAGAGGGTAAGTCTTGTATTGTTAAAGACCCTCAGACTCACATTTTAGAACTGTGAGATGCTCTGCCTCAGTGCCTCCAGAAGGGCAGAGGTCAGACAGGTCAGGGCTCAGGCCCCTGAAAAAAAAACCTGTGACCTTGAACTGGAGGTTCAACTAAGGACCAGTCACAGCCCAAACCAGTGCAGTGTCTTTGACTGTCTGCCTGCCCCTTCCACAGGTGGCTCCCATCCAGTCTCAGCTCGCTCTGTGCTGATAATGGGATGACTGGAGGAGGCTGATTTCTGAAGATCAGAGCTATATGCTATATTTCTTTTTTATTTTAGTATTTCTGTTTTTTAAATTTATTTCATTCATTTATTTAGTTCATTTGTGCATGTGTGTGTGTGTGTGTGTGTGTGTGCGTGCGCGCATGCGCGTGTGTGCATCCAAGCTGTATGGAAGGCAGAGGAAAACTTACAGGAACTGGTTCTCTCCTACCGTGCTGGTCCTAGAGATCAAACTCAGGGCCTCAGGTTTGGCCGCAAGCATCCTTTCAGATGAGCCATCTTGTCAGCCCAAGTTGTCTTTCTGTAGCTATGGAGGATGAAAGGCTGAGATTAGAGAACCACATGTAGTGAGGTCCTGCTCCTGCAGCCAGGGTGGCGGGCAGAAGAGCTTGACACAGAACAGAGAAAGGAGGCAAGGCCCAGCTCCTTCTCAAAGACTCTCCCTTGCAATAACTACCCCGCTCCCTGGTCACTAAGCCCATCCCTCGGTGACTAACCCACACCAGCCACAACGCACTGATCCATTCTTGGGTCCATAACTCTTGTGACCTTATCACCTTTTAAAGGTCACATGGGGGGGTGGGGGTGAGTTTCCAACACAGGACACATTCAAAATTCAGAGGGACAAATGTTCAGAACAGAGCAAGGCTCCACCCTCGCTGGCTCCCCGGGCTGGACTTTGTAGTTAGGTAGCCGCCATGTAGCTGTCCCCTTGCCAGAGTTCCATAGCTTCCCAACAGTCCAAGGGTCTGAGCCCGAGTTTTCAATTTCTTCTCCTCCTGAGGTCTCAGTTTCCCTGACTGTCAAATGGGCGAAGGGACAAGAAATATTTGTGCCTGGATCAGCTCTCACGTTAGTGCAGATCTGCAGGCAGCCTGGGTCCTCTGGGGCCAAGTGTGGCTCAGGACAGCTGAAACTGTCCTTGCCTTCAGATGGCTGTCACCCGAGAAGCCAGGGGTGGGGTGGGGGATGAACCACCTGCACGGGCCCCTCACCTCGAAGCATTATCTTACTCCACTGGTACAATCCTGGCCCTGGCTGTGGTTTCGGACACAGAGTTATTTATAGGCCACGGTAATGAGCACCCAAGCCTGTGGTTTCCTGGTTACGCAGCTGACAGCACCTCTGCTGCAAAGAGAGTTCCCCAACCCAAAGCCCAGAAAGGTTGAGGGGTGGATGAAGGACCTGTCCTGATATGAGACAACTTTGAACAACACCTCATAGGGCTAAGAGGCCAGAGCTGGCATTTCTGGCTGGCAGATCCAGGGGGCTACATAGAGAAGGTAGCATCTGAGCAAGAATATCTGAAGGATAAACGGGCTGCAGTACAGAGGGTGCTCCCGGCACAGGGAACGGCATGGACGGAGTCACAGAGGCAAGGGAGAAGGAACTGTAGATGAGCGATGGCTGGGTTTGGCTGGCGCTTGGGGCAGGAGCTATAAGAAGTCATAACCATTCAGAGTAAGGAACTGTTTGAGGTGTCTCACAGGCTGTTCTGAGAGCTTGACAGATCTCACAGTCTCACTGAATCATCACAGTAGTCCCTGAAAATTAAGTGTAAGTATCTCCATTTTAATAAATGAGGAAGGTGAGGCACAAGGAAGTTAAATCACCTGCCTGAGGTCATCCAGCTAATGTACTTAGGAACAGGGATTCAGGATAGTCTGGCCACTCCAGAGCCCAGAGATGGCTCAGTGGTTAAGAGCACTGACTGCTCTTGCAGAGGACCAGGGTTCAATTCCCAGAACCCACATGGCGGCTAAGAACCATCTTAGGCTGGGCATGGTGACACATGCCTTTAATCCCAGCACTCAGGAGGCAGAGGCAGGTGGATCTCTGTGAGTTTAAGGCCAGCCTGGTCTACAGAGCAAGCTCCAGGTCAGCTGGGACTAAAGAGAGACCCTGTCTCAAAAGGAAGGAGGGAAGGAAGGAAGAAAGGAAGGAAGGAAGGAAGGAAGGAAGGAAGGAAGGAAGGAAGGAAGGAAGGAAGGAAAAGAAAGAGGAGCTAACAAGATGGTTCAGTGGGTAAAGGGGCCTACTGCCAAATTCCAGGACCCAAACGGTATAAGGAGAGAACCAACCCCTGAAAGTTGATTGTCCTCTGACCTCCATACTCATACTCACACATGAGTACAAACACACACACACACACACACACACACACACACACACACACGCACACACATACTAAAATGTAATAAAATGTTTTTTAAAGAATAAGAAACATGAGGGGCTGGAGAGATGGCCCAGTAGTTAAGAGCACCGACTGCTCTTGCAGAGGACCCGGGTTTGATCCCCAGCACCCACATGGCGGCTGAGAACCGTCTGTAACTCCAATTTCAGGAGAACTCCAGTTCCGGGATGCCCTCTTCTGACCTCCGCAGCATTGCACGACACAGGTGCACAAACCTACATGCAGATAGTACATTCATACACATAAATAAATAAAATTAAACAAAATTAAAAAATATGTTTAAAAAAAGAAGAAACATGAATATTGAACAAGAAGCTTAGGCTGAAAATAAGAGGCAGAAAGAAATGCAAGCAAACACAACATACCCAGAAAACCAAGTGAGAGGCAGGACCCCACAGCCACGTTCTTCCAGCATCCTGTGTGATGTTGGGTGGGAATGACAGGTGATTCTTAAATGCCAACACAAGGACAATAGTTAAGTACTTTTCAGCTTTTCAGTTCCACATATCTGTTTGGAACATTCTAGAAAATTGTTGTTATGGAGAACATGAAACAACCAAGATGAGGGTTACAGAACAACATTTAAAAGGAGAGATTAGGAGCTGGGGAGATAGCTCCATTGGTAAAGTGGTTGAGGAAGCCTGAGGACCTGCGCTTGGATCCCCAGCACACAGCAGGGTGGGTGGTGCAGTTGTAATCTCTGCACTGAAAAATTGGAGACCAGCTGATCCCTGGACCTCACTAGCCAGTCAGTCTAGATGAACAGGTGAGCTGCAGGTTCAATGAGAGACTCAGTCCCAAAAGAATAAGACGGGGTTGGTGCTCAGCGATTAAGAGCACTGGCTGCTCTCACAGAGGACCTGGGTTTGATTCCCAACATCCACATGGCAGCTAACAACCATCTATAGCTCCAGCTCCAGGGGATCTAATGTCCCCTTCCAACACCCATGGGCATTGCATGCATGTGGCACACTTACATACATGCAGAAAAAACTCATAAACATAAAATAAACATTTTAAAAAGATTTAAAAAATAAGGAGAGTAATAGAGGAAGACACATCAACATTGGGCTGCCATGTACACATATCCACATATGAACTCATCCATAAACACGTGTGCACACATATTGTGCATTCCAATAATGGTAATGAATCCATGCAAACAGATGCAAGAGGAAAGGCTGCCAAGAAGCATCTAGAATGTCCCGGATGTTAGGGTGTCAAGTACGCTCCATCCATGCTTCTTTCCACTCCTTCCTCTTTTGGGCATGTCATCCCAAGAGCATGGGCGGCGACAGCTGCAGGTTGTGAGCCACGGAAGGGACCTAGAGGCACGTGAAGACGTGGGCAGGCTGGCTGAGGAGCCCTGAGTGGGAGAGAACTGGGAACCCGAGCTCTGCATTCCAGATGATTTGAAACTGAGATGTGCACTGACCGGTGGCAGGTCTTTTGAGAAGCTTGGCATTAGGAACAATCCGCTCCTTGAATTATTGGGAATTTGGATCAGAACTGTGCAGAAAGTGTCCAGAACCAGCTCTTCCTCATCCGGTGGCTCCTGTGCAGTGTGGGCCACTTCCTGCGGTGTAAATATGTACTGTCACTACATTACTAGAGGGACATCAGTAAACGTAGGGTTGGGAAGAGGTGAGCAGCAGTGTGCCCCATACAGTGTTTGTCACACAGCCCCCCTCCTTGATATTGCTCAAGTAAATGTCAGGTATTGGGTTTGGGGTATCAATCACCTTTTAAAGTGCAGTTTATATAATTGCACGTTTATGTCAACAAATTCTAATGATGGCTCCATTTAACAACCAGCTCAAAACTTAGCAAACAGGGTGCACTGCTCTAGCCAGGAAGGAGGTTCTCTGGAAGGTTATTGGCTGAGCTAGTCACGTGCTCATCTTGAAACAGGAAGGGGTAATACTTGATTGACATTCATCAAAACTCTGCCAGTGGGAGAGTCATCTCCTGAAGGAGAAAAGGTCATGCTAGCGAAACTAGCATAGGCATCGTCCACTTCCTCATCATTTCTTTGAGTTGTATTTTTTTCCAAATGATAACTTCTTCCCTTCCCTTCCCTTTCCTTCCCTTCCCCTCCCTTTCCCCTTCCCTTTTCCTCCCTTCACCCCTCCTTCCCTTTCTTTCTTCCTTTCTGGATATGGCTAAAATAATATCTACTGTCTGTTTATTTCTATGTAAAATAAACCCTTTAGAATTTTTCTTTGAAGAGCAGGTCTTCTAGCAACAAACTTCCTCAGATTCTGTTTATTTGGGAATGTCCTTATTTTTCTTTAGTTTTAAAGAATAGTTTTGTGGGTCTGGAGAGATAGCTTAGCGGTTAAAAGCACTGACTACTCTTGCAGAGGACCTCAGTTAGAATCCCAGCACCCACATGACCCCTAACAGCTGTCCATAACTGCATTTTCAGGGGATCTGATGCTGTCCTCTGAGCTGAGGGCATTGCATGACACAGCTGGTCTCCCATTAACACAGGCATACACGCTCATACACATAAAAAATAATAAATAAAAATTAAAAAAGAATTGTTTTCTTGGGTAAACACACTGGGTTGACTTTTTTTTTCCTTTCGACACTACTAAACTACTTTATCTCACCATTTTATGACCTCCATACTTTTTAATAAGAAGCAGGAAACACTTTTTTAAAGAACTGCTGTGTGTGAATTACTGCTCCTTTATTGCTTTTGTCTTTATCACCAACCTGCTTACAGAGTATTGGTGTGCCTCTCTGAATTCATCCTTCATGGAACTTATTGGGTTTCATGGATGTAGGTGTGTGTGCGCGCATGCAGCCAAGTGCATGGGCTATGAGCACTTGTGGAGGTCAGAGGACGACTCTCGGAAGTGACTCCTCTCCCTTTTCATGTGCTCCAGGGATCAAACTTAAGCTTTCAGGCTTGGCAGCAAGTGCCTCTCCTCACTGAGACATCTCACCAGCCCAGTGCTAGTGTGTATGAAAAGACTCCTCTGCTCTTTTTCTTTCTCTTTTCCTCCTCCTAAGGCTCAATAATCTCTGATGACTTCTCTTAAATGCAGTGATCCTTTGTTCTACTTGCTCAAATCTCCTAGTAAACGTCTTCAGTGATAGTTTTCATTATAGTCAGTATACTACCAACTTGATGATTTCTTAGTTTCTTTTTCTATCTCCAATGCTACTGTCTAATTGGTGAGACATTATTCTCCTAGTTTTCACTTGTTCTGTATGCATGGTTTTCCTTATCTCTTTGACTATATATAAGTCAGTTCATTTAAAGTTCATAAGCCTAATAACTGGGCTTTTTCCAGGTCTAATAAAATTTTCTAGTAACAGGGTATACTTTCTTTTTTGTGCCTTGTAATTCTGTTGCTGAAAGGAGGACAGACATTTTGAATATTATAATGTGGCAATTCTGAAAATCAGATTTTCTCTCTTCCCCAGGTGTTTAAAAGGCTGGGTCTCATGTTTCTCATTGTGGTCTTGAACTCACTATGTAGACAAAGACAACCCTTGAATTTCTGATCTTCCTGCCTTTGCCTCCAGAGTACTGAGATTACAAGCCTGTGCAACCGTATTTGGGTTTTTTGTTGTTGTTGTTGTTCTTGTTCTTTTGTTTTGTTGTTGCTTTTTTTTTCTTTTTGAGACAGGGTCTCCCTGCAGCCCCAGATGTCCTGGAACTTGCTATGTAGATCAAGCTGGCCTTGAACTCACAGAGATTCACCTGCCTCTGCCAGGATTAAAGATGTGCGCCACCACGCCGGGCTCATACCTGGTTTTATGTAGTACTGAAGATCACATTGAGGGCTTCCTGCATGTTAACTAAGCATTCTTCCAATTAAGCTACATCTCTGGTCCCTGTTTGTTGATAAATTTGCTGTTCCTTGTGGGTTGTTTATTTAGTGACTTTTCTAAACTATGTTTTGCTAAAGATTGTACTGTACCTAAAATTTGGTGTGTGTGGTCACTGAGGCAATGAAGGTTCTATTTGGCTAAGGATATGATAAACATTCTTAATGCCTAGACAACTCTTGGAATAATCTCCTAGTCGTTTTGTGTGAAGGTATCCCTTAATGCTTAGCAAGACTGTGCCCATCTCTGCTTTAGCATTCACTTCCTGTTTGGACCCTGACAGTCCATTGGACAGGAATATGCAAGGACTTCTAGTTTTTTCTTTTTCTCTTATGTTTTCCTGCACCTAGACTTGGGCATTCGCGTGGCATTCTACATTCTCAGGTATATGAAGGGGGTTCAAAGTCCCTATTCTCTGCTCTGTGCCCAGCCCTGGGCTCTTTCTTCACAGGCTCTTCCATCTGTCTGTTTACTGCCATGCATTATAGCACACCCAGCTAGACTGCTGCACACTTCAGCTAGAATATTCCCCTCTAATGCTTTTGACAAACATCACTGGAGAGTTTGCTTCAGAAGAAGGGTCTAAAGAAGGTGACACAAAGTCATCCGAGCAGAACCTCCGGGCAGGCTCCACATGGCAAAATGGAAGTTTTTGAGAACAAGATCCATACTGGTTACTGTGGTCTTGGCAAGCCAGTCCAGAAACAGGGGCCAAGCCACCGTCCCTCAGCTGTGGCTGAGCTAGTGACTGGAAACCCTATGCTCCTAAGTTCAAATGTTTCAATATACTTTTACTGAAATTTCCTCATTTAGCAATCTCCTGCCTGGAAGTTATTATTGTTCCTACTATCATTGGATTCCCCAGGTCTGGCAAGTCTTTTTTGACAGCTATTGGCACCTAAACGATTCTTTAGGAAAAGGAAGGAGTCTTTGAATTTTCTAATCTGCCATTTTTATCATATCATCCCGTCATTAGCTTTTCTACATAAAAATAGACCTAGCTTATTTTGTTCAATCCTATTTTCTCTGTTTATAATATACAGTAGGGACTCTGACTTGCATTTGGTAATGACTGAGTGGATGAACAAATTATCATGACTTAATAAACTTCATAAAAATTTCTATGAGTCATTTTTCTTATTTTACAAAAGTGAGCCTTGTAAAGGTTTCATGGCTTTCCCAGATTACAAGTCCCTTCCATTCCTTTTTCCCTCCGACTGGCGGGGTCCGTCGCGGGGAGCGTTCCTCCTCCCAGCCGGCTTTTGTTCAAACCGCGGAGGGTTGCGATTCCAGCGATCGTGATACACTGGTGACGAGATATGACTGTACCGCTACTGTGGGTGGGTGGAGGCACTGGCCTGGAGAACCAAAGGTCGGATTCGGGTCTTGCGAGTCACCCGGGACTTGATTTTAGGCTGAAAATGGAACAGGAAGGATGGTGAGCAAGGTATGCTTGATGATATTGCTTGGGGGCACAAAAGGACCTCTGTAGGGGGTATAGGGTGGTAATATGCTGCTCAATCAGGAAACCCAGAAGGGAGACTTTTGTAATATGTCAAATGATCCTAGGTAACGTCTCTAACCAGGGTACCAGCAACAGAAAGGAGATATGGTAATATATCGAAGAGCTAACAGGAGGTAAAATCATCAGAGCTGGATGTATGGTTGGTAAAAGGACCAAGGAGGAGATAGGAGTCAGATGCAAATCTCACTGGTTTCCAGGTTCCGGTTTCCAGGCAATAGTGAGTTGGAAGAGAATGAACCAGGTTAAGTTGAAAGCCTCTTTACATTAGTTGAGACAAGATGATGTACCAGAATTGAAACATCTGATTCATCTCCAATTCAATGATAGGTTATTTGGTCCCTTCTAAGCTGAGATTTTACGTCTATGTAAAAAAAAGCACCCCATGCTATGGGGTTAATAGAGAATTGAATACAGCAGTGGGTGGGAATATGTTCAAAATCAGTATATGCAACAGAGTTGGTACCCCTTTATGTCTGTACCTAAAGGAACCAGGAAGTATAAAGGAGAGAGGAGGGATCATGGATGTAGGTGAGAGTTTGAATTCTTCTCTGCCTCTTGAATAACTTGNAAAAAAAGTGTGGTGTTACGCCTTTAATCCTAGCACTCAGGTGGTAGAGACGGGCAGATCACTGTGAGATGGAGGTCAGTGTAGCCTACATGGTGAGTTACAGGCTGTCTGGGACTACAGGAGAATCCTGTCTCAAAAAAAAGTGGGATCCCAGAACAAATTAGAGACTAACTAAAAATGAATAATAATTATTACATTGGACATATGTTCTTAGACAATAGCTGTCCTGTT
This sequence comes from Rhizomys pruinosus, assembly GCA_009823505.1. NCBI lineage: Eukaryota > Metazoa > Chordata > Mammalia > Rodentia > Spalacidae > Rhizomys > Rhizomys pruinosus. Next base: position 2,715,025 of record VZQC01014578.1, read on the forward strand.
TCTTGCTATCCCCACCATATTTTGACCCCTCCTTAGTGGAATATGCTACACATGTACACACACGTGTATACACACACACATACACACAGCCTGGAGAATCAGTATCCATGTATTGATCAAGCATTTTTTTTTTTTTGGCCTTTTCAAGACAGGGTCTCCCTGTAGCCCTAGCTGTCCTGGAACTCACTCTGTAAACCAGGCTGGCCTTGAACTCACAAAGATCCGCCTGCCTCTGTCTCCTGAGTGCTAGGATTAAAGGTGTGCACCACCATGCCCGACTTGATCAAGCATTTTTGAACACCTACTGCCAGACACTGTCCTACAGTGTGAGAAATCCTGTCAAAGCCTCCTTTCTTCTCAAAGCTTGCAGGAAGCTCTAGGAGGACTCATGGGAAAGAAATTATTATGTTGATAAATGCTTTGAGGGCAGCTGGTGGGGGGAGAGGGGGGACTTTAGATGAGCAATCGGGGAGGGCTTCCCCGTGGAGGTGGCTGCACCACATCTGATATGCTGGATGCCTGGAAGGGAAGTGGATTTGTGCATGGGCTCAGGGTACCCATCACTGCTTCCAGGTGCCTTATGTCTCTTCCTTGGGCTCTGTGAGGCCCTATAACCTTTGTTCACATTTAGGAGAAGAAGCCCTTTTAGGGCCATTTTCTATTAAAGAAACTGAGTCTCTGAGAAAGAGACTGGCCCAGGGTCAATGGGTAACCTCAGGCTTTAGTCTGGGCCTCCCGACTTGCTGGTCCTCTGGTCTTCCCTTACCACCCTCCTTTATGCAGCGCCTGGAGAATGCAGTGGCCTAAAGATGGTCCCTCATTGCTAGAACCAGGAGATGTTGGGGATAAACCAAAAGATGTCATGTTCTACAAGCATGCCTGGGTGTGAGGCCTGGGAAAGCATGCTGGGTGTGTAACCTGTAGCAGGAAAGAATTGTTTCCCCAAAGACACACCGTTGAGTGCCAAGCATGGCTTTGTGTGTTCCCACACATCCACTCACACCCTAAAGGACTAAAAAGTTTCCCTTCCACTTGGCAGAGCATCTCAGAGTATCACCTGGGCAGAGACACAGGGCATGAAGATGTCTGCCTCCTGAGAGCAAGGTGATTTCATTCCCTTCATAAGCCCAATACCTCGAAAGAGTGTGTGTGTGTGTGTGTGTGTGTGTGTGTGTGTGTGTGTATACATTTGTGTGAGCTGAGGGCTCACTTCCACCTCACCCAGTGAGCACCCACACTGCAGTTCTGCTTCAGGACAGAGGCAAATCAGTCTAAGCTTAGCCAAGGCCAGCAGCCACATCCATCTATCACCTCTTTGCTCATGCCTGGAGGGGGGCTCTCTGCCACTCCCCAAATAAGGAATAGCTCTATCCTTTTGACCCCAACTGACCTTTAAGTCCTGACGGGGATCCCCAAGATCAGAGGGTCTGTGACAAGCCAGCAGAGGTGTGCCCTAGCTCCTCTTTGCCAACTCAGGGACACAGATTTGGGCTTGGCTGTGGCAGAAAGCCATCGTCTTTTTCCTGAAGGATATTCTAATTACCCAGATGTAGGATGGAGCACATTTGGAATCTGCTTTCGGATCACAGGGCCAGGCTCCAGATTCGTCCCTCTCATGGTCCTAGTTTGGGACTGCGGGCTGTTTGACCTGAACCTGCTTCTTCTCTGCTGCTCCTGACCCTGCCCTGGGCTCGTCCAAATCCCACTAATGAGCGTCATGGGAATAGCCAGGCTTCTGGCAGTGAAAAAGTACATGGATTCTGTGGGGCCCAATAGAGGCCTGGGCAGGGCAGGGCAGTGCAGGGCAGGACAGCCTGGGGAAGGCCCTTACTCTAGCATCTGCTGTCTGTATGATCACCATCTTACACCTGAGGAAATCGGGGCTCCACGCGTCCACATCACACCCCAACATGTGGCAGAAGTGAGGTGAGGATCCCTGGCCCTGCTGTGCTGGGGCTTCAGGTCAGATTCCTCTCTAAAGCTTGCACAGTTACTCCTCTGAGCCTCTGGGACACACAAAGCCATCTCAGTCCTGAAGTTTTATCCCTGAAAAGTGCCCAGGGTGGTGCTTTTCTGTTAGTGTACTTTCCATTCATGGATATTTTAATGTTTGCTATAAACGTGTGAAAAATAATTGCTTCCAGTAGATGCTGCACTGAGCAGCGTGCAGTTTAAGTACACTGGCGTGCTCTTCTATGGAAAAACAAAACTCAAGAGAAAAGCAAGGGATCTGAACCCCACAAATACCTACTGAGCAACCAGTTACTTCGGTTTGGGTGGCTAAGTGTTTAGGTATCTACCACTGTGCTTTAGCTCCAAGAAATTCCCTTTAGAGATGGCCTAGCGGTTAAGAGTGCCGACCGCTCTTACAGAGGACCCGGGTTCAATCCCCAGCACCCACATGGCAGCCAAGAACCGTCTGAAACTCCAATTCCAGGAGAACTCTAGTTCCAGGGGAATCTGATACCCTCTTCTGACTTCTGCAGCATTGCACGACACGGGTGCACAAACCTGCATGCAGACAGTACATTCATACACATACAGAAATTTTTAAAATTTAAATAAATAAAAATTTAAAAAATATTAAAAAAAAACCTCATCTGTGCAGTTCTTGAGCACCTACTGTGTGCTCATATAAACAGAGATATAAACAGTAGTGAAGAGAGCCTTAAGTGTCTGCGTTCATGGGACTCGCGTTGGGGTGGGAATGGCAGTAGAGCACCGTACGGACTTGCTTTGGGCCCTGAGGGCCGTGAGCAAGAGGCCGTGGCCCACTAGCAGAGCAGAACCTGCCCGGATTGAAGGCAAGAGGGGCTGGAGAATGGACAGGAGACCAGAGGAGACTGTGGAGAGACCAAGAACTGTGGAGGGGGGGGTGCTGCAGACCAGCTCCTCTCCAAAGTGTGGGCCACCGGAGGGTTGAGAAGTCAGATGTGTGATTTTATTTCATTTTGGCCAAGAGCCTGTAAACCAGATCCTAAACCCTCAGCCTTACTGGGGAAAAGCAGCTGAATCCTAAGAGGAGGGGTAGCTGCCCAGTGAGGGAGCCATGAAGCCACTATTAAACACAGACCTGGGCAAAGCTCAGGGTCAGCGAGGAAACACAGAAAGCCGCCCCCCTCTGCCCTGCACCAGGAATTCTCTTCAAAACTGGAGCTGGATAATTCAAAGCTTCTTAGCAAAGCACTGAGGCCAGTGGAAAGGGCCTAGAGGGCAGACAAGCAGAGCCTACTGATGCAGAGAGGTGTGGCAGGTAAAAAGGGCGAGTGGAGACACGTGTCAACAGACCCAGGCCTGGAAGAGGAAGAAGAAATGGAGAGAAGGTGAAGCTCTTCCAGAGGAATCAAGGGCAGCTCACTGCCAGAGATGGAGTCCCTGTTCCGTTCTGATAATGGGGGTCTGTGAGCATCTCCAAGCAGATAAGTGTGAGGATCTCTGTGCCCTTTGGAAACAACACATACCAAACATCCTAGCTGCAGCAACCATGAAATGTTTACTTAATACATGTGAACAGGGAAGAATGGAAAGGGTAAGGGAGGAAGGGAGAGAGGGAGGGAGGGAGGGAAGAAGGAAGGAGGGAAGGAAGGAAGGAAGGAAGGAAGGGAGGGCGGGGAGGGAGTGGAGGGAGGGAGGGAGGGAGGGAGGGAGGGAGGGAAGAAAATTAGCCTTCACTGTCAGAAGATGGATCCACAGCCTGTTCCAGAGTAGAGAAGAGGGAGCATGTCATGGTCCCTCAGGGAAGGTGAGCATGGCCTATCTGGTGAGTCAAAAGCTGTGGGGGGGGGGGGAACCTCACTGAGAAGCCCATGTGGGATAGCCAAGAGGACCAGCCAAGAGTCTGAATTCAGGCATGGTCTCAAGAGCGGAGAAAGCTCAAATCTGGAAGCATCAAGAAGACCCATCTACGTGGCCAGCCTTAAGAAGGAACGGATATGCAAGAAACAGTAAGTCCAGTTGAGTTGGTCAGAAACTGACCAAGCTGGAGACATGGGCAAAAACCACCACAAAAGTGTCCCCTTGTGGACACCCTGAGACTCAGTTCCTGGGATTGAAGGAGAAAGTGGATGAGTTGAGAGGTATTTCAAGTCCCTCCTTTCTTAGCCTACAGTACTGGCAGACATCACTAATCAATCCCAATGATTGAGCTTAGAGATTCCATCTCAGCTCAACTCTAGGAAAGCCCATAATAGTCAGTCACTTTGGGCCTGAAAAATAAAGCTTATCTGTCCTCTATTCCTGTCCTTGCCATAGAGTGGGAGCCTTCAGTCACTCTGAAACCAGAGGAAAGTGATCGGTGAGTCCCGGACTTAAGATGCCAAGCAGCTGAGATATGGGTCAGAGAAACAAACTTATCCCTCTGCAGTCTTGCAAATGACCAGAAGAGAACTCTTTTCTCAAGCAAACTCTTCTTGTTCTTGTTCATTTCGATTTGTATACAAAGTGTTTCATTAATAGTCTTGAACCTAACCATGATCAGCCAGTGGCAGGTCTGGTACCTAGAGAAGACCTGGGGAGCCCTCACTTCTCCTGCCCTTCAGCCATGCACACCTACTGTGCGATGGCCTTTGTTTTAGGTCACACACAGTGTCACCCAGCCTCTCTCCCCAGAGCTCATGGTCTGACCGAGTGGTCCAGGTGCAGGACTCAGAGCTCGCCACATGGTCTCGGGATGGCCCTGCCTCAGATCTTTGATCCTCTACAGACTGCCAACTGATCATGCAGAGGGGCAGAGGGAGAAGGAAGAGAAATTTTTCCGAGTCTCCTGGTAGCCCACACCCCAGGGCCTATCTTCCAACCCAGAAGGACAGGGGTATAATCTAGCACTGTCCATTCTCTCTCAAAGGAGGTGGCCTTGCCTCCCAACAGGAGTGTCACAAAGAAGCGACCTCAGCCAACCAGGGCCCAGATCCTGAAGCAGTGGCACAGTCTGCAGGCAGAGGCAGCTGCACTGGACCACCCCGGCCTCAGGCTTTGCATCATCAGCAGATGAATTTGGTGATGGTGGGGCTGGCTCCACGTGCTGCATCCTACCCCAGGCCCTGGAGGAAGGGAAGCTGCTTGCTTGATGCCAAATGGGACTCTAGAGCCTGGCACCCAAAGTGAATAAGTGGGAGTACCAGGCTGTGCTGTGGGCAGCAGAGGGACCTTTGAAGGTCCATAGGAGAAGTGCACAGAGCATGGAATCCATCTCCGGGAAAGCTGTGCCTTGCAAATGCCCGAGAGACCCGCACGCCAGCAATGCACAGCTGCAAGACCACGGCAGGCATGAAGGCTGCGAGTGCCCGAAAAAGTCACTTGTCTGTGACTTTATCTGTGTGCAATGGGAGCCTCTGGAGTGTAGTGGACAAGAGCTTGACAGGAACATGACACATCTTATGCTCTGAAAACAAGGACCCAGGGCGGAAGCAGAGACCGGCAAGGCCACTACTGGTCACTCAGGGCAGCAGTGACGGTGGCCTTGGCCAGTGTCTGGGCAGTGAGCAGGTGTGGTCAAGGCACATGTGAGGTTTGCTTTGGATGAAGTTGCTGGGTTTGCAGCAGGATCAGAGGCAGAAGAAGACTCTGAGGAGAGCTGAAGCAGGACACAGAGGCCATCTGTTGAGCACCTACTGTGTGTTACCTCATTTTAATCTCCATGCCCAAGCTGTGAACTGGGCACCTCCCACCCATGACACAGAGGAGCAGAAATGACCCAGCCAGAGACACGCAGGTCATGGAATAAGAGGCCAAGATAGTAACCCAGAAATGCTTGTCTTCCGTTCCACTTCATCCGAAAGTTATACTGAAACAAATCTTAATTTTCTTCTAGTATTGATTTAAAAATAAATTAAACTTAAGCTAGGAGTGGTGGCACATGCCTTTAATCCTAGCGCTTGGGAGGCAGAGGCAGGCAGATCTTTGTGAGTTCAAGGTCAGCCTGGTCTTGAGTGCGTTTCAGGACAGCTGGGGCTACAAGGAGGAGACCCTGTCTCGAAAAGACCAAAAAAATTCACGGGGTGGAGAGATGGCCTAGAGCCAACTGCTCTTTCAGAGGACCTGGGTTCGATCCCCAGCACCCACATGGTGGCCAAGAACCATCCGAAACTCCAATTCCAAGAGAACTCCAGTTTCAGGGGAATCCGACACCCTCTTCTGACCTCCGCGGCATTGCATGACACGGGTGCGCAAACCTGCATGCAGACAGTACATTCATACACATACAGAAATAAAAAAAAAAAATTCACATATTTCAGTCAGTTCAGTCAGAGCTGACCACTACAACCAACCTACTCCTTTCAGTCCTGACTGGTCTGGAACCTGCTATGTAAACCAGACTGATCTCAAACTCACAGAGGTCCACTTGCCTCTGCCTCTCAACTGCTGGAACTGAAGGTGTGCACCACCATACCTGGGCCTTCTGCCTTTCATGAATTTGGAGCAAATCCTTACACACCTTTCTATACACTCGCATGTGCATGTGTCCACAGAAAATATAGACTACTGTTTCGTGGCATTTTCTGGTCTACAGAGTCAGCCTGCTCACATTCCTCTAAAAGCTTGCTGTTTTTCACGTACCCGTTTGCCTTGGAAAACCTTCTATGTTTGTGCACATAAATGGATCTCATTTTTTTAAAACCGTTGTATAATATACCATGAACTAGATGTACCTAATTTATTTTGCCCACTCACTTTCCAAAGGCAGAAATGCATTTTTCTATAAATGTAACTTTTGAAAGGCCTTTAGATTTTTTCCAAAATATAAGACTTTTATTTATGCTAATGGAGAAGCCCACATCACACTGGCAACACAAATATTTAGCAACACCCCTCCCTGTGACTAAGTTTTCCCAAGTCCCTTCAGGTGCCTGGCATCTCCGGGAAATAGTTTTTGCCCACCAAGTCTCTGTGTAGAGCAAGAGGCTGTCTGGAGAGCAATAGGAGAGAGGCCGTGTTATTTTGACTTGGATACTGGGTCCTGACACACATAACGAGCTGCCACAGAAAGAGCAGCCACGGAGCCTCAACCATCTGGGCTTCGGCTTTGCGTCACGCCATTGAGAAGAACACAGCTCTATTATTGATGCAGTGTGGTCAACGTGAGAGTTCAAAGCGCCAGTTGTGTCTGAAACTACTGTATTTCACTCTTTCATCTCTCCAGCAGGTAGGGCTGGATTGTCCATAGGTATCAGAGAACACATGCTCAGGGAGGTGTGCCCACCCGCCATTGCCCATGCTGCTGTACAGTGAGGGGTACCGGCAGTCACCTCTGCAGGGCGCCCCATCCTGGAGCGATAGGGAAGTGCAGGGTTTTTGTGTTGAGGCGTCCGGCCCCTGCAAGGTCAGGTAGGCAGTGAATGTGGCTGTTTGACCTCTGTTTTTCCAAGGGGCAGAGACAAGCCACCAGGAGACAGGCAGAATAAAGTATCTTCCATGATGTTGATAGAGAGTATGGAATGGTCACAGTTTGTATGTGCAACAAGTCTCTATGGTTCTGCCCCCTTCCATTTCTATAGGATGCTGAATGGGCCAGGGTACGAGGAAGAATCCAGCCCCTCCTGCAGCTGAATCATTCCGAATTAGGATCAAGTCACTTCCATGTTTGGGGACCTCAGTTTCCTACATTTCAAGTGGGAACATGAGATGGAGTGGCCACAGGGACCACCCTGCTCCTATGACGTGTATCCCAGGGCGACCTGGAAGGGGCCTTTGAGGACAGAGTGTACAGATCAGTGAGACTTGCATTTCAAGTGAACAAAAGTAATGATTTCAGCTGGGCATGGTGGCGCACACCTTTAATCCCAGCACAGGGGAGGCAGAGAGGCAGGCGGATCTCTGTGATTTCAAGGCCAGCCTGGTCTACAGAGTGAGTTCCAGGACAGCTGGGGCTACAGGGAGACCCTGTCTCAAAAGTGATGAATTCATCAGTCTATGTCCCAAGTGTTGTATGGAATGTCACTCATACTAAAAAGTGTGTTTGCTGTTTCTCAGAAACACTAAGTAGCTGGCCCTGTTCCATCTGGGCTGCCCTGCTCAGGTCTAGTTCTCTCTTGGTATAGATAATTGATATTTTCACAGTATCTGACGAGAATCCCACAAGCCAGCCCCACACTTCCCCTGCCCTTTAGCCCACTTTCCTGCCCACATAGAACAGTCTAGAGCCATGAGCTGAGATGATTCATAGAGCAGTCCCACGATGGGGGCCGGGGCGGGGTATAAACTCAATTTGACTCAGAAAGGACAAGTGGGGGCTTAAAGAAATCGAGCTGTGTCTGCATTTGGATCAGGTTAGAGGTCCCCATTCCCCTCTGTGTCCCTGTGTGTGCAGGTACTACTGGACTCTGCTCACAGGCAACTCACTCAGGGCTGTGGCCACACAGTCATGGGCTTGAGCCGAACTCAGCATCCACAGCTATGCTATATCTACGTGTGCGTGTGTGTGTGTGTGTGTGTGTGTGTGTGTGTGTGTATGCCAGGTCTGCACACCAGCACATACCAGTAAGTGTGCCTACCACTCTGTAAACATTCATAATTGTTAAAGACTCCAGATCCACAGGACACCACTGAGTATCCAGAGATGCTTTCCTGCCCTGCCCTGCCCTGCCCTGCCCTACCCTGCCCTGTCCTGTCCTGCCCATTAAAAAAACAAGACATGGTCATAGGCATGCACATCAGACAGCAGCTATCAAACCTATGAAGTACCATACATGGCCCTGACGACTGAGGCCACGGGGGATGCTCCGGGCATGTTCAGTGTCTCCCAAAGAAGCCAAGCCATACTCAAGTTCTCTGAGTGGTTCTTACAGGAGACAAAAGGCATCTGCTGTGCACAGAGGTCTGAGCAGTCTGGGTACTCTCACCCCCATGTCTGGTTCCCTGAGAGATGGGGGAGAGGGCAGGAGGTTTCTCGAGGCCCTCCCTCAGGAGAGCGATGTCAGCATCTGAAGGTAGAAGCAGCCGAGGGCGAGATGAGCAGTGTGTGCTGGTGAGGTAGGAGCTGGTTGCAAATCCATTAGGGAAGACTGGGAAGTGCAGGCTGCTCTTGCTGGGTAAATCAAAGAAGGCTCTCAGGAGGAGGTGGTCAACTCCACCCAAGGGCTCTGGACACTAAACATGTCAGAAGACAGGCGGCAGAGGACAGGAGACAGCATTGTGGGTAAGAACCCTGTGATTCAAGACTGAGAGACCAGTGTCAAGCATGCGTAGAGCCTGTGGCCTGGTGAAGAGGGAGGTAAACGTGACACATGAGGCAGAAGGAGACTTTCGAACAGCCTCCAAGAGGCCACTGTGAGCCCAGAACCTGGACAGTTGTTGGGTACCATGAAAGCCGTGGAGAAGGCTTGGGGCATGTTCAGAGCTGCTGTGAGAGTGAGCTCCTGGCCCCGGGCTACCCCATCTCCTAGCCTGGTTTCTAGCTTCTTCCTCCAGCCTTCCTCAGTCCAGTGAGAGGCAGAGGGCAGAGTGTGGTGCGGTCCTCAGCCCCATGTCTGGGTCTTCCAGCTTCTCAGCCTGCAGCACTTCAGAGTCTGTGGCCTCAGGGGAGCTGTGAGGCTGGCAGCTGCTGAGAAACTTCAGGAAAGCAGGCGGGGCCCATGGAAACCCTGTAGGAGAGAGCAAAAAGAGGACCCCGTGGGTGGGATCTGGACCCCGTGGGTGGGATCTGGACCCCGTGGGTGGGATCTGGACCCCGTGGGTGGGATCTGGACCCCGTGGATGGGATCTGGACCCCGTGGGTGGGATCTGGATCCCGTAGATGGGATCTGGACCCCGTGGGTGGGATCTGGACCCCGTGGATGGGATCTGGACCCTGTGGGTAGGATCTGGACCCCGTGGGTGGGATCTGGACCCCGTTGGTGGGATCTGGACCCCGTGGGTGGGATCTGTACCATGGCCCTTCTCTGCCTGGCCGGCGACCCACATCCCAGAGTTGTCAGAGCTCAAGGAGACCTCAGGCCCGAGATCCCATGGCAGCCAGCTTCCCTCTGCTCCACCTCCCCATGCCACTGTCCACACACAGAGCCTGCTCTCTTCTCTCCTGAGGAAGCTGGTGACTGTGCAGGTAGCTGACCACCCAGGTAACTAATATGGCAGCTGCAGGTGGGACCCAGGAACTTGTACTTCCCCCTGGCCACTGGGAGAGGCTGAGGCCACTGGTCTAAGGACCACATACCCCCAGCTGCATAGAAAGGTCCTGAGCCATGGCCCCGCCTAGTTCAGTCTGCCACTTGTGCAGGGGCCCAGGCATGAACACCTTTTAAAGGACCCAGTGACTTCAAGGTAAGGCCAGGTTTGGATCCCATACCTTACATATGGCTCAGAATGGCAGTACTGGCCACTGACAGCCATCTGATCCTCCGCCACTCAGTGCAGGAAAGCCAGGTACTGTCACCACTCAAATGTTTCACATGAGGAAAATGAGGCTCAGAGAGGGGAGGTCACCTGCCCAAGGACACAGAGCTAAGAAGCAGCTCAGGTATCCTGTCCCGCTTGACCACTTCATCCAACCACCATGAGTTCCTAAAGTCCTGGTAGAGGTGACATTTTGGCAGGGGACAGAGCACACAGACTCCTGCATACAGCTCCACCACAGGCCTGTAAATCCCTACTCTGCACACGTACTGTCACTATCACTAAGCCACCTCCAAGGTACGGGGTTCAAATCTGACCGACCCTTGAACATATGTGTATGCAGTCACAGTCTCCTGCTCATGCTAGGTCACACATGCTCTAGTTTGAATCATCATTGTTTTATTAAATGAAGGCAGCAAGACTGTGACCCACCTGTATAGTTTCAATTTTCTGAGTACCCCAAGGCTGCAGGCCCAAGCTACTGTGAACCTAGTCATCATATACAGGCATTGTGGGCACTAGGTAGAAGCCTGCCCAGCCTGCCCCTGACCATATCAGGCTAAGGAAGACTGCTGAGCTCAGGAGGCATGGCCTGATTCACCAGCTGTCCCCGCAGCAGGACCCTGAGCCTCAGTGAATGCATCTGTATGGCAGGACAGGGGAACTTGACCATGTCCAAAGCACTATCACAGCCTTGGTTCTGTGGGATCCTCAAGCAAAGTAGCCCGAGACACCCCCCCCCCAAAAAAAAGACAGGTTCTAGCCAAGTCTCCAAACCTAGATAGACAAGCGTGGCTGCTGGTGAGGCTCTGATACAGGTGCACCACAGGTGGATGTGCTGATGGTCCAGGAAGTGCCGCTCAGAGCACCTGCATAGAACGTCCAAGCCACCGGGTTCCAGCCCCAAAACTGAAAGAAACTGTCCAGAATTCCAGGCTCAGGGCAGCAACAGGGGCAGAAATAGTGGCATGGCGGTGGGAGGCAGCCATGTAGCATTCATTGGCAGTGGTGGTGGCCTGCATCAGTGATTACACGGCAGTCGTGGTGACATGGTAGCCAGTGCTACATAGTAGCCGTCTTGTCACCCCCGGGAACAGCTCATCCCGTACACTCCCCCGCCACGGCCACGGCCCCACCTTGTGGATCAGGAGCAGTTTATGGAAGTGGGCACTGCTGTTGTGTTTTTAAGATGGGGAAACTGAGGCATCAAGGCAAAATCATTTATCCAGAGTGACTCAGAGCTAGGATTTGAAGCCAGGCTGTGTGAGTCTAAAACTCACCTAAGTTCTTACAGCTCAGTACCCTCAGATCCAGCCTGGCCCCAAGAGGAAGAGGGAGGGAGGCTAAGAAGTCACAGCCCCTGCCCACTATCTCAGAGGTTCCGTGAGCCTCAGCCCCTGGCAGCCCTTCTGAATCAGCCCTGCCAGTGTCCCAGGACTTCCATTCCCTGAGACACGGAAGTCTAGAGGCCCATGTGGACATCCCAGGCAGGAGCTCTGACATTGACGAGTGGAGATGGGGGTTGGGGGTCAACTCTTCCGCATGCTCAAGACAGCCCTACACAGAAGGAAGCCTTCATCCACCACAGACCAGATGGGCCCTGACCACCTCTGGCTCTTCATTCTTACTATGCAGATAGAACCTGGGCTGCCTAGGAATTGTCCTCACTACTAGGTTAGGCTGGTACAAGGCCTCCTGAGTACTGTGTAAGCCATACCCTGTCTCCCTCAGGTATGGTGATAGTCTCTTGTGACTGTCTCCCTGCTCCTCTGAAGCCCTGGCCTGGATTGCAAGGACCCTGAGTGCTTATAGCCACAAGCCACAGGGCTACTCCTGTACACTAGGTTCCTAAGACACAGTGGAGGTTCACGAATTATGGGCTCAGAGGATGGATGGGTGGGTGAGCCCACAGAGGACTGACTAAGGATCCAGGAGCCAGCTCATACTGGCATCTACAATGTCACTAGCGGCTGGCAAGATGGCTCTGCAGGTAAAGGCACTCACCACTAAGCCTAGTCTCCAAATCCACAGGGTGGAAAGAGAACTGATTATGTAAAGTAGTCTTCTGATGGCCATGTGTGCTGTGGACCATGCACACATGCACACATGTGCCCACAAACACACACACACACACACACATACACGATAAATAAATTAGATTCCATAACTGCGATGACCTACTCCTTTGTCCCAATACCATCCCAGCTTCTATTTCTCTGGAGGAGATTAGACAGCCTAAGATTCTCAAGGGATGCCCCCCACTACCCACCACTGCGTCATTCAAGATGCTCCTATCACAAGATCCTTACTTCAGTTACATCTCCAGAGACTTTTTCCAAAGGAGGTCACGGTCCCAGGTCCTGGGAATTGGGGTTGGGTATTCACAGGTCTTGTGTTTACAATGGTCCCTCTAAGAATTTTTCAACTTTATGACTGTGTGACAGTGAAGCCATCCAGCCATCCTGGTTGTCACCTTCAGTACCACAATCAATAAATTATAGCAAAGGTTTGACACTTTAGTATAAAGGGGCCTTTGTGGAGCTAGAGCACTAGCTCAGCAGTTAAGAGTACTGGCTGCTCTTGTGGAGGACTCGGGCTCAGTTTCCAGTGCCCACATGGTGGGAAACAGCCATCTTTAACTCCAGTTCCAGGGAACCTGATGCCCTCTCAGGCCTCTGAGGGCATTGCATGAATAAGCTGTACCTACATACATGTAGGCAAAAGACCCATACATGTAAAATACAAATACATACATTTTTGAATAAAGGGGCTTTGTGTGGAATGACTCTATCCAGCTGCCCTACTTACTTTCTGTTGCTGTGATAAAAACACGGACCAAAACCAACTTAGAGAAGAAAGGGTTCATTTTCTCTTACACCTCCCAGGTCACACAATTCAACACTGAGAAAAGTCAGGGCAGGAACCTGGTGTACATGCCGTGGAGGTACACTGCTTACTAGGGTGTGCTCAGCCTGCTTTCTTACACAACATAGGACCACCTGCCCAGGAATGGCACCACCCACAGTTGGCTGGGCCATCCCACATCCCCCAGCAATCAAGAAAATGCCCCCACGGACACAGCACAGGCCCATGGACACAGCACAGGCCCACAGACACAGCATAGGCCCACGGACACAGCATAGGCCCACGGACACAGCATAGGCCAATCCAATGGAGGCGATTCCTCAACTGAGGGTCTCTCTATCGACGGAAGCTATTTAGCACACCTAGACTGTTCCGAGGCAATGGGATTCAGATGTGTGGAATGCAGTTTGGATTTACATGTTTATAGCAGTGGAGCCCCACCATGAGCCTGGACTCATCCATGTCTCTAGGCTCCTCCACACCCACGGCAGTGTCTCCAGCATTTAGCAGGTCCCCTCAGGATCTGGCTCATTGTGAGCACTGGACTCCTGGGCTAAGCGCTATTCAGTTAGCGCCCACTCAGCCCCCTCAGCAGCTCCCGAGGGCACGCACCCATCTCTCTCAACCCCAGCCCAACCTGTCCCTCCTCTGTCCACAGGTTTACCGGGCACCGCTCCCGACCTGGAAAAGAGGAAACAGATTTTTGGGCAAAACTTCATACCTCCAAAGAAGCCAAAAACCTTCCTGCAGCTGGTGTGGGAGGCGCTGCAGGATGTGACGCTCATCATCCTGGAGATAGCGGCCATCATCTCCCTGGGACTGTCTTTCTACCACCCGCCTGGAGAAAGCAACGAAGGTAAAGTGACTCGGGCGAGTTGGGGAGCACGCGTCCACACAGCTGCACAGGGAGTGTGCTTGCTGGGGCTCCAGACACAAAGATCAATGATGGTCAGGACCCCAGTAAGCCCACATGTGAAATGCAAGGTTAGACCAACAGTAGCGATAACTACAGTGAGCACTTATTCGGCACCTCCAGTCTGACCAACTCTGGACTGAGATATCACCATTGAGCCCACTTTAAAGATGAAGAAAACAGGGCCCGGAGGGGAGGAGGCTGGCTCTGGGTCACCCAGTGCCTAGGTTTCTTTTGCTTTGCTCTCACAGAATATCATAGACTAGGTGATTTATAAAAACTTATTTTCTGTTCTGGAGGCTTCAAAGTCCAACAGCAAGGGGCTTGGGCCACACTATAGCATGGCAGGGCCATCGCAGGACGAGGCCTGGCAAGGACGCTGACCCATGTATCCCCTGCCTGACACTTTGAGGGCTCCGCCCTTGTGATCTCATCCAATCCAAGTTACCGCACCAAAGCCCCACCCTCAGAGACCATCTGTATACAGAGCGAAAGGATTAAACTTCAAAGGACTTGGGGCTGGAGAGATGGCCTAGCGGTTGAGAGTGCCGACTGCTCTTGCAGAGGACCCGGGTTCGATCCCCAGGACCCACATAGCGGCTGAGAACCGTCTGTAACTCCAATTCCAGGAGAACTCCAGTTCCAGGGGAATCCGACACCCTCTTCTGACCTCCGCGGCATTGCACGACATGGGCGCACAGACCTGCATGCAGACAGTACACTCATACACATAAAAAAATAAAAATTAGGGGCTGGAGAGATAGCCTAGCAGTTAAGAGCACCAACGCTCTTGCAGAGGACCCGGGTTCGATCCCCAGCACCCACATGGCGGCTAAGAACCATCTGTAACTCCAATTCCAGGAGAACTCCCGTTCCAGGGGAATCCGAGACCCTCTTCTGACCTCAGCGCGGCATTGCACGACACGGGTGCACAGACCTGCATGCAGACAGTACATTCATACACATACAAAAATAAATAAATAAATAATTAAAAAAAATTAATAGCACTTGGGAGGCAGAGGCAGGCGGATCTTTGTGAGTTCAAGGCCAGCCTGGTCTACAAAGCTAGTTCCAGGACGGCCAGAGCTACAGGGAGACCCTGTCTCAAAAAGACCAAAAAAATAAAATAAAATAAAATAAAAAATAAAAAAATAATAAAAATTTTAAATTTAAAAAATTTTTAAAAATAAATAAAAACAAACTTCAAAGGACACAATCAAACCACAGTAACCACCCAGGACAGTCCTCAGGCTTGGCCACTGAGCATGTTAGAACACTGTCTCACTCTACTGCCTGACCTCAGGAGCTCCAGGTCACCCAAGGCAGGGTCACCCTGGCCCCCATACAGGCTCACCTACGAACACTCCTCTTATGTCCACAGAGCACCACTCACTGGCCCTAAAAACCACAAATAATGTGCTTAGATTTGAAGGTGTTTCTGCCCCAGTCCTAGGGACTCCCACACAGACCCCACCATCTAGCCACATCAGCATTGGAGGGACCCTCCAAAGCACAGCCTTGCCCTGGAATCCGAAATCACCTATTTCTCAAGAATCTACCCAAAGCCTCAAGTTGGACATGGGCAAACTGGCCGGCAGGCAGATCTGGATTGGCCTGCTTTGGATTGGCCTGTGGGTTAAGGTTTTTATACTTTGGGACGGTGAAAACAGCCAGAATAATACTCTTTCATGACATGAAGCTGATGGGAAGTTCATATCCCACCATTTCAAGGTGAAGTTTGATGGGACCCATGCTGTGTTCACCCAGAGCTACCACCTGCTTCCTGCCAAGCCTGTTACAGAAGGCTGTCACCTCTCTCAGGAGAGGTCTCCATGAGAAAGGACCCCCACCCCTTGCTTTCCTCTTTATCTCATTCCTCCCTCCAGCATGGATAGTGTGCAGCGAATAAAGCTCAGCCCTGATCTCCTACCAGCCACGTGGCTGGAGTAAGCTAGTCTCTTTCCTTCTCTGATCCTGGCTGTTCATCTGTAACACCCAGCAGGCAGCTCATCTCCAAGAGCTACTATGAAGAGGCGAGGGGTCTTGAATCAGGGATGGCACTCAGGGCTGCCCACCTGGCTTCTTCTAGACTTGCCACTGTGGGTCTGGCTGCCCCATGTTACCTTCTCAGGTCTTCATCCCAAGTCGGGTCCTTCATGTCTTGTGTGAGAACCACTCTGCACCCCAGCACTGGGTAATGTACTCTTTCTAATACACTTATAGTGGTGATGCTGGGTGTGTCTCTCACATGCAGAGTCTGTCATGAAGAGACAAGCACAAATCAGATCCTGGATTCTGAATAGGGACATAGATCTCTGGACCTCCGAGTGCTGTCCTAACTCCCAAGGAAGACTCTGGGACCAGCCTGCTCTTCACAAAGTTAGGACTTACTACTCCTGATGGACACCTTGGATACAGGGGGAAATGGGATTCTCTCTTAGGGTTCTTAGAGTCATTCATAAAAGAATGACTCTAAAGGTCATTAAAGGTGTGCAGTGGTGCACACCTTTAGTCCCAGCACTCCCAAGGCAGAGACAAGTGAATCCCTGTGAGAGCAAGGCCAGCCTGGTCTACATAGTGAGTTCCAGGCCAGCTTGAGCTATAGGAAGACCCTATTTCAAAAAAAAAAAAACAAAAAACAAGTGCTAGAGAGATGGCTCTGACTGCTCTTCTAAAGGACCAGGTTCAATTCCCAGCACCCACATGGTGGCTAACAACCATAGTGACTCTAGTTCCAGGGGATCCAACACCTTCTTCTGACCTCTGTTTGCGTTGCATAACATGGGTGCACTTACATCATGCAGGCAATACATTCAATGCATATAAAAATAAATCAGGACTGGAGAGATGGCTCAGTGGTTAAGAGCACCGACTGCTCTTGCAGAGAACCCGGGTTCGATTCCCAGCACCCACATGGCGGCTAAGAACCATCTTTAACTCCAGTTCCAGGGGAATCTGACACCTTCTTCTGACCTCCGCAGCATTGCACGACACAGGTGCACCAACCTACATGCAGACAGTACACTCATACACATAATAAATAAGTATTTTTTAAAAGTAAATAGGTTTAAAAAATTGATAAATAAAATATTTACACAAAAATTTTAATCAAAAAAGAATATACTCAAATGGAGGCTTTAGGACAATTTTTATTAGTTTTAAAAGAAAACTCCTCAAGGCATGTGAGCTGGAAATCTTAGCCACTGTCCTGCACAGAGGACTAGAAGAGAGAAGGAAACAGCCACAAAGCCATGATGGTTTAGAGCTGGTGTGGAGGTCAGACACATGGAAGACTAGCAGCCACATGGTGGAGAGTTTTAAAGAGTTTAAAAAGCCAAAAATATTGGAGCAACCCAAAGTATTAGGAAAAGGATGCTTAGAAATGGAATAGAGGGGCTGGAGAGATGGCCTAGCAGTTAAGAGTGCCAACTGCTCTTACAGAGGACCCGGGTTTGATCCCCAGCACCCACATGGCAGCCAAGAACCGTTCCAGAGGAATCCGAGACCCTCTTCTGAACTCCGCGGCATTGCACAACATGGGTGCACAAACTTGCATGCAGACAGTACATTCATACACATACAGAAATAAATAAAATTTAAAAAAAATAAATCTTTAAAAAAAAGAAATGGAATAGAAAGAAGAAAAGAAGTTCTGCTTTTCTGGAGAATTCAGAAAAAAGGGGCAGCCATGGAAAGCTGCTTGTCCGATGCTGCCCGTGAGCAACCACACTAGGGGCAAGCAAGAAGTCACCATCTTTTTAATGCACTAGGTAGTATGCCCATCTCTTTAGCATGACTTAAGGTGAACCTGCCTTCCTAGGTGTAGTCAGGAGCCAGGTGATCAGCCCAGAATATTCTCTTGACCAGTTTCTTCTTGAGAGGCCTTTCTTACTAGTCAGCACCTTGACTTCCAACCACTCCTTCACTCCAGATATATCACTGCACCCCGCAAGCTCCCCAGCCCTAGGCCACCTTTTACCATTAACATAATCCCAGACACCTCACACATTAGGTAACTCCTAACATCTCAATAAACCCCCCAAATATCTTCATCATTAGCATATTCGAAATCCACAGGAGTTTATGAAGTCTGAAATCTTTGTGTCCCAATATTGCCCCCACCCAGAGATAGCTGGCTCACAAGTGTATGTTGCCCTCCCCCAGTGTCCTAGGAGTTCTCAGCTGTGCATAAAATGGGGGGGGGGGTTGTGTTGTTGTTCTTCTTCCTCTTGTTTGTTTTTGGTGGTTTTGAGACTGAATCTTCCTGTAGCCCCAGCTGTCCTGGAACTCACCATGTAGACCTGGCTGGCCTTGAACTCACAGAGATCCACCTGTCTCTACCTCCCAAGTGCTGGGATACAGGCGTGTGCCAAGATGTGTTTTTGTTGTTAGTTTATTGTATAATCTATGTTTTAAATCCATAAACTGTTATAAACTCTTTTCCTTTACTTTTTTTTTTTTTTTTTTTTTTTTTTTTGAGACAGGGTTTCCCTTTAGTCCCAGCATGGCCTAGAGCTCGCTATGTAGACTCAGGCTGGCTTGAGCAGAGATCTGCCTGCCCTGCCTCCCAAGTGCTGGGATTAAAGGCACGCCACCACCCCTGGCGACACTTTTCTTTTTCTAATGGCATTTCCCAGTGAGTGTGCCTCATTGAGGGTAAAATGCCCCACCCCACAGGTAGCATAGAAAGGGTGGCATCTGAAGCAGGTGTGGTGATGCACGCCTTTAATCCAGGAGACAGAGGCAGGTGGATCTCTGTGAGTTCAAGGCCAGCCTGGTCAACATGGTGAGTTTCCAGGACAGCTGGAGCTATAGGGAGACCCTGTCTCAAAAAACAAAAAAAAAAGATGGCATCTGAGGTCCTTGAACACCTGCAGCTCCTGCCTCCTCCGTGCAGAAGTTGTCCAAGAAACCCAATAATTAAGTCTATTATACCAATAATTTCAATCTGTTATTTATTTATTTATTTAAGGGGCACACATATGCCACCACACCAGTGTCAAGGTCAGAAGACAATGTGTGGAAGTCATTTTCTCCTTATACTGTGTGGGTTCGGGGATCACACTCAGGTCATCTGAGTCGGCAGCAAGCTTTTACCACTGAACCATCTTGCTGGACCTATTTTTTTTTTTTTGCTTTTATTGATGTTTTGTGTATTTCAGACATCATTTTTTTGATTCAGTTTAGGCATATTCCCTTTTTCCCTTCCCTCCACCCCACCCCCCAGATCATGCATTCTACCATAATTGTCCCGCATCTGTCTCTCAGTCTTTTTTTTTATGCTTAGGAATTCACATTTTCCTCCATTAATTTTATACCCTCTAAAATATGGATACATACTCTCAACCCATATACAGTTATTACAGAGTTTGAAAATAAGTGGTGGGTGGATTCTAGAGCCCATTGAGAGATTTAAATTATAACAACACAATTGCTTTCCGATAAACAGAAATATAACAATAATGTTGTTCAGCTTGCCTTTCCTCTGGGGGATTTTGTGTTAGCATCCACAAATGAGGGAAACCATACAAGTGGATGACAAAAAGTGGTACATCTGTGCAATGGATACTATTCAGCGGTAAAGAAAGATGTATCATGAACTTTGCAGGTAAATGGATGAGCTCGAAGCCCATTATAACTAAGTGAAGTAACACAGGCCCTATTATTTTTTTCATGATCTCTTTCCATATAAGATAGAAGGGCAGTTGAGTAAAAACCCAGGCAGAGGGGCTGGAGAGATGGCCTAGCGGTTAAGAGCGCCGACTGCTCTTACAGAGGACCCGGGTTTCGATTCCCAGCACCCACATGGCGGCCGAGAGCCGTTTGAAACTCCAATTCCCAGGAGAACTCCAGCTCCAGGGGAATCCGACACGTGCCTTCTGACCTCCGCGGCATTGCACGACACGGGTGCACAGACCTGCATGCAGACAGTACATTGATACACATACAGAAATAAATAAAAAAATTAAAAAAAAAAAAAAACCCAGGCAGAGCCAAGCATTGTGGCCCACAAGGTTAATTCCCAGCACTCAGGAAACAGAGGAGGTAACTCTGTGAGATTTAGGCCAATCTGGTCTATCTACATAGTTACACAGAGAGACCATCTCAAAAATAAATAATTAATAATAAATAAATACTATAACTTCTACCATGACTGGGATTTAAGTCTCACTTGAGATTCCTGGCAGCCCAGACAAAAAGGAATTTGGATGATTTGCATAGTTCAGGTCTCAACAAGAAGGAAGGTAACATTTCTCCTGGCTGTGAATCCTGGGATGGACATTCCCATAGGACAGTAAGGGGGATATGCTGCAGGCAGCCTCCCTATAGGAAGCCATGCATGACTATTTGAATAAGCCTCAAAACAGAGCTAAGACTGCTTCACAAATACACGCGGATGATGGTACATCCTACGGTTTTCACAGCTGTCCAGGCTTGGGAGCTGCCAGCAGAAACTTGCTTTCTCCCCACTTGAGCTACACAATGACCCTGTGGGCAGATGCTATTCTTACCCTGAGTCCCTGAGCTTGTGGATGATACGTTAAGGTCACCCAGCAAGGGGTGGCTGAGTCACCCACATTGGTGGCCTGAAGTGACCTTGCTGAGCAGGAAGAGTTGAGGGCAGCTGGCAGAGGGTGAAGTGGAATACAAAGCTACTGGAACTGAGACAGACCCGATTCCAAACAGATAGCCAGGCCCCTGGCATCCCGGTGGTACACCCCTGCCCCTGGGCTGGCCACTCTCTGGGTGGAAGGGAGCTGTTTACACTATACCCCACTAGCAGAAGGGATGGAGGAAGAGGAAGGCAGGAAAAGGTTCCTCACAGCCTAGACCCACCAGGAAAGATGGAGCACAATGCACCTGCTTTGACCACATTCTCCATGACCCCCATGTGGGAGTCCACCTGTTGTGGTTCTGGTCTGCCCTTATCTTAAGCTCCCAAGAACCAGCACCTCAACCACAGAGCTGGTGCCTGTGTTCTCAGTCCACAGGCCAGGTGATGGCACTGGACTGGGAGGAGAAGACAGTTGTCTGGAGATGTCTGCTGAGACACAGCCGATGGCCCCAAGCTAGGTCTCCATCTGGCCTAGGTGGGGACAGTGACAGCAAGCCCAGTTCCATGGTCAGGTGTAGAGCTGTAGAGAAAGACAGTCCTGAGCTGCTCGGAGGATCTGGCCACCTCATGAGGAGGAACAGGTTCTTGGCAGATGGGAGAATAAGAGCTCAGGCCTCAGACAGACGTGGGCTCAAATCCAGGTCCACTGACGAGGCAAGAGACTGCTCCCTGCAGCTCTGCCTTCTGATCCGTAGAAGGGATCATTCCTGTGTAGACACAGGGTAGCAATGTCTGTCCTGAGCAGTGTCTGTAATGAGCAAAGTCCTCTCTTGCTGTCAAGTGAAACCC
The DNA here is from genome assembly GCA_009823505.1 of Rhizomys pruinosus. Lineage (NCBI taxonomy): Eukaryota > Metazoa > Chordata > Mammalia > Rodentia > Spalacidae > Rhizomys > Rhizomys pruinosus. The sequence continues at coordinate 2,736,534 of VZQC01014578.1, forward strand.
TGGATCTGAGGTGGACAGTGGCTCCCAGAATCCCTCAAGGGCAATGTCAGGTTGGGAAACAGTCAACTTGGGGGGGGGGCAGGGGCAGTGCCAGGGCTGGGGCTGTAATTCCTGTTTTCAGCCCCAGTACCCTCATCCTGCTCCCTGGAGACCCACCTCACCACAGCTGGAAGACCTACAGAGGACATCGACAAATCCACGTCTTACACCCAGAGCCAGCATCACACTGGCAACTCAGACAGTGGTTCTAAAGTTGTGCTGCCTGGGGTGGTGCCCTCACTCCCCACCTGCCCTTCCTAGCTTGGGAGGTTACTAGGCCTGTCTGAGACTCCTCAACATGCCCAGCAGTGGGGGGGACAGAGCAAGCACTTCGTAAGCTGACTGGGAGAAATCCCTTTGCCCAGAGGCACCAGATCACATGGATCTGTTTCCCCAGATTGTCAGCAAGTGTCACTCAGCACAGCACAGCTTTAGGTTCCAGTAGAGCAGCTGATCTCCTCTGGTGGCTTGGGACCCAGCACTGCTTCCTCGTCTCTCTGTAGGATGCGCCACAGCCCAGGGAGGAGCAGAGGATGAAGGCGAGGCGGAAGCGGGCTGGATTGAGGGGGCTGCCATCCTGCTGTCTGTTATCTGCGTGGTCTTGGTCACGGCCTTCAATGACTGGAGTAAGGAGAAGCAGTTCCGAGGCCTGCAGAGCCGCATCGAACAGGAGCAGAAGTTCACCGTGGTTCGGGCTGGCCAGGTGGTCCAGATCCCCGTGGCCGAGATCGTGGTCGGGGACATCGCCCAGATCAAATATGGTAAGTGTCCCCTGCCACAGTTCTAGAGTTGGAGTCCGGGAAGAAGTGCGACAGGATAGGCAGATATAGAGAGCCTGGCCCAGGGAATGGGGGTGTCCCTAAAAGCTGAGATAGTGGCAGGATATGTTCTGAGGCCCTGGGGACCCGGAAGCAGGCAGGCATCCTGATTCAATTAAATCAGAAATGTCAGATTTGTCGCATACGTACCACTGCTCTTCAACTTCCACCAGAGCATATGTGACCAATCAGTCACCACTCATAGTCTGGATTCAGCTTCAGAAGCCTTCCCAGCATTTTAAGGGCCACTGATGCTCAGAGTGGGCTTATGAGACAAAATCTATGTCCTGTGTCTGAGCTGGCTGCCAACGAGTGCTTATGGGTATGGTGGGGCCTAAGGGTAGAAGTGAGTGGGTGAATACCCTGGGCCTGGCACTGCTGGTGAGAAAGTGGGCAGGCTGGCTCCAAAGGGGTTTGGACCGGATATGACCTGGGTCGGCAGAGGCAGGTAGGGGAGACTTGAGTGACCTCCTCACTCAGCCTTCATGGCTCACTTCACTGGAGTGCTCTCAGTCCACCCAAGACAGTCAAGGCTTCCTGCCATGCCCAGACAAGAGAAAAATAAACCACAGAGAATGCTAGGCCAAGGACCTATCAGACCAAAGGAAACACATTACGGAAGACCTGCTAGTGTGGGCCAGGGTGGCTCTGCACAGATCCCTCTTTAGCTGCCCACTGGCCTGCAGGTGCCACCTAGATGCCGACCTGATTCTGCATGCTGAGGCTCAGCGGGAACCCTCCCTCAGGGGATGCCCCAGCCTCTCTGGCCGCCCGACTCTGCTGACACCATCCTTCCCCACCAGGTGACCTCCTCCCTGCCGATGGGCTCTTCATCCAAGGCAACGACCTCAAGATCGACGAGAGCTCACTGACAGGGGAATCTGACCAGGTGCGCAAGTCTGTGGACAAGGACCCCATGCTGCTGTCAGGTAAGATGCGGCCTGCAGTGCTCCTGTGCAGTCAGTCCTCCCAATTCCCATCCCCACAGGGAAGGAAATGCCTAGGATCACTGGTTCTGGGTATGCTGGCAGGTTCAGCCAGCCCCTGGTGAACATGCACCCCTTTCCCAGGCAAACATAAATTGAGCCTGCCATGCACAGGTCTATTGCAGCAAATGCCACAGAGATCCTGACTCATGTAATGCAGCTTCTAGTGGCTTGGTTGCCTGAAAAGCCAAACACCAGAAATGAGAAAGAATCAGTCAGTGGCGGTCTTTCTGTATATCTACTGCGGGCAAGGCCCTGGGGGACAAGGCCTATGAAGGCTGGCCCTGAGGGGCTGGCGGGATGTGAAGAGAGAGGGGGTGTGGAAATGCTGGAAGTTATGGGGGGGTGCAGAAGTAAGGTTTGAGAGGGGCCGGGAAGTCAGGGAAGGAAGCTGGTCTTGTGACTCCTAGGGAAGGACACATCCTGCAGAAAGGAATGCAAGCACAGAGGCCCCGAGCAGAGCCTTGCCAGGCTGGAGGAGCGACCACGCTGGAGTGGGGGGGGGAGAGCAGGAGATAGATGTGCTGCCCCGGGACCACCATCAGGAATCGGGACTTACTCTGAGTAGGTTGGAGCTCCCTAGGCTGGGCTACAAGGGTGGCGGATAATTCTGGCATTCTTCAGAGCATTTCTGGCTACCACAGGGGCAAGAGAAAGGCCGGGGAGGCTTCAGGGAGCATAGCTGGGTGAAACCCTTCCCTGCAGAGATACCAAGAGCCTTACTGCCTGGTCATCCTTAGCCATACCCCCGAAGGGCACCCTGAAGGGTTTGGGAGAGCAGACGTCCTACAAACAGCTAACCCCATAGGAAAGATGGGGGGTGGTGTGCCAGTGCCAGGAGAAACAGAGAGGCCAGGGGAGGTGATGCTAAGCTGGGGTTTAGAGGGTAAGTAGGAGTTCACTGGTTCATTTACCCAGAAAGGACACCCAGGTGCAAAGGCCCAGTGGCCTCAGAGAGGGGAATGTCCTGGAAATACAAAGGGGAAGAACTACAGGTTTTTCAGGTAGGATAGTAGAAAGTCTAGGTAGAGCATTTATCTACCCCACATCTACTCAGCACCTACCGTATGCCAGTAAGTGACAGGGCACACAAGATCCCTGCTGTGCTGGAACTTGGAATTTAGAGAGGGATGCAGCCAAGGAATACTTAAGCGACTAGAAAGGGAATCTCTTAGGTCAATAGATCAAAAGGAGATAAAAGGTTGTAATAGGGAAGGGGCCCTGGGGCTAGGCAGAATCTCAGCAGGCCAGAGACAGCCTGTCTCAGCAGGTCACATTGGAGCTAAAACTGGAGCAATGAGAAGAGCATTCTTAGCTGAGGAACAAGAACAAAGGCCCTGGGGTCTGAATGAGGGATCATGGGAGATCTTGAGGGCTACCTTGGAATGCGGGGCTCAGGGGATGGTCCCAACCTCTTGGCCCTGGTTCTGACCTGTGAAGTGAAGCAGGTGAAAAGCAGTCATTACTGAGGGGAATATGCAGTGGTTCCTGGGAAGCTGCAGCCCAAGTGTCTGGATAGTGTCAAAGCCTCTAGACAGTGTGGAGAACGAGTGGGAGGGAGGGTGCTGGCAGGAGCCTGGGGAGAGGCGGCACTCAGAGCCACTGGCCTGCAGTGTCACCAACCAACCAGAACCAGATTACCTTCCAGTGTTCACATGCTGGCAGGAGCCCGGGGAGAGGCAGCACTCAGAGTCACTGGCCTGCAGTGTCACCAGCCAACCAGAACCAGATTACCTCCCAGTGTTCACATGCTGGCAGGAGCCTGGGGAGAGGCGGCACTCAGAGTCACTGGCCTGCAGTGTCACCAACCAACCAGAACCAGATTACCTTCAGTGTTCACACAGGGGGGGGGGGGGGGTTGACCAGAAAGTGTTCAAATCTTTCACACGTCCCCAGGAGTCAGTGGCGTGCAGTGGACTTCAGAGAATGAACACCAACCTGAGTTGGTTTGCTTAGCAGTAAAATCATCTCAACCTCAGAAAGGCTGTGCGAGTAGTACAGAAAGAACTCAGANAGACCAGAAGGGATGATATTAGATTCCCCTGGAACTGGAGTTACAGGCAGTTGTGAGCACTGTGTGAGTGTTGGGAACTGAGCCCAGGTCCTCTGCAAGAGCAGTTAGTGCTGTTAACCGCTGAGCCCTCTGTCCAGGCCCAAGTAGCTTTTTGAGACACAGTTACCTATGAGCTACCTTCTCATTCCAGTTGAGAAATGCTTTTTCTTATTTATTTATTTATTTATTGGTATTTTTGAGACAGGGTTTCCCTTTAGTCCCAGCTGGCCTAGAGCTCGCTATGTAGATCAGGTTGGCCTTGAGATCTGCCTGCCTCTGCCTCCCAAGTGCTGGGATTAAAGGCACGCCACCACCCCTGGCGACACTTTTCTTTTTCTAATGGCATTTCCCAGTGAGTGTGCCTCATTGAGGGTAAAATGCCCCACCCACCAGGTAGCATAGAAAGGGTGGCATCTGAAGCCAGGTGTGGTGATGCACGCCTTTAATCCCAGGAGACAGAGGCAGGTGGATCTCTGTGAGTTCAAGGCCAGCCTGGTCTACATGGTGAGTTCCAGGACAGCTGGAGCTATAGGGAGACCCTGTCTCAAAAAGACCAAAAAAAAAAGATGGCATCTGAGGTCCCTTGAACACCTGCAGCTCTGCCTCCTCCCGTGCAGAAGTTGTCCAAGAAACCCAATAATTAAGTCTATTATACCAATAATTTCAATCTGTTTATTTATTTATTTATTTAAGGGGCACACATATGCCACCACACCAGTGTCAAGGTCAGAAGACAATGTGTGGAAGTCATTTTCTCCTTATACTGTGTGGGTTCGGGGATCACACTCAGGTCATCTGAGTCGGCAGCAAGCTTTTACCACTGAACCATCTTGCTGGACCTATTTTTTTTTTTTGCTTTTATTGATGTTTTGTGTATTTCAGACATCATTTTTTGATTCAGTTTAGGCATATTCCCTTTTTCCCTTCCCTCCACCCCACCCCCAGATCATGCATTCTACCATAATTGTCCTGCATCTGTCTCTCAGTCTTTTTTTTTATGCTTAGGAATACACATTTTCCTCCATTAATTTTATACCACTCTAAAATATTGATACATACTCTCTACCCATATACAGTTATTACAGAGTTTGAAAATAAGTGGTGGGTGGATTCTAGAGCCCATTGAGAGATTTAAATTATAACAACACAATTGCTTTCCGATAAACAGAAATATAACAATAATGTTGTTCAGCTTGCCTTTCCTCTGGGGGATTTTGTGTTAGCATCCACAAATGAGGGAAACCATACAAGTGGATGACAAAAATGTGGTACATCTGTGCAATGGAGTACTATTCAGCGGTAAAGAAAGATGATATCATGAACTTTGCAGGTAAATGGATGGAGCTCGAAGCCATTATACTAAGTGAAGTAACACAGGCCCTATTATTTTTTTCATGATCTCTTTCCATATAAGATAGAAGGGCAGTTGAGTAAAAACCCAGGCAGAGGGGCTGGAGAGATGGCCTAGCGGTTAAGAGCGCCGACTGCTCTTACAGAGGACCCGGGTTCGATTCCCAGCACCCACATGGCGGCCGAGAGCCGTTTGAAACTCCAATTCCAGGAGAACTCCAGCTCCAGGGGAATCCGACACCGTCTTCTGACCTCCGCGGCATTGCACGACACGGGTGCACAGACCTGCATGCAGACAGTACATTGATACACATACAGAAATAAATAAAAAAATTAAAAAAAAAAAAAAACCCAGGCAGAGCCAAGCATTGTGGCCCACAAGGTTAATTCCCAGCACTCAGGAAACAGAGGAAGGTAAAGCTCTGTGAGATTTAGGCCAATCTGGTCTATCTACATAGTTACACAGAGAGACCATCTCAAAAATAAATAATTAATAAATAAATAAATACTATAACTTCTACCATGACTGGGATTTAAGTCTCACTTGAGATTCCTGGCAGCCCAGACAAAAAGGGAATTTGGATGATTTGCATAGTTCAGGTCATCAACAAGAAGGAAGGTAACATTTCTCCTGGCTGTGAATCCTGGGATGGACATTCCCATAGGACAGTAAGGGGGATATGCTGCAGGCAGCCTCCCTATAGGAAGCCATGCATGACTATTTGAATAAGCCTCAAAACAGAGCTAAGACTGCTTCACAAATACACGCGGATGATGGTACATCCTACGGTTTTCACAGCTGTCCAGGCTTGGGAGCTGCCAGCAGAAACTTGCTTTCTCCCCACTTGAGCTACACAATGACCCTGTGGGCAGATGCTATTCTTACCCTGAGTCCCTGAGCTTGTGGATGATACGTTAAGGTCACCCAGCAAGGGGTGGCTGAGTCACCCACATTGGTGGCCTGAAGTGACCTTGCTGAGCAGGAAGAGTTGAGGGCAGCTGGCAGAGGGTGAAGTGGAATACAAAGCTACTGGAACTGAGACAGACCCGATTCCAAACAGATAGCCAGGCCCCTGGCATCCCGGTGGTACACCCCTGCCCCTGGGCTGGCCACTCTCTGGGTGGAAGGGAGCTGTTTACACTATACCCCACTAGCAGAAGGGATGGAGGAAGAGAAGGCAGGAAAAGGTTCCTCACAGCCTAGACCCACCAGGAAAGATGGAGCACAATGCACCTGCTTTGACCACATTCTCCATGACCCCCATGTGGGAGTCCACCTGTTGTGGTTCTGGTCTGCCCTTATCTTAAGCTCCCAAGAACCAGCACCTCAACCACAGAGCTGGTGCCTGTGTTCTCAGTCCACAGGCCAGGTGATGGCACTGGACTGGGAGGAGAAGACAGTTGTCTGGAGATGTCTGCTGAGACACAGCCGATGGCCCCAAGCTAGGTCTCCATCTGGCCTAGGTGGGGACAGTGACAGCAAGCCCAGTTCCATGGTCAGGTGTAGAGCTGTAGAGAAAGACAGTCCTGAGCTGCTCGGAGGATCTGGCCACCTCATGAGGAGGAACAGGTTCTTGGCAGATGGGAGAATAAGAGCTCAGGCCTCAGACAGACGTGGGCTCAAATCCAGGTCCACTGACGAGGCAAGAGACTGCTCCCTGCAGCTCTGCCTTCTGATCCGTAGAAGGGATCATTCCTGTGTAGACACAGGGTAGCAATGTCTGTCCTGAGCAGTGTCTGTAATGAGCAAAGTCCTCTCTTGCTGTCAAGTGAAACCCTGGATCTGAGGTGGACAGTGGCTCCCAGAATCCCTCAAGGGCAATGTCAGGTTGGGAAACAGTCAACTTGGGGGGGGGGGCAGGGGCAGTGCCAGGGCTGGGGCTGTAATTCCTGTTTTCAGCCCCAGTACCCTCATCCTGCTCCCTGGAGACCCACCTCACCACAGCTGGAAGACCTACAGAGGACATCGACAAATCCACGTCTTACACCCAGAGCCAGCATCACACTGGCAACTCAGACAGTGGTTCTAAAGTTGTGCTGCCTGGGGTGGTGCCCTCACTCCCCACCTGCCCTTCCTAGCTTGGGAGGTTACTAGGCCTGTCTGAGACTCCTCAACATGCCCAGCAGTGGGGGGGACAGAGCAAGCACTTCGTAAGCTGACTGGGAGAAATCCCTTTGCCCAGAGGCACCAGATCACATGGATCTGTTTCCCCAGATTGTCAGCAAGTGTCACTCAGCACAGCACAGCTTTAGGTTCCAGTAGAGCAGCTGATCTCCTCTGGTGGCTTGGGACCCAGCACTGCTTCCTCGTCTCTCTGTAGGATGCGCCACAGCCCAGGGAGGAGCAGAGGATGAAGGCGAGGCGGAAGCGGGCTGGATTGAGGGGGCTGCCATCCTGCTGTCTGTTATCTGCGTGGTCTTGGTCACGGCCTTCAATGACTGGAGTAAGGAGAAGCAGTTCCGAGGCCTGCAGAGCCGCATCGAACAGGAGCAGAAGTTCACCGTGGTTCGGGCTGGCCAGGTGGTCCAGATCCCCGTGGCCGAGATCGTGGTCGGGGACATCGCCCAGATCAAATATGGTAAGTGTCCCCTGCCACAGTTCTAGAGTTGGAGTCCGGGAAGAAGTGCGACAGGATAGGCAGATATAGAGAGCCTGGCCCAGGGAATGGGGGTGTCCCTAAAAGCTGAGATAGTGGCAGGATATGTTCTGAGGCCCTGGGGACCCGGAAGCAGGCAGGCATCCTGATTCAATTAAATCAGAAATGTCAGATTTGTCGCATACGTACCACTGCTCTTCAACTTCCACCAGAGCATATGTGACCAATCAGTCACCACTCATAGTCTGGATTCAGCTTCAGAAGCCTTCCCAGCATTTTAAGGGCCACTGATGCTCAGAGTGGGCTTATGAGACAAAATCTATGTCCTGTGTCTGAGCTGGCTGCCAACGAGTGCTTATGGGTATGGTGGGGCCTAAGGGTAGAAGTGAGTGGGTGAATACCCTGGGCCTGGCACTGCTGGTGAGAAAGTGGGCAGGCTGGCTCCAAAGGGGTTTGGACCGGATATGACCTGGGTCGGCAGAGGCAGGTAGGGGAGACTTGAGTGACCTCCTCACTCAGCCTTCATGGCTCACTTCACTGGAGTGCTCTCAGTCCACCCAAGACAGTCAAGGCTTCCTGCCATGCCCAGACAAGAGAAAAATAAACCACAGAGAATGCTAGGCCAAGGACCTATCAGACCAAAGGAAACACATTACGGAAGACCTGCTAGTGTGGGCCAGGGTGGCTCTGCACAGATCCCTCTTTAGCTGCCCACTGGCCTGCAGGTGCCACCTAGATGCCGACCTGATTCTGCATGCTGAGGCTCAGCGGGAACCCTCCCTCAGGGGATGCCCCAGCCTCTCTGGCCGCCCGACTCTGCTGACACCATCCTTCCCCACCAGGTGACCTCCTCCCTGCCGATGGGCTCTTCATCCAAGGCAACGACCTCAAGATCGACGAGAGCTCACTGACAGGGGAATCTGACCAGGTGCGCAAGTCTGTGGACAAGGACCCCATGCTGCTGTCAGGTAAGATGCAGCCTGCAGTGCTCCTGTGCAGTCAGTCCTCCCAATTCCCATCCCCACAGGGAAGGAAATGCCTAGGATCACTGGTTCTGGGTATGCTGGCAGGTTCAGCCAGCCCCTGGTGAACATGCACCCCTTTCCCAGGCAAACATAAATTGAGCCTGCCATGCACAGGTCTATTGCAGCAAATGCCACAGAGATCCTGACTCATGTAATGCAGCTTCTAGTGGCTTGGTTGCCTGAAAAGCCAAACACCAGAAATGAGAAAGAATCAGTCAGTGGCGGTCTTTCTGTATATCTACTGCGGGCAAGGCCCTGGGGGACAAGGCCTATGAAGGCTGGCCCTGAGGGGCTGGCGGGATGTGAAGAGAGAGGGGGTGTGGAAATGCTGGAAGTTATGGGGGGGTGCAGAAGTAAGGTTTGAGAGGGGCCGGGAAGTCAGGGAAGGAAGCTGGTCTTGTGACTCCTAGGGAAGGACACATCCTGCAGAAAGGAATGCAAGCACAGAGGCCCCGAGCAGAGCCTTGCCAGGCTGGAGGAGCGACCACGCTGGAGTGGGGGGGGGGGAGAGCAGGAGATAGATGTGCTGCCCCGGGACCACCATCAGGAATCGGGACTTACTCTGAGTAGGTTGGAGCTCCCTAGGCTGGGCTACAAGGGTGGCGGATAATTCTGGCATTCTTCAGAGCATTTCTGGCTACCACAGGGGCAAGAGAAAGGCCGGGGAGGCTTCAGGGAGCATAGCTGGGTGAAACCCTTCCCTGCAGAGATACCAAGAGCCTTACTGCCTGGTCATCCTTAGCCATACCCCCGAAGGGCACCCTGAAGGGTTTGGGAGAGCAGACGTCCTACAAACAGCTAACCCCATAGGAAAGATGGGGGGTGGTGTGCCAGTGCCAGGAGAAACAGAGAGGCCAGGGGAGGTGATGCTAAGCTGGGGTTTAGAGGGTAAGTAGGAGTTCACTGGTTCATTTACCCAGAAAGGACACCCAGGTGCAAAGGCCCAGTGGCCTCAGAGAGGGGAATGTCCTGGAAATACAAAGGGGAAGAACTACAGGTTTTTCAGGTAGGATAGTAGAAAGTCTAGGTAGAGCATTTATCTACCCCACATCTACTCAGCACCTACCGTATGCCAGTAAGTGACAGGGCACACAAGATCCCTGCTGTGCTGGAACTTGGAATTTAGAGAGGGATGCAGCCAAGGAATACTTAAGCGACTAGAAAGGGAATCTCTTAGGTCAATAGATCAAAAGGAGATAAAAGGTTGTAATAGGGAAGGGGCCCTGGGGCTAGGCAGAATCTCAGCAGGCCAGAGACAGCCTGTCTCAGCAGGTCACATTGGAGCTAAAACTGGAGCAATGAGAAGAGCATTCTTAGCTGAGGAACAAGAACAAAGGCCCTGGGGTCTGAATGAGGGATCATGGGAGATCTTGAGGGCTACCTTGGAATGCGGGGCTCAGGGGATGGTCCCAACCTCTTGGCCCTGGTTCTGACCTGTGAAGTGAAGCAGGTGAAAAGCAGTCATTACTGAGGGGAATATGCAGTGGTTCCTGGGAAGCTGCAGCCCAAGTGTCTGGATAGTGTCAAAGCCTCTAGACAGTGTGGAGAACGAGTGGGAGGGAGGGTGCTGGCAGGAGCCTGGGGAGAGGCGGCACTCAGAGCCACTGGCCTGCAGTGTCACCAACCAACCAGAACCAGATTACCTTCCAGTGTTCACATGCTGGCAGGAGCCCGGGGAGAGGCAGCACTCAGAGTCACTGGCCTGCAGTGTCACCAGCCAACCAGAACCAGATTACCTCCCAGTGTTCACATGCTGGCAGGAGCCTGGGGAGAGGCGGCACTCAGAGTCACTGGCCTGCAGTGTCACCAACCAACCAGAACCAGATTACCTTCAGTGTTCACACATTGACCAGAAATTTCAATCTTTCACACGTCCCCAGGAGTCAGTGGCGTGCAGTGGACTTCAGAGAATGAACACCAACCTGAGTTGGTTTGCTTAGCAGTAAAATCATCTCAACCTCAGAAAGGCTGTGCGAGTAGTACAGAAAGAACTCAGATGTGTCCTTCCCCCTGGCTCAGCCCTTGTTAGCACATACACACACACACACACACACACACACACACACACACACACACATTCACACATTCTCCTTCACCCTTCCACATTCCCTAAGGACATCCCTGTGGGGACCGGCAGCATCCCATCATATTCAGAAAGCTCCATCCCCATAGGATCCCAGTCCATAGTTACATTCTACTGACTACCTTGCCCCAGGCTAGCTTGGGTGCGGCACCCAGGACTCTGATGTCTTCAACATGAAAGTTCCCCATCTTGGCCTTTACCCTCTTTTGTCATGAAAACCCCCTAAAAGCCATAGACTCCCACATTAAGAAAGTGTCAAATAACAGAGCAGAGAATCGTGGTAGATGATGAGGCAGGAGGATTTTGAGTGCAAAGCCATCCTGGGCTACATTGAAAGACCCTGTTTCAAAGAGAGAGATCTTATAACAACATCCCCTGGGAAGTAAGGCATCAGACACTGTTAGAGCATTGGTTGATGGGACTGAGGAGGACCCCAGGAAGCCATCCTCAAGGACAGAAAGACTCTAGCAGGCAGGGAACCCCATCCTCTACCTCCCCCAGAGCCCAAGTACCAGCTCAAAGTGCTTGAGACATCACCACCCACCTGGCGGTCTGCCTGTGCTGGGTCCTGCTACTCACCCCGCCCAGGATCAAAGCCCCACCCCCATGGGACTGCTTCCACACTCCTCCATAATCCGTCCATCACATGACATTGACTGTTCTCTATGAGAGACAGTGGAACGGAGTAATAGAAGATGGGCTCAAGTATGGCTCTACCACTCACAGCTGTGTGCCCCTATCTACCACTCACGGCTGTGTGTCTCTATCTACCACTCACGGCTGTGTGCCCCTATCTACCACTCACGGCTGCGTGCCCCTATCTACCACTCACGGCTGTGTGTCTCTATTTACCACTCACAGCTGTGTGCCCCTATCTACCACTCACGGCTGTGTGCCCCTATCTACCACTCACGGCTGCGCACCCCTATCTACCACTCACGGCTGCACGCCCCTATCTACCACTCACGGCTGCGTGCCCCTATCTACCACTCACGGCTGCGTGCCCCTATCTACCACTCATGGCTGTGTGTCTCTATCTACCATTCACGGCTGTGTGCCCCTATCTACCACTCACGGCTGTGTGTCTCTATCTACCACTCACGGCTGCGTGCCCCTATCTACCACTCACGGCTGTGTGCCTCTATCTACCACTCACGGCTGTGTGCCCCTATCTACCACTCACGGCTGTGTGCTCCTATCTACTACTCACAGCTGTGTGCCCCGGGTCATCACTCACCCTCTCTGAGCCAGAGAAGCCAAAGACGGATGGAGGGACTTGGTGCTGTTCTTGTGCCAAAACAAACTTTACAGGGCTGTTGTAAGGGTAGAGTTTGCTGACACGGAGCTTTGTGAACACACGCTGGTGCTGTTCTGAACTGTGCTAATAACAGTAGTAACAACGGAAGAAGCAAGACTAGGAGTGGCACTGGCTTTGCTTGATACTGGGCCTAGAGAGCTATCCCAGCCTCAGATGGGCCATCCCTCCCTGTCCACAGACACAGCATGCAGACATCAGAGGAGCCCAGGTTCCAGGCTTGACTGTCACACTGCACCTGTTCAACCTCAGTCACCTGCCATCTGTGGACTCAGAAGCCCCATCTAAATGAATCCTTTCTAGCTTTGCTCTTGAGGGTTCAGCGTACCCCACTTCCCATGACCCAAGATTATGGCCCCTGGAAAGCTGGCCAGCCCAGAGGGTGAGGGTGGACTTACCTCTGTGAGTCACTGCTCTGCTTACAAAGGGACTGTGTTGGCCTCGGCCATTAGTGACTTAAGGTGGGAGAAATGATTCTCAGTTAATATCCCTTCTCCCTCCCCTCCTTAAGTGCTTTCAGTAGCTCAACATCCAACAGAGAGCAAAGGAAGACCAGACTGTGACCCGTGTGCTCAGCCACTCCTCAGCCCGCAGGGCCCCAGCTGCAGCCTGGCCTCTTCTCTCTCCTGTGCTTGGAGTGCCCCCTGCCAGCACATCAGGCCCTGGCTTACTCTCCCTCTCTCTGCGTTATTGGCTCTGTAGGCCTGTCTGTGGGGGGGGGGTCCCAAGGGACCCTCCTACAGCCCCAGAGCCTAGCATGGACTTGGCATCTAAGATACCCATATATCTCAGAAGGCTTCTGGTCTTTTCTTTGTCCCAAGAGGGTGATGAAGAGAGCGTTGCCACTCCCTGCCAGCCATAGCCTTCATCTTCCTGGGACCCCAGGGCTCATTTGCCCCATGACGCTTGTGTTCTATGAGGTTCTCTAGGCAATTGGAGGAGGTGAGGACACAGAGCTGGGGGTCTCACCTCACACCTTTCACTCTTGCCCTCCCCAAGGATCCTGTGGCTTTCTTCTGAGAGACTCACTCAGCTGACCTTTGACTTCAGCACTTGTCCCAGTTGGAATCTCAGCCCTGAACGTCAGCATCACTTCTATGAGGGGTTCCTGGAGCTGAGGTGAAGCAGCCTGAGGTTACCTAGGCCCTCTGTTTCTCCTCCAACAGAAGACACCTGGGCTGTTGGGTTTGAGGAGGCAGGGGAACAGGGGCAGGGCTGTAAGGGCAGACAGATGAATTAAGAGGGGTCATATTCTGTGGTGCCCGGAACATGTCCCCACTGTAGAAAGCAGACACCAGAGGCAGAGGGGGAAGTTCTGGAGTTGGAGCTGTGAGTTTCACTGGGCTTTAGAGACCCTGTCCTTGAAAGGCCCTCAGTCTCACAGGAAAGCCAGCCTGAAAGCACCCCCAGGGAAGAAATGAGAGAGATGAAGGTCTTTTTTGGAGTGTGGAGGGTAGAGAGATGTTCATCCAGAGCCTCGAGGAAGCTGTGAGGGGCAGGAGGTGAGGGAAAGGTGGTGGTGACCATATGGTAAGGAAAGTCTGGGGCTGGACTCAGAAGACAGAAAGCCTCATACACCGAAGCATCTCCAGTCACATGACAGGGCAAAGAGCAGAAGGCTAGCATCTGACGCAGGGGCTCTGACTGCATCACAGGGACCCCAGGGAGCCAGCTAAGCCTTGGGAGAGTATCTGAACTGGGGACACTGTCAGAGTGACATTGGAGACAGAGGCCATGTCCTCAAAAGCCCCTGCTTCTATCCAGTGCTAGCCTGAACAGTCCCTGGGGGTCCCCCAGGTCTGGTAAGCTCTGTGCCATGCCCCCTCCTCTCTGACTCCCACTTACCTGCACAGGTTACAGGAGCCACCAGCCCCCTATGGCCATGGGAACCATCAGATTAGAAGGTGATTTGAGGCCTGCTTATCTTGGGTGGAAATTGGCCCCCCGCATCTTTTTCCATCCCGCCTCTGCTAGGCAGGTGAAGAACAGCCTCCCTGTGGCCTTCAGGGCCACAACCAGCAAAATCTCCTAGCAAGCCTTTTCTCTCTGTGTTTAAAAGAAAGCCGGGCCGGAGAGATGACCTAGCGGTTAAGAGTGCCAACTGCTCTTGCAGAGGACCGGGGTTCAATCCCCAGCATCGACATGACGGCTGAGAACCATCTTTAACTCCAGTTCCAGGGGAATCCGACACCCTCTTCTGACCTCCAAGGCATTGCACAAGGATGCACATACCTACATGCAGACAGTACATTCATACACATAAAAAAAATTAATTTAAAAAGGCCATTAGGGCCTTATCCCCTGGGGCAAAGTGGCCTGTGACCAAAACCCTAGGCTAGAGAGTTTGAAGCCTGGCTCTGCCTCTCACCAGTGTGTGTGTGTGTGTGTGTGTGTGTGTGTGTGTGTGTGTGTGTGTGTGACAGGGCAGGGGGGCGGGTCCTTGCCAGGCTACCTCATTTCTCCTGGCCTTAGTGTCCCCCAGAGTGAGTGCTGAGCACTAAGATTGCTTCTGGGAGCTGGGGAGTAGCAGAGCGTGAGCATGCAGTAGCTATGCGGAAACTGTCCCCACACACAGCAGGTGTTTGGAAGCTTCTCTGGAGTCCAGAAGGCCACATGTGCTGCTTTCTCCTGTGAAATCACCAGACAGCCCTGGCTCCCATGGGAACTCAGATTCCTCATCCATCTCATGAGATAGTTAACCCCCTCCTCCCAGCCACACAAGCCAAGCGGGTACCCCAGGCACTGTGCTGAACAGCCCTACAGAACTAGCTGGAGGGTGAAGGGCAGAGGCCACCCGACTGACTCCCTACCGACTGACTGGGCTGTGTGTGTGACTGTGGTCAGCTTCCTGGACAGCCACTATTCTATTAAACCTTCAGAGCTATCCCGAGTTCTCCAGCTAAAGCTCAGTCTGATCTCATGAAACTCTAGCTCCCCAAACACCCCCAGCCCCTGGCAACCCCCACTCTACGTTCTATCTCTCTGAATTTGGAATAACATGGAATGTATAGTCCTCTTGGGATTGGCTGATTCCCTGTAGCATGGTGTCCCCAGCTTTCATCCATGTCACAATGTGTGTCAGCATCACCATCTCCTGAAGGCCAAGTGATGCTCCACTATGCATGAAGAGACACTGTTTCTGCCTTAGGTATCTCTTTTTTTTTTTTTTTTTGGTCTTTTCAAGATAGGGTTCCACTATAGCCCCAGCTGTCCTGGAACTCACTGTGTAGACCAGACTGGGCTTAAACTCACAGAGATCCACCTGCCTCTGCCTCCTGAGTGCTGGGATTAAAGGCATGTGCCACCATGCTCGGCTAGGTGTTTCTTGTTTTTTTTTTTTAAGACAAGGTCTTATAAAGTCCAGACTGACCTTAAACTCACTGCATAGCCCAGGATAGCCCAGAACAACTGAGGATAACTTTGAATTCCTGATCCCCCTTCTTCCTTCCACCTCCCGAGTGTCGGGGTCGTTTGCCTTGGGCCACCACACTCAGCTTTTACATCTTTTCCTCACTCGGCCACAAGTTCCCCATGTGGTCCAGAATGAGTCATTCACTGAGCGTGTGCAATAGCCAGCTTGCTTTCCAGCAAAACAAGACTTGTCAAACTAAGGCTGGTCTAAAACCCTCAAAAATGACTAAACATACAGCAACTTCACCCCAACAGTTATATTTGTAGACCCTCAAGAATTCTGGGGCCTTTTAGAACTTGTTTTGAGAAACTTAAAGTTCTAGGCAGGTAGCTGTATGCTGGTGGCACAGGTCTGTATCACAGCTACGCAGGTAGCTGAAGCAACAGAATCACAGGTTCTCAACCCACCTGGACTAGAGTGAGTTCAAGGCCAGCCTGGTCAACTTAGTGAGATACCATCTCAAAATTTAAAAACACAGGGCTGGAGAGATGGCTCAGTGGTTAAGAGCACTGGTTGCTCTGGCAGAAGATCTGGGTTCAATTCTCATCACCCACATGGTGATTCACAACTGTCCATAACTCTGGTTCCAGGAGAATCTGGCACCCTCTTCTGACGTTTGCAGACATTGCATGGGTATACTTACACACGCAATACACTCATACACATGAACTAAAATTAACAAAATATTTTTTGGGTGTTTTCGAGACAGGGTCTACCTATAGCCCCAGCTGTCCTGGAACTCACTCTGTAGACCAGGCTGGCCTGGAACTCACAAAGATCTGCCTGCCTCTGCCTCCCAAGTGCTAGGATTAAAGGCATGTGCCACCACACCCAGCTCAAAATATTTTTTAAAAAAAATTAAAAATACAAAAAGGCTAAAATGTAGCTCAGATCATTGTCTGCTGTTGTCTGCCTAGTATGTGCAAAGCCCCAGGTTCAATCTCCAGTGCCATATAAATCAGGTTAATGACAGACGCCTGTAATCCCAGCACTGAGGAGGTAGAGGCTGGAAGATCAGAAGTACAAGGTCATCCCCAGATACACAGTAAGCTTAAGGCCAGCCTGGGCTACATAAGACCCTGTCTCAAGAAGGTCAGGGATGGAGCTCTGTAATAGAGCACTTGCTTAGCATGCGCAAGACCTTGGTTTAATCCCAGTACCACAGATAATAATCATAATGATGATGATAATATAATAATAATAATAATAATAATAATAATAAAGGGCTGGAGAGATGTCTCAGTGGTTAAGAGCACTGGCTATTGTTGCAGAGATCCCCAGTTCAATTCCCAGCACCCACATGGCAGCCGACAACCATCTGTGACTCCAGTTCCTGGGAATCCAACACCCTCTTCTGACCTCCATAGGCATTTCATGACACAGGTGCACTTACACTCATACACATAAAATAAAAAATCATAAATTAATTAATTAAAATAATAATAATAATATTTTAGGAAAAGGACCTGTCCCTTTCTTACAGCATAGCTACTCAAGGAAGTCTAATGTCACTCATTGTATGCTACTCTTCAGAATAAAGCTTGGAAGGTCATAAAATATACAGGATCACTACACAATAAATCAGTAAGGAAAAATGTGTAATATCATAATTTCTGTGCTCCTAGGTTAGCACAAAGAACAAAATCCATCAGAAAGATATATTCCTAACCAATTATGAAAGAGGGGTGACTGTCAGTCATATCTAACACAACATAAAAAAAAAACAGTTTTTATACTATGTCTAAGACTGTGCATCATATTATTGATAATAAGAACCAGGATTGCTCCCACCCTTCATTATTTATACTGGGGAGAAATTCTAAATTTTGCTTTGAGGTTTATGAAAATCTACCTATGGTTTTGTTTTGCTCTGCTCTATTTCATCCAAACTCAAGGATCCCCAAAGTCTCCTTTTGGAGGGAAGCTGGGCCATTTCTTAGCAATCTTCTCTGGGGATTACTTCCCATTTCTTCCTGGTTACAGAATGATATCTGGCTTTAAATACTCTCAGTGAGATGAGAGAGTACTCCCTATTTGGTAAGGGTAGGAGAAAAAGAAATGCAGGAGGCGACCTTCCAGGTCAGGGTAGGAGGTCTGGGCTTGGAGCTTCTGGAGAACAGAAAGCCAAAGCGCAGCATCAACCCTGCCCCAGATCCATCTCCACTGCCTGAGGCAACAGCATCTTAAAAAGGCCCACCATGCCCCTGGCATGGCTCCTGCCTGAAGGTGCCATAACTGCAGTGGTGAGGTGCTAGGAGTTGGTGGAAACTTGTTCCTTCTATTCCTTTGAGGAAGATACGTGGTACCAGAGCTTATACCTTCTTCTTCAGGCACTCATGTGATGGAGGGCTCAGGACGGATGGTAGTGACTGCTGTGGGTGTGAACTCTCAGACTGGCATCATCTTTACTCTGCTGGGGGCTGGAGGTGAAGAGGAAGAGAAGAAAGACAAAAAAGGTAAGCCTCCCACACACACTACAGACAAGAAGAGGAGCTTTTAAGGCCACATTCTTGTTTATCTGTTCACTCCATAATATAGAGTGCCTTCTATATTCATTCCCTGTGCAGACAAATACCTCCTTTGTCCTCCAGGTCCTGCTCGAGCCTGGTGGGTTCTGTCTGCTTCATCTCCAGGGTCCTGTCCCAGTCTCTGTCTTGTCCAGTCATGTCACGGAGGTTGCTCCTTCCCCTCCAGACCAGGCCCAGGGTGCTTGGCATGCTATTCAGTCTTCAGGCATCAGCAGTAGAAGTAACCAGCAAGAGCTGGCTCACCCTCACCTCAGAATTGAGTTGAAGCCCCACCCAGACATATTCCTTCTGCCATTGTCTGTTCCACTAAGCAGAGACGACAGTCTATCCAGGCACAGGCAGAAGAGACTCTTAGGAAGGTGGCTAAAAGCTGGTTCCATGTGCACAGCTCTGATGCACCCAGGGCTGCCACCTTGCCCAAGTCCTGGCTCTATCTCCCCTTTCAAAGTAAAAGAAAATAGCTCTTGGTGGCCCTCAGTGTAGTCGATGGAAATCTGTGATGCAGGTACCTTTCAGGATGGAGAAGGGACACTCACAGAAGAAGCCCTGAACCTCATAACCCAGGCCCAAAGCCCAAAACAGCCAGCTCCTCACCTGGCATCCATGCTTAGTCTCAGAGACAATCCCCTTTCAGACTTGTCAGTCTTTTATCTCCTTCCCCAAGCTCTAGGCTAGGATCCCAACACTCAGACGTTTAGAAGCCTAAGAGAGAGTTATTAAAAGGGTAGGTGGCCCTCTCCAAATTCAGGCAGCTCTGCTACATCCAAGCTCAGAAGCCACTGGGGTACAGAATCTGGGTCAGGATGGAAGACAGCTGGTAGAACCCCTTGTAGTATGTCCGCTAAGATCAAGACTGCCCTTCCAACACCCAACTGAACAGTGGAGCTGAGCTGTTATCTAGGAAAGAAAAAGCTGGGGCTGAGTTCAAAATGGGATAGTCTTGGCTGGGAGTCCCAAAGGGCATTAGAACAAAGTCTGTGCATGAGTGAGGACCTATGGCCAAGGTATCCAAGCCAGCCAAGTGCAGGCTGTAGGGCAGTGGGTAGACTGCAGCAGTTCGTGCCTATGTTCTTATCTCTCTGGGGGCCCAGCTTTGGGACAGGCACCCAGAAGTTCCAATGGGCCAGTCTTACATCTGACAATGCCAAGAGGAAGATAGGCCTGAGAGGCACCTTGAGTACTGTTTGGGGTCCCTTGCTGAATCTGAGTAGATGGAGAGGTGTAAGACTGGACTCTGTGTAGAGAGCCAGAGTAGGGTACAAAGGATGTTTGGTTAATCCTGAGCAGAAACTCAGGCCACCATGAGTGGCTAAGCCAGAGCTGGACCCCTCGGACCTTCCATCCCATCACGTCAGCCTCAGACACAGCTTCAAATCTGCTAGGCATGGGTTCTTATTCCAGAGTGGTGTGTGTGTGTGTGTGTGTGTGTGTGTGTGTGTGTGTGTCTGTGTGTGTGTGCACATAAGTCTGTATGTGCTTCTCCTTCATTAACATGTCTCAAAAATCATCACACAGGTGTGAAGAAGGGGGATTGCCTTCAGCTACCAGGTACAGTAAGACAACCTCAGGGAAGATGGGCTTCTAGAAATAGCCACAGCCATGGGCCCCTAGGCCTCACCCTAGCTCAGCAGTGCACAGTTGGAGGAGGCCATGTGCCTGCTGGAGGCTCTGCCCTCCAGATGTCCCTCTGTGCCCTCCCATGTGCCAGCCTGGCAGGGCAAGACAAAACCTCACTCTGACTTCTTGTCCCTAGGGCCAAGGCCGAATGGCACCTCCACTCTCTGCCCCTGACCCCAGGCTGACCCCAACACTGGCATGCCTCCCATCACCACAGCACCCGCGCACCCTCACCAGCACCCCAACAGAGCCATCTTAGCTCCTGTCCCTAGCACACGACATGTCATCCTCCCCACCCTGAGAAAGAGCTGCAAGGGTCAAAGTGGCCATTTCATACCATTCTCAGTTTCCAAGTTAAGAAATATCTCTGGTATGTTTTCTCTTGAATAAAATGAAATACGCTAGAAGCTCCCTCTCTGGTGAGCTACTTCATATGGGGTTGTTATTGCATTCCTTGGAAGGCTGGTCAGGAAAGGAGGAAGTAGTGGTGAGCAGTTGCCCAGCTCTAAGTCACCACGATTGGCAGCTGTTCCATGGGACACAGAGAAGGCACCCGCTGAGTGCCAAGGCCACACCATGCTGCTCACTGAGAATTCTGTTTTGACTCCTCGTCACAGGTTCCCCAGCCCTAACAGGACCTCTTCATCCTATAGGGTGCCCACCTGACCAGCTGGGCCAAAAGGGTACAGATGTCACCGCAGAAAAGTGCCATCCCGCCTGAGCACCTGACCATGCCCCACGCTGTACTTCACAGCCCCTCCATTCTGCGTTCCCACCCCCACCCCACCCCCCATGACATCTCCATGGGAACATTTCATCCCCCTCCCCAGTTTGAGTTCCTTGCTTCCCAGTGAGATTTTTTTTTTTAAAGAATAGAGTGGCGTGCTTGTCCCCCGGTGGGTTCATGTCTCTGTCATCCTCTTCTCCATTGTGACACTGCATTTTCCATCCCTCCCACTCCCCGCAGCGGCCGACGGCACAGCAGCTGCAAACGCTGCAGGTAGCGCAAATGCCAGCCTAGTCAATGGTACGTCTCCACGCAAGCTCTTGGTCGGGGTTGCTGGGTGCCTTCTCCTCTTTCTCCCCTTTCTCGGGGCTTCCCCTGTCCTGCGTCACACAGACCTCTGACATGCATGGGTCTCTCAGGGACACTCTCCCTCCCATAGGGGGCAGGCTCTTAAGAGTAGAACCACAACCAACTGGCAAAGTCAACTCCACAACTGCCTATAGCTACCAAAACAGTGCTGGCTTCAGTCAGGCCTCTGGACACTCAGGGAGCCCAAAGTAGAATATGACCTGGCCCCACGAGAAGCAGCATGCGATCTGGTCTGGCCTACCTCTGAGCATGCGCCTGGCTCTGGCTGTAGGAATGTCACCTAAGGTCAGGAACTAAAAAGAAGCCCAGCATCTGATCCCCTAGCAAAGGCTCCAAAGCCTCCCCTAAACTTACCCAGGGATGGGGACCCGGGCTAGGGTGCAAAGCCCCCAATTCCACTTGATACATGGCTGAGCCCAAGTAGACCTCTCTTTCTCTTCCTCTTGCCTCTCCTCTCTTGCCAAGATAATGGGTGGCAGGGCTTGTGGGACTTGGGCCTAGTCTGTCCTACTGCGGACTGCTGTGTCTTCCTGGTGCCTGGGGTGCAGCATCTGTGGATCTCTGTGCTCACTGCCCCTGGGGGGCTGGTGAAGGTGGCATGTCCCTGGGTTCCCATCACTTTCCTAACACAAAGGCATGGAGGAATTGCAACTTATTGCTCCAAGCCTTTAGAAGGTGGAGGATCTCCATCCTCCTTCATCATCATATATCACCCGTGCCCTCAGTTAGACCCATGATAGCCACCCAGCCTGTGTACTCAGGGCTATTACAGGCCTGCTATGAGAATATTGCCAGAGAAGCAAAGCCAAGGGACACAAGCATCACTGCATTCTGGACAGACTTCTTATCCATTCTGCAAATGACTCCCCACCCCTCCTGCAGAGCGTAGCAACCCTGTCCCACCCTCTCCTCCCATCCTCTACCCTACACCTCTGGCCAACCCACCTGCCTTCCAAGCGACCAATGGAAGCAAGCACCCAGAGCTGTCAGAAGCTGTGCACGGTGCCTCTGCAGGCAGTTGCTAATTCTGGTGTGGGTTTATTTCAGGCCTGGGAGGAGGAAGGAGGACAGCTGGGGCGGTGGGAGGTGTCAAGCAGCAGAGAGGGGTGGCTGAGAGGTGACAGAAAGAACCAACATGGGTAAGCCCATGGCTGAGGGAGAAGGAACCAGGAAGTGGCCCCTCTTCCCCAGGAGATAGCATGCAGGCACCATCCACAATGGCCAGTTGCAGAAAAGGGGCTTGTTCACTTGGAAATGGCAGCCAAAACTCAGAAAAGATGAGGAACTTTGCATGTCTTGACCATCATTCTGTGTGAAGCCAGGCACTGCTACAAGTGTTTTAAGTCCTCCGTCTCTGTCATCCTCAGGACGGCCCTGTGACACACATTTCATTGTCCCCACTTGAAAGATGAGGTGACTGAGGCTCAAGGATATCAAGATCCTCGCCTAAGGTTACAGAGCTAGAAAGGTGCAGAGCTGGGGGCCAGGAAGATAGCTAGGTTAATAAAGTGCTTGCCACACAAGCACCAGGACCAGAGTGCAATTCCAAGACCCACATTTTTTTAAATTTTTATTTATTTTCATATGTGTATGAATGTACTGTCTGCATGCAGGTTTGTGCACCCGTGTCGTGCAGTGCCATGGAGGTCAGAAGAGGGTGTCAGATTCCCCTGGAACTGGAGTTACAGATGGTTCTCAGCCACCATGTGGGTGCTGGGGATTGAACCTGGCTCCTCTGCAAGAGCAGTCGGTGCTCTTAACCGCTAGGCCATCTCTCCAGCCCCAGACCCACATTTTTAAAAAAGCCATAAGTAGTGATATACACTTGTAATCCCTGTCCTTAGGAAGTGGAAGGAGGCAGATCCTGAGCTCTGTGGCTGTTCAGCCTAGACTGATCAGGAAATTCCTTAACACCACGAGACCCTGTCCCCCAAAACTCAAAGTGGACAGTTCCTGAGGAGTGACCTCTGGCCTCCAAACACAAACATACACATACTCATGCATATACACACATAAACACACAAACCATGAAAGAAAAAATAAAGGGCTGGCAAGATGGCTCATTGAATAAAGGCACTTGCTGCCAAGCCTAACTACCCGAGTTCAATCCCCGGGACCCACATTGCAGAAGTACAGAAACAAATTCCTCAAGTTTTCCTCTGGCCTCTACATGCACATGGTACCATGCACAAACACACATCCATGAACACACATGTTTGCACATGTACAAACAACATAAATAAATAGTTTTTATAAACTAGAAAGTAAAACAATAAAATAGAAAGTACCAAAACTTGGGGCTGGAGAGATGACTCAGTGGTTAAGAGCACTGTCTGCTCTTGCAGAGGACCCGGGTTCAATTCCCAGTACTCACATGGTGGCTAAGAACCATCTTTAACTCCAGTTCCAGGGGAATCCGACACCTTCTTCTGACCTCCGCAGCATTGCACGACACAGATGCACCTACCTACATGCAGACAGTACACTCATATACATAAAATAAAATAAAAAAGAAAGAAAGAAAGAAAGAAAGAAAGAAAGAAAGAAAGAGAAGTACCAAAACTTGGATTTGAACCCAGAATCTAGAAGTTCCTCCACTTGATCCTGGATCCTGCAATGAACTGTATCTTGTAAGTTCTGCAAGAAAAAGAAGACTCCCCCTAAGTAAAGGACCCTCTGTTCATAGATGTTTGAGGGCTAGACATGGTGGTACACACCTATAATTCCACTACTCAGGAAGCTAAGACAGGGAGATCATGAGTTTGAAGTCAGCCTGAGCTACAGAGTAAGAACCTGTCTGAAAAGAAAAAAATCAAGGGCTGAGGATACAGCTTAGTGACGATGTGCTTGCTTAGCCTAGACAAGGCTCTGTAATATTCTTTGGGATCTGTGCTCTGAGCCATTTTTAATGAAGATATGATCAGAGGACCCAGAGCCTAGGCAACACCTGAGAGACTGTCAACAATACAGAGTATCAGGCCCCACCCCAGGCCAACACATGCAGTTTGAATCTTAGCAAACTGCCCAGACTCCAGGAAAGAGCACATTGCAAGTTAAGAACAGGAGGCTGAGCCCAGCTCTGTGAGGGGGGAGTCTGTAATCTTGCCTTCTTCTTCTGAGCCAAACTTTGATGGCTTAGTTGTAAAAAGAAAGCCTTGGTGGCAGTAGAGCCCTAACTGTGGCTCCCCCAAGTCCCCCACCTGAAGGTGGCTGTGTGCATCTGGGAGCCATGATAATTGCTATTATTATTTTACTGTTTTCTTTTATGGTCGTGAACATCTATCTCACTGTTAAATATATCATTTACAAGCACAGTTGCAGTCACGACCACTGACATATCCCTGTGACCTCTGATACACTCATGCGGCCAGTGATACATCCCTGTGACCCCTAATACTTCCTTGTGACTTCCTGGCCTCTTCACAGACATTGGCAGGTGCTTTTTCTCAGGCTCCATTTGGTTTTCATGAGCCCATTTCACAGAGGAGGAAAGAAAGGTTTGGGGAAGAAAAGTGACATTTCCAAAGTCACTGGCGAAGAGACCTGTTCCATCAAAGCTTGTTTAGTAGGTCACCTTTCTAGAACCCTCCAGGTTCAGGATTGGCTCTTCTAAAATAAATGCAGAAGACAGCTTCTGAGACCCCACTTGTCCCCTATCCTGGGTCCCATCTCTCATCCCCAGGCCCATGAAATACAGCCCATCTTCCAGGTCCCACTAGGTGATAGGGCCTGCCCACTGTGCTACCACAATGCAGGGCCAGGTGGGTGCCAGTTTGGCCAAGAAGAGCACAAGTAAGTCCCTTGCTTCTGACATCCAGGCCATCCATCTGCACCAAAGCACTCCCAGATGTGGCTCCCTACTTTTGGCATACACATTGTGATTTTTTTTCTTTTTCTTTAATTTTTTTTTTATGTGTATGAGTGTACTGTCTGCATGTAGGTTGGTGCACCCATGTCATGCAATGCCACAGAAGTCAGAAAAGGGCATTGGATTCCCCTGGAACTGGAGTTAAAGATGGTTCTTAGCCGCCATGTGGGTCCTGGGAATTGAACCCAGGTCCTCTGTAAGAGTAATCGGCACTCTTAACTGCTGAGCCATCTCTCCAGCCCCATGATTTTTTTTTTTTTTCTGGCTGCATGATCAATGTGAAAAGAGAAAGTTGCTAGCTGGGTCTAATGGGTGGGCAGTAGCTTCAGCAGTGCATTTGATAATATGCAATGCAAATCAAGCCCATCCAGCTTTCTAGAAGCTGGGCTGGAAGCCCAGTCCTCTGGCACCCATTAGCCTAGGTAGTGAAATGATTCTAAGAAATAAAAATAATTGTTGATCATTGCTCTTAAAAAAGTTTTCTCTCATGGCTTTTAATCCAGAAGAAAGATTTTTACAATATAACAAGGAGAAGTCTCTGTCATCAAACCCCAGGGTGGACCACTAGTGTCAGGGTCTGGACACGCCATTTGTCCCTCAAAGTGACCCACCAAGTAGGCATAGTGATGGTGGCAAGCCAGTCATGCAGTTCCAGGACTATTTTTAGGACACTGCCTTTGGATATTCCTGGGCCTCAGTTCCTAATCTGCAAAATGACAAGGTTACCAGTCTATCCCACCCAACTGTGTAGGGCTTGACAGGAGATGACGCTTACAAAGTGTTTTTGTCAGCTGAACCAAGGTGGACTCTGGAAGCAGGTGTTAGGAAGGTAACTCCCAGTTGCTCTGAAGAGTTCTCACTGTGAGTGAGAACAGGCTGGAAGAGGAGAGGCCCCACAGCTAGTCAGTGTCAAAACTAGGCTCTTAGGGGCCCAGTGTTCCCAGTGTCACCATGACCTCCAGCTCTGCGCCCAGAGGCACCTTGGCAGAGGAGACAGCAGAGTAAAAATGTATTACATGGCGAGCTCTATGGCTAGGGAGCCAGCTCCCTCTCTGAGCCTCAGTTTCTCCTCTATAAATGGGGTGTCCTATATAACCACCTTTCTAGTAATGAGCACTGGATGGAATGGTAGATGCCACATGAGCCAAAGCCAGTGACCACCATGGGTGGCCAGACTTCTTCGACTCTCGATCTGCAGGGATCTTTCCAATGGATGTCACAGGCTTGGCAGACAGGAGGGCACAGCTGAAAGCAAGTGTCTCAGAGAGAAAAAGCAGTGACCATTAAAAAATCCCCACACTGGTCCACGTTGGGGAAGGGGTTTCCAGGAAGTGCTGACTATAGGTGGGGGTCCCATACCTGTCCCTCCCCTGCATCAGGCAGTATCAGGCCCTGGCATGGGTGGCAGCATCCGAGGGAGCCACTGCCCCTACGTAGCCTGTCTTTTGTAGCTGGAGCTACTTCTTAAGACCTCTTCTCCAGGATCCAGTGGCTTCCTCCTGGGACCAGCACACTTTCAGACACTCTGGGATCCCTCGGGGGCCGCCGCTGGGGATTCCTTGCTCAATCTTTGCCCCGTCCACTTTGCAGGATTTGGGGCAGGGGGTCCTTGGTGACTCGCCCTTCCAAGAGACAAGGAATTTTTATCTCTCACATTATTTCCATCTAGAAAACTCTCAGGGTCAAGGTTATTCCAACAGAAACCCTCTCTCCTGAGCTCGGAAAAGAATCAAGAGCCTTTCTGCCCTGCAGCCCCTGTGGCTGATGTGGCTGTCAGGTCAGCCTTCACTCCAGAGCTCCTCAGCCTCCCAGAGTAGCTCAGCCCTTCCTCCACCTGTGACATGAATGTCTGTGATGTGTCCTCGTGATGACCGACCTGTGCTGTCTGTTCTCTGTTGTCTGTTGAAATTCTCTGTCGTGTAGGTAAAATGCAAGATGGCGGTGCGGACAGCAGCCAGAGCAAAGGTAACCACAGCCATGAGAGCTTCCCCATGGGGCTTGAGTCATATGGGCAGGGACGTGCTGGGGCCAAAGGCAGACAAGCCCACACATTGGTGTCTGGCATCTTCTGGGGTGACACTCATGATACTAGGAAAGATAAAGCGGTGTCACGGTGAAGCGAGGGGCTGCTCCAGGAACAGGACCCCTGAGCCTGCCGGTCAACCGGGGTCCCACAGACCCTTATAGATGGAAGGGCGAAGCAGTAAAGGATTGGCCAGGTCTCTGTCCGAAAGACCCACAGGCCTTTCTGTCCTTCCCACACTGGAAAGGACATCCTGGCTAGAGATGGAGATGTAACACTCGGGCCTGAGATACCTTCTTTTTTAAAAAATTTTTATTTATTTATTTTCTATGTGTATGAATGTACTGTCTGCATGTAGGTTTGTGCACCCGTGTCGTGCAATGCCACAGAGGTCAGAAGAGGGTCTCGGATTCCCCTGGAACTGGAGTTCTCCTGGAATTGGAGTTACAGACGACTCTCAGCTGCCATGTGGGTGCTGGGGATCGAACTCGGGTCCTCTACAAGAGCAGTCAGCGCTCTTAACTGCTAGGCTATCTCTCCAGCCCCCACCTTCTTTTTTTTAAAGCCATACTTTGTGTTCCTCCTGTTGCTAGCTCACTCCCATCCTAACAACTTGGCTCCAAGGACACCCTGCTAAAGCCCATATCTTTCTGCCTGTCTGACTGTCAGAAATGTCAAGGACCCATTTAGGCCCTAATGAGCCTGGCCTAGCCCTGTCCTGCTGGGAATCCAGGGTAGAGTCCCACATGTGTCCCAGGTTCCAGGTTCCAGGTGCCACTGGGATCCAGAGACTATAGCTGAGGGTGGAGGATCCCCTCCTAGGCTTCTTTGCCAGCCATATGGGGCCCAGACAAGGCAACCAGCACTTCTCCTGGGCAGGCAGGGGAGGGGGCCAAGCATCCGGACCTGCAGGCTGACAGGAGCATGTGTGTCTGTGTGCACATGTGTTCATGCTCTGCCCCTGCAGCCAAGCAGCAGGATGGGGCAGCTGCTATGGAAATGCAACCCCTGAAGAGCGCCGAGGGTGGTGACGCAGATGACAAGAAAAAGGCCAACATGCACAAGAAGGAGAAGTCGGTGCTGCAGGGCAAGCTCACCAAGCTGGCAGTGCAGATCGGCAAAGCAGGTAACACGCCCTCCCACCCTTCGAGCTGTGCCCCACACGGTCCACTTTCACCTCACCTGAAAAATAAATATCTTGATTAAGGTTTTCCTTGAGGTCTGACCTGCTCCAAAAGTAAGAAGCCAGACTCTGGAGACTGCCCCAGCCACGGCTCTGGGAACCTGGGCAGTAGCTCCCCCAACTCGGAAACTGCCTTCTCCGAAAATGGGGCTCGTTCTTATCTCACCGTGGCAGATTGCTATGAGGATTAAAGTCTAGTTTGTAGACAGAGTGCCTAGCCTGTGGCCTGTGCTGTGGCTTCCAGGAGGGCCAGGGGGTGGGGCATGCACAGACCTCTAAGGATAATGGGTGCCATAGAAGAGGTAACAGCAAGGGACAGCAGGGGTGGATTTGGACTCGATACCAGCCATCCTAGCCGCAGTGCCGAAGTACTGACGAGGATGAGGGCAAAACCCGGAGACCAGGCAGAAGCCCTTGTCTGAGCACAAACAAGCCAGCCTTCCCAACTGAGATGCTAGCTGCCTGTGATGGCTGGTGACAGTTCCCTGGCGCAGGGAGCTGAGCCCAGCTGCAAGGGTGAGCCCCAGGCCTCCAGCACAGCCTTGACCTCCCCCTGCGCTGAGGATGTACGAGCAGTAAGGCCTCCCACCTGGCTCCTGAGACCTCCATGGCTGTCTCCATTTCTAATTATAGATACCACAGCATGGGGAAGGGCGGCAAATTATAGGTTCAGCTGTCTATATTTAAACTTGGGGGACTGGTGACAGCTTGCGGCTGCCGGGAGCTTGGCTTCCCGCCCCTGCGGCTGTCAGGAGGGGATGGAGTCGGGCTCTGATGCTCCGCAGCTGGAGCTGGGGGGAAGGGGGTGGAGAGAGATGGGCTCAGGGATTTCCTCCCTCACAGCCATTGCTGTCACACAGGAGGCTCCACAGTAGCGTGTGGCACTAAGGGATCAGGAAACTAAACGATGACAGCAGCCCCATGGTTCTGAAGTCCTCGGTCCCTATCTCCACCTCGCCCTGCCGTGAATATAGTTCACAGTCAAGCAGTCCCAAACTCTCAGGCTCCCTCTGCTTCCCTCTGGGGCTGAACCCCTTCTTGGCGGCCAGGGATTTATGGACAGGTGCCCTAAGGTGAGGCTGCTGGGCGAGAACTACAAATCAGAGAAGGAGATGGCAGATAATGCTGAGCTATGTGGAGAATTCCTAGTCTGTGCTGCATCTCAGGGGACCACTGGACCATGAGCCGCATGTCGGGACAGGCCCACCATGCAGAGGTGGCTGGGCCTCGGGGCTCCACCAGCTGTGGGATACTGGCCATCTGTTTGGGGTGGTTATCCCTGCAGGCCCCTACCATCACCTTAGCCCCATCCTCCTCCTCCTCCATCAGAAGCAGGAGGTGGGCACAGTCCCCATAGTACCTGCAAACCACTGGGGGTGGGCACGCTGACCTGGTATAGGGGCCCCCAAGGACCAATGGTATCCCTTCAGATGTAGCATCACCCCAGCTTGTAGTCACTTGCCCTGTCTGAGCCTCAGTTTCTTCATCCAAACAATGGCCACCTGTTGCTGTCCCTTCCTGGGGACTATTCCCCAGGTCACCACATGTTCCTGGAGTCTCCACATACTGCCTCCTCTAAGATGCCATGCCTGGTCATGCTGGCTACAGCAGCCACTCTGTGGCATCCCGTCCCCTTCCACTACGTCTTCCTGTCATTTTTCTTCACAGCATTAATTCATGTTTATAACAATCAAGCTGAGCATGGACACCACACACATACAGAGAGAGAGAGAGAGAGAGAAAGAGAGAGAGAGAGAGAGAGAGAGAGAGAGAGAGAGAGAGAGTTATAATCTCAGGACTCAGAAGACTGAGGCAAGAGGATTGAGAGTTTGAGGCTAGCCTGGGCTACATAGACCCTTTCTCAAAAGAAAGAAAAGAAAGGCAAGACTCAGCTTGAAATAATCTTGCTGCCCTATTTGCCTGCAGGTTTCTGGTCTACCTCTCCCTGGGTGGGGGTCTCTTCTATGTCACCACCAGATCTGTGTCCTTGATAGGGAGCCACCATGTGCCTGGCATATCACAGGTACTCAAAAGGTGTTTGTTAAATTAATAAGAGGAGAGATTCCAACCTTGCCTCATATTTGTGCAACAACTGTGTATTAGATTAGTTTGCTTCTCTATTACTGATAAAACATTGACTGTATCAACTTGGGGAGGAAAGGGTTTATTGCCTCTTAAACTTTGAAGTAATAGTCCGTCACTGATGGAAGTCAGGGAAGGAACTCAGGGCAGACACCTGGCGTCGTAATGGAAGCAGAGACCCTGAAGGAACACGCTTACTGGCTTGCTCCACCTGGTTTCAGCTCCTTTTCTTATACACCCCAGACCCACCTGTGTAGGGATGGCACTGCCCACGGTGGGCTGGGTCCTCCTATATCAACTAAAAATTAAGAAACTTCTCACGGGCATGGCTGTAAGCCAGTCCGAGGAAGCAGCTCCTCAGCTGAGATTGCCTCTTCCCAGATCACTCTAGCTTGTGTCAAGCTGACAAAAAATAACCAGCTCCAACTACATGCAGATGGCTCTTGAGGTTCTCGTGTGCTCCCTCAACATAGGCTTTTAGAGTGGCCGAGTGTCAGGTGGGCACTGTGCTAGACACTTCACTTATATTTCCACATCTGAGTGCTGCAAAGGCCCAGGAAGGAAGCCTGCACACACACCCATTGTACAGAGGAAGAAACTGAGGTTTCTTGAGAATCAAGGACAAAACAAGCAAGCAGAGCTAGGAGATGAGCTGAGGTCTACCCCAAAGGCCTTCCAGCAGGGGTTTAGTCCACACCAGACCCTCCAGGGCCCCCTGCCCCTCTTCTCCCTCCCCCCCACAGCCCTCTGAGCAGATGTCCCCGTGTCATAGGCCTGGTGATGTCAGCCATCACAGTCATCATCCTGGTACTCTACTTCACCGTGGACACCTTCGTGGTCAACAAGAAGCCATGGCTGCCAGAGTGCACACCTGTCTACGTGCAGTACTTTGTCAAGTTCTTCATCATCGGCGTGACGGTGTTGGTGGTCGCTGTGCCTGAGGGGCTCCCTCTGGCTGTCACCATCTCACTGGCCTATTCTGTGAAGGTGAGAGGGGAGGGGAGCAGGGACGGGTGGCTGGGCATTTGTGGGGGACCATGGCTCTGCAGGACTACAACTGGAAGATGGGCTAACAAGTAGCTACATCAGGAGCTCAGAGAGCAAATGGAGGCAGGTCCCCCAAACTCACACACCTTCAGAAGCATAGTGCAAACAAGAGAGCTAGGACCTGGCCACAGGGGGCCCCATGATTCAGCCCAGACAAGCATTGCCTCACAGAAATGCAGCCTGGGGAGCTAGAGAGGTGGCTCAGCAGTGAAGAGCACTGGTTGCTCTGAAGAGGAACCGGGCTCAGTTCTGAACACCCACGTGGTGGCTAACAGCCATCAGCAACTCCAGTTCCAGGGGATCCGAAGCCCTCTTCTGGCCTTTGTGGGCAGTGCAGGTATATGGTATACATACATACATACATACATACATACATACATACATACATACGTACGTACAAAACACTCATATACATAAAATAAAAATAAATATATCAAAAAATTTTTCTTCTTAAGACTCAGCTTGAGGTTGCCAGGCCATTAATGTTTTCCAAAAAGAAGCCTGAAATCTGGACTTAGTATAAACTCTCCAGATATGTATTAATAATTCACTCAAATTTACAAAATAAAATAGGGCTAGTGTATACTTCAGTAATAGGTTGGTACACACGAGATATAGAGTTCAAATCTTCAGTGCTGTAAAAAGTTAAATATAGGCATCACTGTGCAAACCAGAACCTGACCCCACCCCACCAGATTCAAGCAGAAGTCTGGCATTCACAGCTACAGCTCCCTGAGGAGACTGTACAGTGGATTTGTACAGTAGGTCTCAAGTCACACTCTAAGCCATCAAAGAGGTAAGCCAAACCACAGAGGAAGTCCGCTCCCCTTGGACAGGGGCTGAAAACATAAATGCTTTTACAAGCAGTTAAACGAAGTGCCATCCAAATGTTGACTGGCCAAGCTGGAATCTAGAGTCTTTCCTAAGTGTCCATGTCCCTGCAAAAGCAGGAGCCACCAGTGACTGACGTACTGCAAGTCTGGTTCTTTGTGGGCCACGGCCAGGTTGACCTGCCTGCTCATCTCTTCCTTTCCCCATTGGCTGGGCAGGACCCCTGGACTTATGTTTCCCAGGGTTGCAATGCCAGGATGTGGCTGCGAAAGCTTTCGTTCTGAGACATTGGCAGTCCTGCCAGAGGGTTGGGCAAGCATCAGTTTCCAAGCTGGAATTTGGACTGGGCTCTGTGATGTAATTTCATACAGAGAGATCTTCCACCAGGTGCCAGCAAGTGGCGGCTCTGGGTAAAGAGATACCACCCTTATCTGCTTCCTGCTTCACAGGCCTCCAAAACTCCATAAACCAAAGCCTAAGCAGGTTACGAGATGATGTTCCCCGGGTCCCAGGGCCTGGTGAGGGCTACTCTTGCATGGCTGTGAGCAGGTCCCCACCACCACCCCACTGAACGTGGGGGTCTCTGTGCTGATTTGGGGGACTCATGAGCAATTTGAGGCCTGAAGGTCTTCTGAAGTTTGTTTTGTTTTTGTTTTTTTACTTTTTGTCTTTTTACTAAGATCCCAAGTTTTATCTTCTGAAGTTTTTACCTCTGGCACTGGATGTCTTTTGTTTTCTGGTCGTCTTAAGTCATATGACTGGCACAGATACTGGATAAACAGTGAGGCCAGGCCTTCCTCTCTAAGTTTGTCACTGCATGTCGCAATCAAGGGCATAATGATGACCACTTGGGTCAGCACTGTCCAGCTGAGACACAGAGCGAGCAAGTTATATCATTTTGTGTGTGTGTGTGTGTGTGTGTGTGTGTGTGTGCATCTTTTGAAGACAGGGTCTCCCTGTAGCCCCAGCTGTCCTGGAACTCGCTCTGTAGACCAGGCTGGCCTTGAACTCATAGAGATCCACCTGCCTCTGCCTCCCAAGTGCTAGGATTAAAGGCATGCGCGCCACCACTCCCAGCGCAAGTTATATCATTTTATTTTTTCTTTTCTTTTTTCTTTTTTTTTCCTTTATATCATTTTAAATGTCCTAGTAGCCACCTTTTTAAAAGAGCAGAGCTAAGGGCTGGAGAGATGGCCTAGCGGTTAAGAGCGCCAACCGCTCTTACACAGGACCCGGGTTCAATCCCCAGCACCCACATGGCGGCTGAGAACCGTCTGAAACTCCAATTCCAGGAGAACTCCAGTTCCACGGGAATCTGACACCCTCTTCTGACCTCCGCAGCATTGCACGACACAGGTGCACAAACTTGCATGCAGACAGGACATTCATACACATACAGAAATAAATAAAATTAATTTAAAAATCTAAAAAAAAAAGGGAGAGCTAAGAAATGGCTCCATGGGTAAAGTGCTCAGATCCCCAGGACCCATGTAAAAACCAGGCCCGGAGGCATGAACTTAGGACACCAGCATGGGGGGACAGAAACAAGTGGATCCTGAGGGGTGGAAGCCTTGCTAACTGGCCAGTCTAGTGAGAGACCCTACCTCAAAAACTAAGGTGGAGAAGATGTCCTAGTGTCCGCTTCTAGCCGCCTGCACAGCCAGTTGTACACACACTAGCACACATACATACACCAGAGAGAGTGTGTAAGAAGCAGCTGGGGACCTAGCTTCATGGCACAGTGCCTGCCTAGCATGCACAAGGATCCAGGTTCAATCCCCAGTACACACAAACCACGCATGGTGGCATACACCTATCATTCCAGCATTTAGGAAATGGAAGTAAAAAGATCAAAAGTTCCAGGTCATCCTCATAGCAAGTTCAAGGCCAGCCTGAGATACGTGAGCCTCCATCTAAATAAATAAATAAAATGGAACAGGTAACATTAACTTTAATACAATTTGCTTAACCCCTATGTCCAGATTATTACCAACCCAACATGTAATCAATACAAAAATGACATATGGGGGCTGGAAAGATGGCTCAGAAGTTGCTCTTGCAGAGGACCTGGGTTCTGGTCTCAGCACCCACATGCCAGCTAAACAATCATCCATAACTCTAGCTCAAGGAGATCCGGCACCCTCATATGGCCTCCACAGGCATTATGTATCAACATGATGTACTTATGTACATGTAGGCAAAATACACATGTAAGTACACATGTAAAATAATAAATCAAAAAATCTTAAGCAAGAAAAAAAAATCACAAAAATGACATACTTCCTGCCGGGCATGGTGGTGCATGCCTTTAATCCTGGCACTCAGGAGGCAGGCAGATCTTTGTGAGTTCAAGGCCAGCCTGGTCTACAGAGTGAGTTCCAGGACAGCTGGGGCTACAAGGAGAGACCCTGTCTCAAAAAGACCAAAAAAAAAATTGACATACTCCCTTTGTATGTGTCTTCAGCATCCAACCGGTATTTCATATTTAAACTTGGGGCCACATTTCAAGGAGTACCAGCCCCCAGTGGCTACCGTGTTGCATAGTACTGATGAGAGATGACCTTGAACTCACATTGATCCTTCTGCCTCTATCTCTATCTCCCAAACGCTGGGATCACAAGCTTGGACCACCACCCTCAGCTTCCAACAAGAATTTTTTTTTTTTTTGGTCTTTTTGAGACAAGGTCTCCTTTTAGTCCCAGCTGGCCTGGAGCTCACTCTGTAGACCAGGCCAGCCTTGAACTCACAGAGATCTGCCTGCCTCTGCCTCCCGAGTGCTTGGATCAAAGGCATGTGCTACCACACCCGGCTTAAAGACAGTTCTTAGCCACCATGTAGGTGCTGGGAATCCAACCCAGGTCCTCATAAGAGCAGTCAGTGCTCTTAACCGCTGAGCCATCTCTCCAGCCCCAACAAGAAATTCTTAAGGCAAAAAGACAAACCTCCTTCAGAAAGGCCAGGTGGGCTAGGGCTTGATGGAATGAGTCAGGCTGCCAGATTAGGCAGAGCTGTGGGGTTAGAGCTGTGGGGTTAGGCAGAGCTGCTGGGTTAGGGAGAGCTGAGCTCAAACCCCAGCCTTCAACCCTTGTCAGGTGTGTGATCTTGCTCAGCTCACTTCTAGAGTTCATTTTCAAATGCAATGTGGATTTCCAGGCTCCTGTCAGGTCTCACGAATCCTTACAGCGCTGCACCAGAAAAAGACTTTTCTGGGCTTTGCAGACTGTAAATCCTGTTGTAAATTCAGATTTCTGTCGATCTGATGTCCCTTTATTGTTACTGTTACCCCAATTTATAAGAAAGGAAGTACCGCAGCATGTAATCCTACCAGTATTCGTTTTTAGTAACAGAAAGCTCTATTCAAATGGTCTAATGTACGCTTCTTTTACCCTGGTAACAAAGAGTTACCTTCAAGAGCAAGGATGAAGAAAATCAAATTCTTGGGCACTCCATCTGATTGAGCCTCTGGGGTTTTTCATAAACTCTCCCTGCCTGATGGGGTCAGAGTGTCACTAAGGCCTGCCTGAGGGTTACTTTGTTTGCTTGAGGACCTAGAAGTTAGGTATATGGAGCGGGGCTAGAAGGAAAGGTACATGGAAAAAATAAATAATAACAGCTGCAATAGGATGCTACTATAAATTTAAAAAGAAAGGATGTTAATAAATGAGACATGTCTCATCTAGGTGGCAGCTTATGGCTCGATTTTTTTTTTTGAGACAGCGTCTCCCCGTAGCGCCAGCTGTCCTGGAACTCACTCTGTAGACCGGGCTGGCCTTGAACTCCTAAAGATCCGCCTGCCTCTGCCTCCCAAGTACTAGGATTAAAGGCGTGCGCCACCACGCCTGGCTCGATTTCTTTTTTTTATTACACATATTTACATATTGAGTGTATAGGCACATGTGCCATGGTGCACTTCTAGAAGTCAGAGGATAATTGAAGACTTGGTTCTCTCCTTCCCCCATGTGGTCTCGGTCATTAGGCTTGGGCACCTCTACCCGCTGACCCCTTTCACTAGCCCTTGTTTTCCTTTTTCTGTATTTTTCAGTTGGGGCTGGGAAGGTGGCTCAGTGGGTTAGAGAATCTGCCTGTGAGTATGAGGACCTGAGTTCAGACCCCCAGCCCCATGCAAAATGCCAGGCATGCTCATATGTGCCTGTAACCCCAGGGCTGGGAACAGGACGATCACTAGAGCTTGCTGGCCAGCCAGTCTAACCAAAAAGCAGTGAGCTTCAGGTTCATTTAGAGACCTTGTCCCAAAAAGTCAGTTGTGGTGGCACATGCCTTTAATACCAGCACTCGGGAGGCAGAGGCAGGAAGATATCAGTGAGATCAAGGCCAGCCTGGTCTATATCATGAGTTCCAGGCCAGCTGGGGCTACAGGGAAACCCTGCCTCTAAAAAAACAAAACAAAACAAAACAACAACAACAACAACAATAAAAAGAGGCTCTGCCTCAAGGGATCAAGTCAGAAAGCCATAGAGGGGGACACCCAGCATCCTCCTCCAGCCTTATCACATGCACATGCATACGCACACATGCCTACACATGCATGCACACATAAGAAATTTGTGGTTTTATATGTTCATTGTAGAAAATGCAGTTTGTAGACTTGAAAAAGAAATCAATAAGATTCTGAAACTCTGTTACACCTAGCGATAACATTATTATTTTTATATTTTCACAGATATTTTCCTTTATCTGTTAGAACATATGTTTCCTAAGTATATCTACTTAGGGTAAAATTGAAGCATCTCTCATCAGGCACTGGGAAACCATGATACATTTGAGAAAACTGAGAGTCAAAGGAGGAATGGTTACTTCCTTTAAGCTCAGAGTGAAGTATTTGAAGTAACAGGACAACACAGCCTTCTTTTTTTATCTTCTCCACTAGTATTTTTCATAAAGAATGTAGACGAGGCCAGATGTGGTCACATACACCTGTAATCCCAACGCTTGGAGGTGGAAGTGGGAGGGTCAGGAGTTTCAGGGTCATCTTTGGTCATCGTTGTCAGGTTCCAGTCCAACCTGCGCTATGAGAGACCTTGTCCCAAATAAAGACTGTAGATGACTTCTGTATCTCGGATTAATAAATTCAATTATCAATTGGTTCAATGGTTAAATGTTTAAAAGGAAGAAGCCCACACCCAGGGGAGGAATCCCAGGGGTCTCAGGCCATTTTTACATGAAGAAGGTCAACAGGAAGCTAAGGCCCCTGGCACACTTCTCACTCTGTTTTCCACTCTCCTACCCCTTCTCCAGAAAATGATGAAGGACAACAACCTGGTACGCCACCTGGACGCCTGTGAGACCATGGGCAATGCCACGGCCATCTGCTCAGACAAGACTGGCACACTGACCACCAACCGCATGACAGTGGTGCAGGCCTATGTCGGTGATGTCCACTACAAGGAGATCCCGGACCCCAGCTCCATCAACGCCAAGACCATGGAGCTGCTGGTCAATGCTATTGCCATCAACAGCGCCTACACCACCAAGATCCTGGTAAGCAGACGTCTGTGTGTCCTCCAACAGTGGTGCATGGTCCCAGGGAGGATGCAGAAGTTCGGGCAGGAAGAACAATGTGACTGCATCTTCAGTTCCTATTGATAGATTCTGAGCTGCTCAGATATAGCAAGCAACTCAGACTTCCACTTAATATCCACTCAGCCTGCTCTAATATCTGTACAACCAAAAGAAACAATTATTGTTAGCTATTATTAGTGATTGTTGTCATTACAGATACTTATTTTAAAATCCTGCCATTGGCTGGGCATGCTGGTGCACACCTTTAATCCCAGCACTCAGAAAGCAGAGGCAGGTGAATCTCTGTGAGTTTGAGGCTAACCTGGTCTACATGGGGAGTTCCAGGTCAGCCAGGGCCAGCTCTATAAAAAAAAAAAAAGATAAATCCTGCCATTGATTCACACACCCAAACTTTTCATTAGTTAACTTTTTTATTTTTTTTATTTTTTATGTGTATGAATGTACTGTCTGCATGTAGGTAGGCTTGTGCACCCCTGTCGTGCAATGCCACAGAGGTCAGAAGAGGGTGTCGGATTCCCCTGGAGCTGGAGTTAAAGATGGTTCCCAGCCGCCATGTGGGTGCTGGTGATTGAACCCCGGTCCTCTGCAAGAGCAGTCGGCACTCTTAACTGCTAGGCCATCTCTCCAGTCCTTCATTAGCTAACTTTTGCCACATAGCAAATCACCCCATTCAGACCTGCGTATAGTAAGCAGTCCATCGGCACAGGATCCAGGCCCACTGATTTAATCAACCATGCGTCCAAAATATTCAGAAAGTACTGGAGAGATGGCTCAGGAGGTAAACTGCTTACCTTGCAGGCACAAGGACCTGAGTTCAATCCCTACCACATGGTAGAAGAAGAGAACTAACACCTAAAAGTTATCCTCTGACCTCCACATGTGGGTCATAGCATACATGCCCAGACACACACACACACACACACACACACACACACATTAATTAATTTATTTATTTATTAAGTAATTAAATACATGTAATAATGTTTAATTTTTAAAAAGCTGGGTGTGGTAGAGCACACTTATAATCCTAGCACTGGAGAGGTAGAGGCAGGCAGATCCCTAACGCTCCATAACCTACTTAGCAGACTGCAGGCCAGTGGAAGACCCTGTCTCAAAAAGCAAGGTGAGGAGCTGGAGGGATGGTTCAATGGTTAAGAGCACTTGTTGTTCTTGCAGAGGACCCAGGTTTGGTTCCTAGCACCTGCATGATGGCTCACAACCATCCATAACTCCAGTTCCAGGGCACCTGACACCCTCTTGTGGCCTCCATGGGCACTACATACATGGTACACTTAAATACATTCAGGCAAAACACTCATATAGATAAAATAAATAAATCTTTTTAATCTCCCACAGAAGAAACAATGATCCATAGTCAGAAGAGTTAGTTCAGCTGAACAGGAAACTCTTTTTGTTCAAGACTGTCACTGCTACAAGTTTGCAAATGGTATAGCTATCAATTAATTCAGTGTAGTATCGATTAGATGTACATTCCCAAGGTTGTCCCTAGGAAATTTCATATGGTATAATTTTGTATTTTTCTTTTCATTATACTGGTTTAGTGACCTGTCAATTCTGGTAGTGATATCAGGAATAAACAATTAAGGAATTGTTTCAAAAAATGGGGCTAGAGAGATAACTCAGCAGTTAAGAGCACTGGTTGTTCTTACATAGGACCTAGGTTATATTCCCAGCACCCACATAGTGGCTAACAACCATTGGTAACTCCAGTTCCAGGGGAATCTAATGCCTTATTCTGACTCTGTGGGCATGGTGGAACACAGGTGCAATTACACACATGCAGGCAAAACACTCATGCACATAAAATAAAAATAATAAAATATTTTTTAAAAAAGAGTCACTGGGCATGGTGGCACACACATTTAATCCTAGCACTCAGGAGGCAGAGGCAGGCAGATCTTTGTGAGTTCAAAGCCAGCCTGGTCTACAGAGTGAGTTCCAGGACAGCTGGGGCTACAGGGAGACCCTGTCTCGAAAAGACCAAAAATAAATAAGTAGAAATAAAAAATAAAAGAGTGAATGACACCACAAGAATAAGACATGAGGTTGTCTTAAGCCTTCACTGTCATACATGTGCACATGTGCTTGTGTACTTGTACAGTACACACACAAACACAGGAACACACACACACACGCACTTGTGTGTGTATGTGTTCAGGAAAACTTCCATTTAGGCCTATGCTGTGTTACACCCATATTGAAGCTCTGCAGACTTTTTCTTGTAATTATTCTGTTTTCATAGCACATCCATTAGATTTTCTGAGTCATGAAAAGATTAGTTCAAGTATACTCATTTGTGTGGTTTCCATTCACCTACGGCATCATTTTATCAGAGGGTCTTGGGCATTTGCAGGTTTTGGTGTCTGGCAGAATTCTGGTAACCAACACACTGGGTAGATACTGAGCCCTCAGGTGCAGCCTCACCCAACCTCTCTTGGCCTTCCTCATGCCCCTCCCACTCAGGAGGAGTGGGGCTCAGTGCCCCTGAGCCAGCCGCCTCACCTGTGGCAATGTGCTGTCACCTCCTCCAGCGGGCTAGTCTGGGCTTGTCCTTATGAAGATAACAGGGTTCTAAGAGAGAACAGAGTGTGCAGGGTCTCTGGAGACCTGGGCTTCGAAGTACCACAATGTCACTCTGCCACCTTGGTTCACGAATGCACATCAGGAGACCAGTCCCAGGGGAATAACAGATGCCCCTCTCACCGGGAGGTGCAGGGAAGGACCTGGGTTCAGAGAGGAGAATCAGAGTGTTTTTACAAGATATCCCTCTGAGGATGCTGGTATTGATGTCTGTAGAAACATCACTTGTTTTGATAGAATAATTCTCCATCTCATCTAACCTCTCCAAGATCACTGTACCAGGACCCCTGCTAGGTTCAGGAGCAGAGAGCACAGATTGCTTCTGTTAAATAATAGAGTTCTATCCAGATGTGCATGGCTGCCCAGCTGTTGGGTGGTTCTGTATCTTGTGCAGATGGGTGATCATCTGGAGTTTTGTTTATCCTCCAAATGTGCCCAAGCCCTGACCTTCCCTCCTGTCTCTGAGCCTGCAGCAACCTTCACATCAGCATGGGTCTGTGGGAGCCTTCAGAGCACTGTGTTGTTGAAGAGGAACACGTGAGTCAGCAGCTATGAGCCCCGGCTGGTGAGGGAGGAGGTGGCAGCCCCAGCACCTCCAACAGCTGAGCAGCCGTCCTCCCATCCTCCCCACCCTGGGGCTGCAGCTAAGGAAAGCAGAGTGCCGAAGGGGGCCACGTAGGTGGGAGAGCATTGCAGAGGGGTGACAGAGTGTCCTGGGAGGGGGAGGGATGCCAGATATGACGGTGTTCTTGTCTTCCAATTTCTCCCAGTTTGGAAAGCCAGGGACATCCATGGTGCTCTATTCTGTTACTCCAGCCTTCTAAAAATAACCCAAACGCTTTTAATGATTTTGTCCTACAGATGTGGCAAAGCAGAGCAGGCAGTTCTCAGAGCAGGGCACCGGGGCAGACACACGGGCACAGTCCCAGGGTGGGCTTGGATTGAGATATGTGTCATTTAGTTCCAAGCTGGAGTTCTTGGGGTCTGTGGACAGAGCCACGGGGTCCTCCGGCTCACAGTGATGGATCTCCATGGAAGGAGTTTCAGAGCGCTGCTGGTAAAGCTCTCGTGGTGTCCCCAGGTGTCTCTGAAGCTGTGTCCGAGTGGCATTAGGGTCAGGGTCACTAAGACCATCGGGATGAAGGCCACATTATCAGAGTTGGGGTTCAAGCCTGGGCCCCAACAGCCTTCTTTTTTCTTGAGACAGAGTCTCCCTATAGCCCCAGCTGGCCTGGAACTCATGCTCTAGACCAGGCTGGCCTTGAACTCACAAAGATCTGCCTGCCTCTACCTCCCAAGTGCTAGGATTAAAGGTGTGCACTACCACACCTAGCTTAAAGACAGTTCTCAGCTGCCATGTGGGTGCTGGGAATCGAATCTGGGTCCTCAGCAATCTTGAGCCATCTCTCCAGCACTCACAACAAGCCTTCTCTTTTTTAAATTTTTTAATTAATTTATTATTTTCTAATTTATTGTTTTATATATTTTTTGTACAAGATTATGTTACAAATTGAATCTAGACCCGTGTCCCTCTCCCAACCCCCACCCCCACCCCACCAGATTCACTGTCAGTCAGTTCTTTGATGCAGTCTTTTCCAACAGCCTCCTTACAAGCCAGGTTTGGCTACCCATCCTCAGCAATCTAATTGAAGTCACGATTATTAACAACAACAACAACAAAAAAAAAAAAAAAAAAAAAAAAAAAACAGAAGAAAGAGGTGTATTCAATGTGATCACATTGGGAAGAGGAACAAAGAGGTTTAGAGACACCCTAAGTCCAACTTTGGGGTCCTGACACGAGGTTGAAGTAGAGAACAAGAGGTCTGTATAGCTGACAAGCTGGTCCAGGTGTCCAGCCCCATCACTGGCCACTGTTGTCTAGGCTCCAGTCTCTTCTTCAAGGTGGTCTGACAAGCTGTCAGACTGTGGGAGACTTCTTTCTAGAAGAATCACTCCCCCTCTGGCTGGCACCAGGCTGAATTCAGCTTTTTCATTCTCACAGCTTAAGAATCCTGGAGAAATTCCAATTTTTGGGCATCTATTGTTTCAATAGTCTGATCACCGAAGGGAGGGGAACAAATGTCTCTTTAGGATGTCTT
Source organism: Rhizomys pruinosus (assembly GCA_009823505.1). Taxonomy (NCBI): domain Eukaryota; kingdom Metazoa; phylum Chordata; class Mammalia; order Rodentia; family Spalacidae; genus Rhizomys; species Rhizomys pruinosus. Next base: position 2,778,728 of record VZQC01014578.1, read on the forward strand.
CATTCCTGCCAGGACCTGGGGCCCAGAATGTCTCGGTCCAAGTCAGGAGGCCGCTTACCTCTGAGGCGGTAACTTCCCTCCTACCCACCCTCCACCCCCACCGCTCTGTCTTAAAGCTCAGCTTCCAAGGATACTCGTGGGTCTGTCTTTCTGAGTCTTTGTAAGCGCTCTGACCACAGTTCTTTTCGCTGTGGGCTGACAGCCATCGGCCAAGGAGAAACAGCAGAGCTGCTGATAAGAGAAGCTAGTGGCTAAAACACCTACTGTGGCCTGGGTTCAAATCCCTCACTAGCTGCATGATTTCAACAGGTTATGTAGCCCTCAGCCTCAGGATTTCTCAGGGGAAATGGTAGGACTGTCGTGGAGATGAGCCAAGCTGGTTGGTGACAAGCAGTAGCCCTCAGCCTGGCATGTGATTGGCACACAGTAGAACCATTTCTCATGGAGGACTCTGCTGGTAACAAAGCAGAGGCTGAGAAACAACAAATCAGACAACAGGGACACTGGTCTTGCCCAAAGCTCGACAGCCAGCCAGATGCAAAGCAGCCACAAGCAACCCTAAAGGTGGCTGTTCCATCAGAGGGCTAAGATCAGATTCTGGCCTTTGGAACCAATCCCCCTGCGCTGGGCTTGGAAACAAGCCTGGAATCCAGAGGGTCAGCCTCAAACCCAGGCTCTGTTGGCCATGCAGGGCTGAGGGGCTCTCGGGGGCTCCCGTCCAGGCAGCAGCTCAGACAAGGGCTGCAAACCAGGCTTGGAGCTCTAGACTGAACAGCCTGAAACATACAAGAGGAGATGGCAGGAAAGACACAGTGTCATTCTGCTGGGGTTGGGACAGGAGCCCAGCCGGGGATAGCGGGGACCTGGGCAGGGCAGGCTCCCTTACACTGTCCCTCCATGTGGGAAGCCATTCTTTTGTGTTCTTGCTATCTTATGTGGGCTGTAGGCTCTTGGACAATGAGACACAATTGAGTCTCCTCTGAGTCCCTTGAAATAGACTTTTGAGAAACATTAGATTGAGGTGTCCTGCTAAAATTCCCAATGTGCAGTCTGAGCAATGCCCAGCCCCTGTTCCCTTGGTCCTACTGCAGTTTGGAAAACCAGTGAGTTTATTGAGCACACTGGCACAGCAGTGGGTGAGGAGCTACGTACAGGAGTGTGAATGCTCCCCTCCTAAAACCATACTGGAAAGACTCCATCCAGGCATGAACTGTGACTTCCAGGCAGCTGTACAGAATGGCAAGAGGGAACCTCCCCTACGGGCCTCCTCAGCTTAGGTACCCTTAGCCCCTCCTCTGTGTGCAGCTAGGGCCGACTGGTTGGTTGGGAGGCAGGACTGACTCTCCTGCCCCTCCTTTCTTGCAGGTGGTCAAGCAAGTTTTGTGATGATCTGAGGCAAGTGGGTGAAACCAAGCTTGGGAAGAAGGCAGCTGTCCAATAGCTTGCCAGTCAGAGGACGGTCCTATGCAACTAGGTGGGATGCGTGGGTTGAACAGTGAATAAATGTATAATCAGTGAAGTGAGGAAGAGGAAAGGAGGGAAAAAGGGAGAAAGGGAACATGTGGATTAGTGTATGGATGGAAGGTTGTGGATGGATGGATGGATGGATGGATGGATGGATGGATGGATAGATGGATGGATAGATGGATGGATGGACAGATATGAGTAGGAGATGAATGGGTCAATATGTATGGATGATGTATAGATATGGATTGATAGATGGATATGGGTAGATGAATGGATGGGTAGATATGGGTAGGTAATAGATGGATATCAGTATGTGGAAGGATGGATGCATCCATAGACATTGATTTATCTAAGTGGAGAGATGGATAAAATGATATGGGTAGATTGGTAAATGTGGATGGATGGATGGATGGATGGATGGATATAGATGGATGAGGCCAGGCATGGTGGCGCACGCCTTTAATTCTAGCACTCAGGAGGCAGGCAGATCTTTGTGAGTTCAAGGCCAGCCTGGTCTACAGAGGGAGTTCCAAGACAGCTGGGGCTACAGGGAGATACTGTCTTGAAAAGAGCAACAAAAAAAAAAGGAAAGAAAAAAGATATATATGGATGTATGTGGGCAGATGGAATGATGGATGTGAGTAGATGGATGGATTGATGGATGAATACGGGAAGGCAGGAGAATATACGATAGATGTGGGTAGGTAGAAAGATGGATAGATACAATGGCCAGTGAGTGAGTGATAATGTGTGGTAGGGGTCTTGGGACAGCTTTATGGCTCTTCCTATGGCAGCATACAGCAGGAGCTGCCCCAGGTCCGGGCCCATGGCAGCACCAGTGCTTAGTTGCAGCCTCCAGATTGCTAAGCTGGACCCTTCCATAACTGTCTTGACCATGAGGGCTGTATTCAATGACCTGGAGACCCCAGTTCCCCGTGTGTGACTCTGAGCTGGTTACCTAGCCACTGCTTTCGTTTCTGTAACGCGAACTTACCATTGATCCTAACTGCTCAACCCTTTGCTTAGCTTGGTTCGGCTCCCTAAGGCAAAGAAGGTGACATTCGTAGACAGGACTCGGAGAGTGAAGCAGCTAAGGAACAGACCCAGAGTCACAGACCAGATAAAAGACCCAGCCTGGACTAGATCCAGGTCCGAGAGACGCAGAGCCTGTGCCCCTCTCCACCATGCCGCACACACTTCATCCAGCTGCATCCCTGCTTCATGCCTCTCAGGATGCAGAAAAAGTTGGAGGAGGTTAGTGTCAGCATAGCACACAGCAAAACACTCGGCACAGCACCCAGTACAAAGCTTAGTCCCATCCTGGCAAGGCCACCTGTCCTTACTAGGCCACAGTGTGCACAACTGTATGATGGGGACTGCAACCCCACATCCCAAAGCTAGGCGCATGCAGCTTGAGCCACTTTCAAGGAACTGCTTAGGCAGTAAGCAGAGGCAACCTGTGGTCTGCTGACTAATCCAGGCCTCCGGAGCTTTCACCAAGGTCTGTCATTGAGAATGACAGGGGACTAGAGAGACTTCTCAGAGGTTAGGAGCACTGGCTGCTCTTGCAGAGGACATGGGTTTAATTCCCAGCACCCACATGGTGGCTAATGGTCTTCCATAACTCCAGTTCAAGGGGATCCAATGTCTTCTTCCTACCTCTTCAGGCATTGCACAACATGGGTGCACTTACCTACCTGCAGGCAATACACTCATACACATAAATGAAAATAATAAATATTTTTTAAAAAGAATGGTGTCAGCCGGGCGTGGTGGCGCACGCCTTTGATCCTAGCACTTGGGAGGCAGAGGCAGGCGGATCTCTGTGAGTTCCAGGCCAGCCTGGTCTACAGAGTGAGTTCCAGGACAGCTGGGGCTACAGGGAGACCCTGTCTTGAAAAGACAAAAAAAAGAATGGTGTCTAGATCTCAGAGAACCATGTGGACAGTCCCTAAATCACGTCCACCGCCGCTGACCACAATTTGGTGTCTGTGTGACATTAGCCCAAGAGAATCAGCCTAAAATAAGAAAAGGGTTGGTTGGGGCAGTTCGGCAGGCTTCCGTCACTGGTTGGGGGAGCTTTTGTCTTGGGCCTGTGGTGTGGCACTGAATCATGACAGACACAAGTGCCAGAGAAAGCCAGTCACCACTTAAGAAGTCAGAGGAAGATGAACAGATTGGAGTCCCAGGGGCCACTTTGGGGGGTACACACAAGGACTGCAAGACCTCCCTCTGACCCTTCCTCTTAGAGACTGGCCCACCTCCTCATGGTGTCAAGTTGTAAGAACACTTTGACCCTTGGAAGGCACGTAATACACAACCAGCAGTTACTATGGAGTTTGTTTGGATATTTTTCTTAAATTATTTTTTTTTTATGTGTATGAGTGTACTGTCTGCATGTAGGTTTGTGCACCCGTGTTGTGTAATGCTGTGGAGGTCAGAAGAGGGCGTTGGATTCCCCTGGAACTGGAGTTAAAGACGGTTCTTAGCCGCCAGGTGGGTGCTGGGAATTGAACCTGGGTCCTCTGCAAGAGCAGTCGGTGCTCTTAACCACTGAGCCATCTCTCCAGCCCCTGGATATTTTTCTTAATAAAATACACATACTATGAATTCTGACCTTTTCTTACCATTTCAGTGCACCTTGGCCCTTTTGACCATGTTTAAATGCAGTTTAAGGACTAAACAGACTCCCACTGCTGTACGGCCCTCATCAGGATCCTTCCAGTCACTTCTCATCTTGTAAACCTGAGCCTCCATCTGCATCAGCACCCCCTCCCATCCCCCACTGGGCTCCTGGCAGCAGCCCCTCAGCCCCCTGTGGCTCAGCTTCTGCCTCTCAGAACCATCTGGTTTGTGCTTTTGTGTCTGCTTTTTCTTAGCGTGTCTTCCAGGGTTCACCCATGTGGTAGCAGACATCAGAACTTCCCTCCTTTACAAGACTCAGTATATTCTATGCGCATAGTAGTATGCAGAGACCCATTTGTCTATTCTGCTGTCAGTGGACACTTCAGTCGCTTCCACAGCTTAGCTGTTATGAGTGTGGATACACAGAGATCTCTTCTTAAAATATTTTATTTTTATTTTATGCATACGAATGTTGCACCTGCCTGTATCTAAGTACACCACGTGCCTGCAATGCCCATGGAGGCCAGAAGAAGGTGTTAGATCCCCTAAAACTAAAGTTATAGGCTGTTGTGAGCCATCATGTGGGTGCTGGGAACCGAACCTGGGTCGTCCACAAGAGCAGTCAGTACTTTTAACCATTAAGCCATCTCTTCAGCACCCAGAGAGGTCTCTTTGAGGCCCTATTGTCTATTATTTTGAGAATATGCCCAGACCTGCACTTACTATACCACATAGCTTTTCTACAGTTTAGTTCTTCAGGAAGTGCTGCCATTTGCTACAGCACCTGCACCATATTATATCCTACCCACTGTGTGCAAAGGCTCCAAACTCCCCACATTCAACATTTGATATTTCTTTAAGCTTTTTTCTTTAATAGTAGCATCATAATAGGTCCGAGGCAGTACGTGTGGGTGTATGTATGGAGTGCGTGGGTGAGTGTGGGCATGCACGTGCCATACATAGCGCACATTCTGAGATCATGGGGCAACTTTGTAGAGTTGGGTCTCCCTCTCCACCCTGTGAATTTGGAGATTGAACTGAGGTCATCAGACTTGGCCGCAGAAGCCTTTGCCCACTGAGCCATCTCCCTGGCCCTTAACCCCATTTTTCTGAATGGTACTTATCAGTGGTAGTACTTTAAATTGCTCTTCATTGATCTTTGCTACATTTGCCAGCACCAAAAGGGATATCAATTGTCCTGTCTACAATAGGCCCATGGCTGTACCCAGCATGTGCTGGGTAAGGTGCACAGTGGATTCAGGGTATTTGGGGCAGCCCCAGGCATGACTTCAACAGGTCTATGAGCAAAAGCAACTCATTCTTTCCCTCGACCCCCAATGCCCATCCCTGGGGCTGAAGTCCCTCCCTCCCTCCAAGCAGGCATTAGTCCCGGACTCTACTTGCTTCACAGAGCCAGAGCCTGGTAGAGAAAAAAATGCTTCCTGCAGATCCAGCAGTGTGAGCGAAACCTCCGAGTGTCAGGACAAGAAAAGCCAAAAGCTAAGAGGGGAGGGCGGCGGCCTCTTATTAACACACGTAGGCGATTTCAGAGCGCCGGTGCAGAGAAACAAATTGAATTACAGAGGAGGCAGCTCTGCCATTTGCAACCGTGGATTGTTTGAAATCCTTTTAGAAGAAAATTAAAATATTTCACAGAGGGTAATAAAATGCTGGGTGCTTGGCAGTCATGACTGTTCAGCTCTCTTGGGCAAATAAGTAATTAGGCATTTTTATTTAAGTCCTTGGTGTTGTCATTTTCTTTCATTAGTGGAGGGGGTGGAAATCTGCTGTGGAAACATGGAAAACTCTGGAAATCACTGGAAAGTTAATTATAAAATTATTTTTAAAGTACGACATAACTGCATACAGTGAACCAAACGGAAGCTCTTAGAATTTATTTTCTCAAATTTATTTTCAATGGAAAGTTGTATCAAGGTCCCTCGTCTTTCCTGTGAACCTCCATCAAAGGGCCTGGAAGTGGGGGACCTCCCAGAGCTTGGTGCTGGGCCTCAGGTTAGCTGAGGAATCTGCCACCCCTCCTCCACCACCCCTCCCCCTAACCTTAAGGAAATGGTTGACTCTGCTTCATCTGCTCCAGCCCCTGCACTTCACAAACAGAAAACTGAAGGGCATGCTTGCGTCCTGAACTCATGCCTGAGACGCTGGCCCCTGGGCATCATGAAACCACTGCCCGTCAATATCTGTAACCCCATATGCCTCTGGTCTATTCTCCAGGCCTGAGCCTGAGCTTCAGAAGAGGGGGTAGGCCCAGAATATGCCCCATAGATGGGGGATACCCTTGGCCCTGAGTCACTGGAACTGGCTGACATCTTTTTTAAATTTATTTAATTTACATGTGTGTCTGTGCGTATATGTCTCTGTGTATATGGGCACATGTATGCATATGCCCACGGAGGCAAGAAGAGGGTGTTATAGGCATTTGTGAGCCACCGAACCTGGATGCTGGGATCTGAACTCTGGTCCTCACGATTGAACAGCAAATGCTCTTAACTACTGAGCCATCTCTCCAGGCCTGAGGCTAGCATCTTGAATCTGTCTTCTTCCTGCCCCTGCTGCACTTTCAGGCAATCTGGAGGAGGCTGGGGAAGGAGGGTCATGGGGTCTGTCCTGCAAAACCGCTTCTGCAGTGGAAGCCATGATGGGATGGTTACTGTTTGTTCCTCTTCAAAATCTCTCCAGGCCTAGGGTTATCTCAGGCAGCCATTACTTCTCCAAGAGCCACCTGAGTGGCTGCATAGTAATCTTTGGGGAGATGAGTGGATGTGGGGGGTCGGGGGGGCAAGAAAGGGATACTTGCGTGTACGTGCAGAGCTAGTCCCCTTGTGTTGTCCTACATCTCTCCTAGCAGACTGGGCCACTTGAAGCCATCAGCAGACAATAACCAAGCACCTACTGTGTGCAGGGCACCATGCTGGCCCTGGGAACACCGAGATGACTACAATATAAGAGATGGACCCATGGGGCAGTTTTCCAAATGAAAGGAGATATTCGAGTGGGTCCTTGAGGAAGAGGAGGAGTTTGCTCATCAGGGAAGAGAGAGAGCTCAGCAGGAACAGCAGGGGTGAAGGCACAGAGGCACCATCAGAACATGAGGAAGGGAAGGCTCTGGGCAGGCACAGCCCATATTTCACTAGGTCTCCAAGGCAGGAGCTTCCAAAAAAAAGGACCAGATGGTACTGAAGAGTACATTAGAGGAGCGAGTAGAGAGAGGGAATAGGGAGAGAGAACCACGAGAAAAGATGAATCAACTGCATCATGGGATCTGTAGCATAGCTGAACACAGCCATGCAGCAAATATGAACCAATCTCGGCCAGGCGTGGTGGCGCACGCCTTTAATCCTAGCACTATGGAGGCAGAGGCAGGCGGATCTCTGTGAGTTCAAGGCCAGCCTGGTCTACAGAGTGAATTCCAGGACAGCTGGGGCTACAGGGAGACCCTGTCTCGAAAACACCAAAAAAAAAAAAAAGACAATCTCACAAGTCCACTGTGAGTACAGCAGGGGCTCAGCCTCTTGATAGGAAATGTTCAACAGGAAAAATAGCACCGCACGCCCATACAGACATTGGGCTAGACTCCATGAAATGACTACTGTCTGGTCACTGCATATGTGTGCACGTGGAGACCAGAGGCCAGTGTCAGGTGTCATCCTCAATCACTCTCTGTCATTTTATTTATTTTATGTGCATGAATATTTTGCCTGCATATATGTGTGTATGGTGCCCTGAGGGAGCAGAAGAGGGTCTCATAACCCGCAGAACTGGAGTGTAGGTGGTTGTGAGTCGCCACGTGGGTGCTGGGAACTGAATTCAGGTCTTCCGCAAAAACAGCCAGTGCTCTTAACCACTGAGCCATCTCTCTAGTCCCTTCCCACCTTATTTTTTGAGACAGGGTCTCTCAGTGAATCTGGGGCTCAGGCCTAGGGATCTGAACTTGGGTCCTAACACTGTGTGGCGAGCACTTTAGTGACTGAGCCATCTCTCCAGCTCTGCTTGACCATTTTTGATAGACAGAAATAGCTGTTCCATCTGGTCCACCTAAATCACACTGTGGAATGCTGCTCAGCAGTTGGAAGAACAAGCTGTTGGCACATGAGAGAGTTTGCTTGAATCTCAAGTGGTTTGTGCTGAGTGAAAATCCAGCCTCCAGTAGTTACATACTATGTGACTCCCTGTATGTAACATGCTAGACTAATGAGCTGGGAGTGTGACTCAGTGCTAGAGTACCTACTTAGCCTGTGTGAGGGCCTAGGTTTGATCCCCAGCCCTGCACAAAAAGAAAGGAAAAGTGACAAAAGCATAGGGATGGAAAACAGATTAATTGATGGCCAGAGGTGGGGAGGGAGGTGGCTGCGGCTTCCAAAGAGCAGCATGGGGAACCTTCCAGTAAACTGTGCTGCTCGGGACAGGATGCCTCGATTAGAGCCAAACGAGCACATGCACATGAGCACGTGTGCCTGCTGACATCTGAGCGAGGCGGGTGTAAGCAGGTCAGTGTCCCTGCCCGCTTGTGATTCTGTCACTATGGTGAGGCAAGAGGTTAACACTGGGGGAAGCTGTGCAAGACAACCCGAGGACATCAACAGTGATCTTAAAGTCAAAAAATACACCCAATAAGGATCAGAAACACATTTATGATCAAGGCTAGTTCTGGATCAAGTGGTTAATTAAATAGATGAGAATAAATGGAAGAGATTCAATTTTCCAACTTTGATCAACATGGTTAATTGGTTGGTTGGTTGGTTGGTTGGTTTTGAGGCAGGATCTCCCTGTAGCCCCAGTTGTCCTGGAGCTCACTATGTAGACCAGGGTGGCCTTGAACTAACAGAGATCCACCTGCCTCTGCCTCCCAAGTGCTGAGATCATGTTTTACTTAAAAAAAAAAAAAAAAAAAAAAAAAAAACCATGCAGGTGGCACACGCTTAAATCCTGCACTTTGGGAGGCAGAGGCAGCAGATCTTCATGAGTTCAAGGCCAGCCGGTCTACAGAGTGAGTTCCAGGACGAGCTGTTGGCTACAGGGAGACTCTGTCTCGAAAGAACAAAAAAATAAATAAATAAATATAAAATACGATGGTAGAATATAAGGCTGCTGCGATTGGGGTGAATTGAGAAACTATAGCAAATAGACTGGATTCTTATTCAGTCAACAGGCTTGTCATACAAGCCCCTTCCTCCAGCGAACAATGGGGACCTTGGGCTATATAGGTTTGGGCATAGCGGCTTGCAAATTGGTTTTACATGAAGGATGCTTGTATTCATTACTTATTACTTATTATTTAAAAAAATCTGACCAGGCAAGGAGGTACAGCCTTGAAATCCCAGCACTTGGGAGCTGGAGACAGTGATCATGAGTTCAAGGTCATCTCTGAACGTGCAGCAAGTCCAAGGCCATCCTGAACCACGTGAGACCCTGTCTCAAAACAAGCAGATGAGAAATTGGAGACATATATGTATATGTCTCATTTTTGTTTTGGAAGTAATTCATAATTTAAAAAAAAAATAATTCTACTGCCAAGCATGGTGGCACACACCTTTAATCCTAGCACTTGGGAGGCAGAGGCAGGCAGATCTCTGTGAGTTCAAGGCCAGCCTGGTCTACATAGTAAGTTCCAGACAGCTGGGCTATCAGGTCGCAAAAAGACCAAAAAAAAAAAAAAAAAAAAAAAAAGTAATTCTACTTAAAACCCAGCTGAAAATACAGGGAGAACCTATCTCAAAAAACAAAAACAAAGACAAAAACAAAAAGTAATTCTGGGGCTGAAGAGTTGGCTCAGCAGTTAAGAGCACTGACTGCCCTTGCAGAGTACCTGGATCCAGTTCCCAGCACCCACATGGCAGCTAACAACTGTCTGTAACTCCAGTTCCAGGAGAGGCAATGTTCTCTTCTGACCTCTATGGGTACTGCATGCCACAGGTGCACTCATATACATGTAGGCAATACACTCATGCACATACAAGTAATTAAATAAATAAAATATTTTAAAGTAATTCTGTTGAATGGCCTGCTCCAGAGCCAGTGCTGACCATGGCTGCAGAGGCCCACACATCAGGCCAGGTGTACCTGCAGGCTCAGCCATGCAGTGCTGACCTGGGCTGCAGAGGCCCACACATCAGGCCAGGTGTACCTGCAGGCTCAGCCGTGCAGCAGTGCTGACCTGGGCTGCAGAGGCCCACACATCAGGCCAGGTGTACCTGCAGGCTCAGCCATGCAGCAGTGCTGACCTGGGCTGCAGAGGCCCACATATCAGGCCAGGTGTACCTGCAGGCTCAGCCGTGCAGTGCTGACCTGGGCTGCAGAGGCCCACACATCAGGCCAGGTGTACCTGCAGGCTCAGCCATGCAGCAGTGCAAGGACAGGGACTCCCCTGTGGTGAGTCCTGCCTAGCACAAGCCACTCCTGCCTCTCTCCACAGCCTCCAGAGAAGGAAGGTGCCCTGCCTCGGCAGGTGGGGAACAAGACGGAATGCGGCCTGCTGGGCTTCGTGCTGGACCTGAAACAGGACTATGAGCCAGTGCGCAGCCAGATGCCGGAGGAGAAACTGTACAAGGTGTACACCTTCAACTCTGTGCGCAAGTCAATGAGCACTGTCATCAAGATGCCGGACGAGAGCTTCCGAATGTACAGCAAAGGCGCCTCTGAGATAGTGCTCAAAAAGTAAGCCACCAGACAGCTATGGCGTCTGGGCCACCCAGCATCAGCCCTGCCCAGGCTCAGCCCAGCAGCAGCACTGGGCTGAGGGAACCATCAAACCCCCAGGTCACATAGCAAGGCTCCCCCTTAGAGCCCACATTTTTCTACTGTTGGCCTCTTTAAAACACCACCTCCCTGAGTCACTGGATTCGGTGCATTCTACCTGAGGTCACCCTTATACTTCCCTCACATCCCCTTGCCTTGGGCTGGCAGGTGGTGGCCAGGTGTGACAGGTGAGCCACTGAGGCAGGTCACTTCCCATCAGCACTTCTTTTTCCCCCTTTGTACATGACAAAGCCCAGAGGTTCTCAACCTTGGCTTATACATTAGAATCACTTCAATGAACTTTAAAGAAAGGAAGCCAGTTCTGGTGGCACACACCTTTAGTCTCAGTATTCAGGAGGCAAAGGCTAGTGGATCTCCATGAGCTTAGGCCAGCCTGGTCTACGTAATGAGTTATAGGCCAGTCAGAATTACATAGTGAGACCCAGAAAGAAGGAAGGGAGACAGGGTGGGTGGAGGAAGGGAAGACAAGAAAAGAAAAAAAAATGCTGGCTGCTAGAGAGAGGGCCCAGTGGTTAAAAGTGCTGGCCGCTCTTGCAGAGTACTAGGGTTCAGTTCCTAGCACCCACATAGCGACTAACAACCATTCTTAACTCCAGTTCCAGGAGATCCAAAGCCCTCTTCTGGGGGGCTCAAGCATTGCATGACATGGTACACTACATACATGCAGGCAAAACACTCATACACATAAAATAAAAAGAAAAAAACATTCTTTTCAGACTCCTTGGATTAGAACCATGAAGACCAGCCTGAACCTCGGTGTTAGTAGCTGCTCTTCAGGCTTCAGCTGGGGTGGAAAACCACTAGTCTAGCTTTGTGGCTTTCAAGCCTTCTCAGCTCTGGTGCTGTTTTTTTTCCAGTTGGAACCTTATAATTACTGCATACAGTGACAGCTGAGGAGCATGGGGCAGATACTACAAGGTCACCTGGTTTCACCTCTGCCTGTGACCTGGGGCCTGCTGCATGCACTGAAGCCTTATGGGAGGTGGATCAGGTGGGCACCCAATGGCCAAGGTAGCCATCTAGACATCCTGAGGCAAAGTGGACCCTCGGGGGACCTCAACCATCTGCTTCCCTTCCCTCCTTCCTCCTCAGGTGCTGTAAGATCCTCAGTGGGGCGGGTGAGCCCCGAGTCTTCCGACCGCGTGACCGGGACGAGATGGTGAAGAAGGTGATTGAGCCCATGGCCTGCGATGGGCTCCGTACCATCTGTGTGGCCTATCGAGACTTCCCCAGCAGCCCTGAGCCAGACTGGGACAATGAAAACGACATCCTTAATGACCTCACGTGCATCTGTGTGGTGGGCATCGAGGACCCAGTGCGGCCTGAGGTAGGCCCTGGGGCCAGCCAGCTTAGGAGAAGGGGTACAGGACCAGAGTCCAGCCTGAAGAGGGACCTAGGAACACCTGCCCACAGCTCTGAGCTTTAGCTCCCCATGAAACACACAGGGACCTTCTGACCTGTCCTCAAATATTCAGAGTCTAAGGCCAGAGTGAGTGCACTTGGCATCCATTGCTCTGGGTTGGGGCAGCTACCAGAAACTTGTCATCCCATCTCCCAGGGGACAGGTGTGAGGCTTGCCTGGCCTTAGAAGCCCTTCACCCATTAGGATCCTGTTATTGTCATGGATTCCAGGCCTCAATTGCAACTGGGCAATGTCCACAGGGCATCGCCCTCAGAACCCAAAGGCCATGTTCTATGGGTGTTGCCACTCCATGTCCAGGAGCAACTTAGCATACTGTCCCCTGGCCAGCCTGCTAATACAGTGCAGTCTGCCTTCAGTAGGTGCCCAAGAGACAAGAGTCCCAAGTTAATCACAGGTCACAGTCCCAGCAGAGGTGCCAGGTGATTTTACCCGCCTGACAAGGATGAAAGTGCTGTGCAGAGTGAGTGCTCCTCATGGGGTGCTGGATGCACAGTCTGTCTTCAGGCTCTGTCAACTGAATCTGGATTCAGAGAGAAGGCCAAGGAGTCATTGTGGGTCCTGGCAGGTTCATGGAGAAGGGCTGTGTGGTCCGTGGCTGTCCAGGCAGGAGTTAGGCTTCATTGAAAGGCAATGCTGCTACTGGCAGACCAGAATCCACCTTATCCAGGGGGCTCTGGGAGAGCACACACCACAGCTGGCTCCCCCATCCACTCAGGCCCCGTGACTGTGAGACTGAAGGTAGGCAACAGACAGACCTGTGTTCCCTTGTGTTAATATCAGTGGCTGTGTGACATTGGGCCAGTTCTGTATTGTGCAGATAATACCTCCCCCATGCCCATATATGTCCGTGGGGTAATGTGAGGAGTGAGACCATATGCATCCGAGCCACAATTCCAGCATTGGAAGCCCGAATTAAGGACCCCTTCCTGCCTTCGAGGCCTCCCTAGACATTCTTCACCCAGGATCTTGTCCTGGCCACACAGCCTTCAGAATGTTCGGAGCTTGCAGGATGAGTGAATGAGACTGAATGACCTTGATTCCAGCCCTCCTGCCCTATGCCTGGGGCTCACCCCCCCCATTCCCCCACCATACACACACAGTGGGTGGCACTGCAGCCCCCCACCCAACCTGGACTCTCCACAGAGGCGAAGACAGTTAGTGCACTTGAGCGAAGCACCAGGTATCTCTGGTTCCATGCAGGCCGCAGCTCTCCTGGGGCAAATGATAACCACCTCCTAGGGCGGCTGTTCACCACCACAGCTAATGTGCTCAGGCTCACAGAGGTGTGTTATCTCCTGACAGGAAATCACTGGGCACAGGCAGCAGAGGATTGTCTGGTGCCCATACTCTGAAACTTCCCTGGCCCTCTGGCAGCTGCAGGCCAACCCCCCCACCCCACCATCCAGGGAACATCCCTCTAGGGTGTAATGAAGCAGCATGGGGTACTTAAGGCTTTTGCTGAGATCCGCCCTCATGACTCAGTGACACCCTGAATTTAGAATTCTCCCAAGTCAGGTGCCGTGCGTTCTCCCATTTTGAGTGCTGGTCACCACCCTCTCAACTGATGTCATAGTGGTGCCAGTGCCTGCCGATTCAAACCTCAGTCTCATTCAGACCCTGCCCCGCCTCCCCCAGTTTGGCCACTGAGCTATGAGAGACCGAAATGGCTCCAAAGTCTCACTGTAAGTGGCTGACTGGATCCACAGTAGACCTGGTATTGTGCCTTCCTGCCCCAGGGGCTTGGCCCAGGCACCAAAGATAGGAACTTGGAGAAGGAAAGCCCTATGCCTACCTAGACCTCTGAGCAGGGCTGGGCCCTATTTCCGTCCAGAGTTCTTGCTTTAGATTCAGACCCTGGCAAAGGAGGAAGGGTGAACACAATCTCCAGTGTTGCCCCAACCAGCCTTCTGCCAGTCCACTATCCTCCCATCATTCTTCATCATCCTGGGGACCGCCCCATCTCACCCTTGGCTCACTGGGATCTGCATTAGAATCCCAAGATGCAGTGCCCACATGGCTCAGTGGGTAAAAGCATTTGCTGCATAAGCCCGATGACTTGAATTTAATCTCTGGAACTCACATAATGGTGAAAAGAGAAAACCAATTCCCCAAATTGTCCCCCGACCTCTACATGTGTGCCATGACACATTTGCATTATATACACACAATAAGTTCTTTAATTACCTCTGAAAAAAAGAATTGCCACATTGCAATGGGGTGTGGCTTCCTTAAGTGACAGAATAGGGTCAGGACACAGCCTCTGAGGTTACTCTCTCACACAGGTGGTGAATTAGTTCCTCTCCTCATTGCTAAGACAGAATACTTGATCAAAGCAAATTAAAGGAGGGTTTATTGTGGCTCAGATTTTGGCAAGGAAGGCATGGTGGCAGAAGCGTGAGGCAGCCGGTCACACCGAGTCGGCAGTCAGGAAGCAGAGAGATAAATGCTGAGCCGCTGCTCAGCTCGCCTTCCCTTCATTACCAAGCCTAGGACTCCAGCCGGGGAAATGGTGCCACCCACCCGTCAGGGAGACCTTCCTACTCCAGATAACCTATCTGCAAAGTCCCTCACAGACACGGTAAGGAGGGCTGTCTCCTAGGTGATTCTAGATCCTGTCAAATTGACAGTCAATGTAAACAACCTCAGGTGACCTCAGGTACAGGCTTGCCCTGTTTCCTAAGAAATTAAAAGGGAGTCAAACCTAGGGCCCCATGCAGTCTAGACAGGTGCTCTACCACCCAGCTTCACCCCCAGGCCAGCAAGCTCTGTTTTGAAAGTATAAAACTCGATAACGCGCCAGGGCAGCAGGATCGAAAGGTTATTCCTGGACAAACTGTCAGCCCATGAAAGGAAACAGCCAGAATTGACCAGAGTCCAAGTCAACAGCTCCAGAGAGAGTGGACTGTTTTACCTCTCATCCACCTGTGCCCCTTTTCTAAGCCTAGGGAACAACCTGCGGAAGAGGGGGCGTGGTAGAATGTAAGGGCTGCGATTGGGGTGAATGGTGAAACTACAGCAATGTAGTCTGGACACTCATTTGATCAACTTGATTGAACAAACAACCTGTCACCCCCCACTGGATGGTGGGGCTGTAGGTGTTTGGGCACAACAGCCTGCAGATAGGTTTTGCATGAAGGATGCTTGTACTCATGGATTATCACTTATAGCTAAAAATGAAAAAAAAAAAAAAACGGAGAGAAGAATGCAGGACAGTTATGCAGAAGGCATGAGCTGGGATGGGTGGGGGTGGGGGGAGGGAAATGGAAATAAGTCTGAACTGAATTGGAAAAAAATGTATGAAATGCACAAAGCATCAATAAAATTAATTAAAAAAAAAAAAAAAAAAGAAAGTATAAAACTCAGCCTCTGAGTTAATTCGGCTTCTCTGAGACTGGGCTTTTCAGTTTCTCATCTGTTAGCATTTAGGATAGGCCCTCGGCACCTGAGAACCAAATGCAAATATGGAGAAGCACAGTATGAGCAACCCACCACACCCAGACCCCAGTTCCCAACTCACAGGCAGCCCCCACCACACCCAGACCCCAGTTCACAACTCACAGGCAGCCCCCCACCACACCCAGACTCCAGTTCACAACTCACAGGCAGTCCCCCACCACACCCAGGCCCCAGTTCCCAACTCACAGGCAGCCCCCCACCATACCCAGACCCCAGTTCCCAACTCATAGGCAGCTCCCCACAATACCCAGACCCCAGTTCCTGCCTCACAGGCAGCCCCCCACCACACCCAGACCCCAGTTCCTGCCTCACAGGCAGCACCCCCACAATACCCAACGTTCTGGCCACCTGCATGGTGTCCCCTAGTGAACTCTCTGCTCAGGGCTTCAGCCTGGTGAAGCCCAGGCAGAGGGGGGCTTTGCCAGCAGACCCCCAGACTGGCCCAGGCTGGCTCTGCAGCTACAGATAAACACTCCACCTACCTTGCTTTCCCGTCACCCCCCCCAGCCCCACCCAGGCCAGAGCAGGTTCACACTCTCACCAAAGCACCCACCCAAGACATTCCCAAAGCTGACAGGAAGGAGCTGTCAGGAGCAGTGGTCTGGGACTTACTGGGGGTAATCCCGGGGGTGTTCAGAGCCTACAGTCACAGACACCGGCTGTTGCCACAAACAGCAGATGTTTAAAAGCCTTTATGTCATGAAAACAGGGAAGCTCCCATTTCCTGGCTGGTTTTCTTCAGTGAAAGCTATCTGGGGTAATTTTAGAAGAAGCCACTTTTTAAAATACTTAGCAGTGGTTTGTTCATATGGAAAGCATATTTCAACCAGACCCAGCCTGGAGATTTGAGTCTTAATCATCGTGATCCTCAGAACTCCGAGCAATTGGATGTTCTATAGATGTTTGTTGAATGGCTGAGTGGTCAAACAAAGTCCAGAGGGTGTTTTAAGGAAATATCCCTGGGGGTTGGAGGGGTATAGATGCTTCATGAGTAGAGGCCATTGAGCAGAGAAGGCAGCTAAGAGCTGGCTTATGGAGGCTAAAGAGGGAGGGCTGACCAGGCAACGGAGGGCAAAGCAAGGAAATGGGAGGGCATGGCTTTCCATAGCTGTGACAAAATACCCGACGTGAGCAGCTTATAACGAGAAAGGTCCAGTTTGGGTCTCAGCTTCAGTATTTCAGTGCATAGTGAGTTTCACTGCTTTGGGGCCTACGGTGAGGGGGCCCGTGACGTGGAATGCCACAGAACCACGTTTCATGTCCAAGGTAAGAGGCGAAAACAGAAAGAGGAGTAGCCCAGCCTGATGGTCCTTCCAGAGCACACCACACATGTAACCTAAGACCTTACCTCTTTTTTTTTTTTGAGATGGGGTCTCCTTGTAGCCCCAGCTGGCCTGGAGCTCAGTATGCAGACCAGGCTGACTTCCATGTCACAGAGATGCACCCGCCTCTGCCTCTGAGTGCTGGAACTGGTGTGTGCCACAGCCCCAGGCTAATACTGCACCTTTTTTAAATTTTTTTTAATTAATTTTTATTTATTTCTGTATGTGTACGAATGTACTGTCTGCATGCAAGTCTGTGCACCCGTGTCGTGCAATGCCGCGGAGGTCAGAAGTGGGTGTCGGATTCCCCTGGAGCTGGAGTTCTCCTGGAATTGGAGTTTCAGACAGCTCTCGGCCACCATGTGGGTGCTGGGGATCGAACCCAGGTCCTCTGCAAGAGTGGTCAGCGCTCTTAACCACTAGGCCATCTCTCCAGCCCCAATACTGCACCTCTTAAAGGTTCCACCCTCCCAATGAGTCTCATCTCAGATGGGGAGGGGGATATAGTTGAGACTCTCTCCAGTGGCTTGGCAGGACAGGTGTGGGAGTTAGCTCCCAGTCACCACAGTGTGCAAGAGTGGGGCGTCAGGCTCACCCCTCAGGCCTGAGATTCTAATGTGGTCGGGGCTGTCACCCAAAGACATTTTGCAGCAAGTATCAGCCACTCTGTCTGTCTGTCTGTCTGTCACTGCTGGATCAGAACCCCTGTCCAGGTGAGCTGTGTCATCAGTTCCCAGCCAGGTTCCACATGCTAACTGCTCTGTGTGGAGACACTGTTGGGAGGGGTTGAATTTGTCGCCTTGTGATTGGCCCAGCTATCTGCCCATTATTCCAATCAGAGAAAACCAGCCACTTCCTCTGTCAGTGACAAGTCCTACTGAACATGGATGAAGCATCAGATCACCATTTGTATTTATTCTAAACTCTGCAAATAAAATGCCCCCAAATGTACATGATCCCCCCCCAAAAAAAAAACCCTGAAAAAATACAAAGGAGCTGATTGTATAGTGTGTAGGTAAAGCACAGACAAGTTCAAGTGTAGTTAGTCCAGCACACTGTACTCTTATCATCAAAGTAGCCACAGGTTTCATCTCAGGATATACTATGTGGTAAGTAGGTGGTAGCTACTAAGAGGCTGGATTGAAAAGAATTCTGAGACCCTATGATATTTAATCAGCGGATGCTGTGATAGATTGGTAATGCCTGCCACAGGCATGGAAAGGAAGCCACCAGCACATCAGTATCTCCTGGTTAATTATCTAGTCCCTTTTCAGTGAAGCTGCCTAAGAGAAGAGCTCACCCTAGGATCCTAAAGACAGGCCACACCAGCCAGATGATATCCTCCCCCATGACTCTTTCCCTCCGTCACAGGTGCCAGAAGCCATCCGCAAATGCCAGCGGGCAGGCATTACAGTCCGCATGGTCACTGGGGACAATATCAACACGGCCAGGGCGATTGCCATCAAGTGCGGCATCATCCACCCTGGGGAGGACTTCCTGTGCCTGGAGGGCAAAGAGTTCAACCGGAGGATCCGAAATGAAAAGGGGGAGGTAGGCATGCCACCACAGTGAAGGGTCTGCAGACGGCCAAGCCGGGGTGGCAGCTGGGAGGTGCAGGGGCCTTGCATGCTGGAACAGAAGCCAGGCTGTGTGCCCTAAAAGCCCAGTGAGTCTGCATGAGCCTGTTGCTCTCTGTGACCCCCTGCACCTCTCTCCAGATTGAGCAGGAGCGGATTGACAAGATCTGGCCAAAGCTACGGGTGCTGGCTCGCTCTTCACCCACAGACAAGCACACCCTGGTCAAAGGTAGGAGTGGGGTGGCGCTAGTAACCAGCCCTGAGCCAGGTCCACCCACCGTGGCCAGCACTGTGGCCTCTCCACGGAAGGGAAGGGGGCCCACCAGGGATTCTTCCCACCTAAGGACCTTCTGACATTGTCCCTTCTCGCCCTTGGGAGCCTGCAGATGGCCCAGAGGACATAGGAAGACAGATTCTCCCAGACAACCAATTTCTCTAGGTAGCAGTGGATCTGGGCCTGGGGTCTGATTGATAGCTGGAGGACAGACAGGACTCTAAAGAGTATTACAGGGACTGGAGAGATGGCCTAGTAGTTAAGAGCACCAACTGCTCTTGCAGAGGACCCGGGTTCGATCCCCAGCACCCACATGGCAGCTGAGTACTGTCTTTAACTCCGGTTCCAGGGGAATCTGAGACCCTCTTCTGACCTCCGAGGCATTGCACGACACGGATGCACAAACCTACATGCAGACACTACATTCATACACATAAATAAATAAAATTTAAAAAAATAAATAAAGAGTATTATGCACTCCTGGCTCAATGTAATGCCTTTGCTATGTAGAGCTTCAGGAACTGTCTACAGACCTTCCTATTCCATGGCTTCAGGTCTTTACTATTCTGTGTTGTCTGAAAGGCACCCCACTTTCCTCTTCAGTGTGGCCCCAGAGCTCATGAATTTGAGACCCTTAGCCAACCTGGTCTCTGAAGCATCCCCTCAACCCTGGATACCAGACACTTAACAGTCCTGGGGATAGAAAAGACCTTCTATTCCCATCCATCCAGTGAGAGGTTACCCATTGAAAAGCCTAGGCAGAGAATAATAAATGTTTCTGGAGTCAGGCATGGTGGCACACGCCTTTAATCCTAGCACTTGGGAGGCAGAGGCAGGTGGATCTTTGTGAGTTCAAGGCCAGCCTGGTGTACAGAGTGAGTTCCAGGACAGCTGGGGCTACAGAGAGACCCTGTCTCGAAAAGCAAAAAAAAAAAAAAAAAATGTTTCTGGAACTGCAGACCTGGGCTGCATCCTATTTTTGGCCACTGCCCTACATGGAGGCACTGGTGAATCTGCCCACTCCGAGTCTTGGTTTTCCCATCTGTAAAATGGCCAGAGGATGGGGTTCTTTCTCCTGCCTGGGATCACCCTTAGGCATCTTAGACTCCTGTCTTAAAGGGTTCCACCCAGCACTGATGGAGGTGGATTTGTCCTGTGAGTAGAAGCATGGAACTCCAGGACCACAGCCCACCCCCGCTTCTCCTCACTCAGTTCACCCGTGACTCTCTGAGTATTTATTGAGGAACTACTGTGTGTTCTAGCTGCTCCTTCTCTGTGGAATCCACAGCGCAGGTTCCACCAGACAGATATCAGACGATGTCTCTGCACAGAGCAAGAGGCCTCCTGGGTAATGGAGAGGGTATTCTGCACCTGCCGCTGGCCTTTTGCTGGGGCTGAGGAGGATGTGAAGGCACAGGGATGGTGAGGGGCTCTGTGATTCAGCCAGCGACAGGAAACCATACCATGAAGAACATCCAGGACAATTAAGGAGAAAACAGAGAGACTCAGACCTTGGCCTTGATGGGCCAAAGACCTGCATGTTACCTTGAGGTGGGGACATGGGAGGGTCAGGAGGGGAGGGTTGCTGTTTAGGAAGTTCATCCTGCTCTGCAGGAGTGGCCTGGAGGCTGAAGTGTCACCAGAAGGATCTTCCGCATGTGAATGTACTGGGTAGCACAGTGCAGGGCAGGCCTGGCCAGCAGTCAGTGTTCTGAGAAACATGAGTCCAGGCAGGGTGCGTGTAGATGTGGTGTGGGGCGGAGGGACAGGACACCCTGTGCAGGCCACACACCTTGTGATTTTGAGTGGGCAGCCAGGTATTAGACAGCACAGAGGAGGGAAAGATTTGAGGAACTAATCATTCTGTGTGGGGTGCTGGCTGAGCTGCCCCGGTAGAGCTGTCTGGGACAGGTAGCCATAGAGTCAGGAGAGTGTGGGCCTGTGCTAGCAGCCCCATGGGGTGAAGGGGGAGAGCAGGGAAGCCCCAGAACACAGGGAACCCAGAAGAATTATGCCAAAGGTAAGACAATCAGGGACCGGGGAGGCAGCTGGAGTGGAGGTGCCCAGGAATGGGGAGTACCCAGTAAGCACCTTGCCCTGGAAGAGCCCAGCCCTGGCTGAGGAGCTGGTGGAGACAAAGACCTGCCAACTCCATGCAGAAGAACCCAGACAGGCTGGGCCTGGGGCATGGGACTGCAGCTGGCTCTCAGCCTCTGGTATGACTCCTGAGTGCCAGGCGTGAGAGCTGGGCCTTTCAGAGTGGGGTGCTGAGAGCAGGGTGCTTAGAAGGAAATGGTATCCCAAGCAGGGAGCTCATTACCTGCCTCCTTAGGCTGCTACTGTCTGCCATGCCTAGACAGGGCTAATGAGGAACCTAGTGGCCCTGAGGATGCTGGGAAGAGCAGTGATGGGAGGAGTTGGCAGAACAGGCAGGACAGGAGGCCATGCTGAAGCTCAGGGCCCTGAGCACACCCTCTTACCCTCAGGCATCATCGACAGCACACACACTGAGCAGCGGCAGGTGGTGGCTGTGACGGGGGATGGGACCAATGACGGGCCTGCTCTCAAGAAGGCCGATGTGGGCTTCGCAATGGTAGGTGCGGCTTGCAGGGGGCCTGGGGTGGTGTCTGATAGGGTCTCAAATGTGAGGGTAAAGGGTCTTGGGCTACTTAGCCTCCAACTGGCTTGCGGGACCCGACCACTTGACAGCCCACCCTTCACTGATTTGTATGCTTGGAAAGCTCTTTAGCCCCAGCCCAGCCCCAGAGGTCTTGGAAGGTATGGGCAGTGCCCAGCGGGGGACCACGTGTCCTGCTGGGTGTGTGTGGGTCAAAAAGGAAAGGGGCAGGGCCGGGCTTCCCACGGGAGACTGCTGGCCTCAGGGTGCTGGCTAGGTATGCACCATACGTATGTGTGCATGTTTGTGGGTGCACAGCACATCCATGAGTATGCATGTGTGCCTGTCACTGAGTGCTCCAGCTGTGCTGGTCCCTTTGGGTCAGGGGTGGGGTACACAGGGCTGAG
Source organism: Rhizomys pruinosus (assembly GCA_009823505.1). NCBI lineage: Eukaryota > Metazoa > Chordata > Mammalia > Rodentia > Spalacidae > Rhizomys > Rhizomys pruinosus. The sequence continues at coordinate 2,800,673 of VZQC01014578.1, forward strand.
GCTGTGTAGAGTTGAGAACAGCAGTGTAGAGCCACTCACCTCCCCCGGCTACTCCACCAGGCTCCTGTCCCTGTCCCCACAGGGCATCGCAGGCACAGACGTGGCCAAAGAGGCCTCAGACATCATCCTGACAGACGACAACTTCAGCAGCATCGTCAAGGCAGTGATGTGGGGCCGCAACGTCTATGACAGTATCTCCAAGTTCCTGCAGTTCCAGCTGACCGTCAACGTGGTGGCCGTGATTGTGGCCTTCACGGGCGCCTGCATCACGCAGGTGGGTCCTAGGCTGGGAAAAAATAGACCCCAACCTCCAGGATCGCCTAGGCTGTAAGGACTACAACACGGAATGGACGCCTGACATCACAGTCCTCCATGCAGCCATCAGCCCTGGACAGCTGAGAAAATGAGGCTCAGAGATGTGTGGGGGTCAGGTGGCCCCAGAAGTGGGAGGTGTCTGGCTTTGTGCCATCCCCCTGCCCACACCAGCAGGGCAGAGGCAGTACAGGCCCAGGGGAAATTGGACGGCCAGCTAAGGAACCTTTGCTCTAGAGTGTGACAGACTGGACTAGGAGAGGTGGTGTCCTGCTTTGCTTTCTATTGCTGTGATAAAACACTCTGACCAAGGGCTGGAGAGATGGCCTAGTGGTTAAGAGCACAGACTGCTCTTGCAGAGGACCCGGGTTCGATCCCCAGCACCCACATGGTAGCTGAGAACCGTCTGTAACTCCAATTCCAGGAGAACTCCAGTTCCAAGGGAATCTGACAACCTCTTCTGACCTCTGCGGCATTGCACGACACGGGTGCACAAACCTACATGCAGACAGTACACTCATACACATACAAAAAAAAAAAAACCACTCTGACCAAAAACAACGTGGGCAGGAAAGGGCTTATTTGGCTTAGGCATCACGGTTAATCCTTGAAGGAAGCCAAAGCAGGAACTTGAAGACAGGAACTGAAGCAGAGATCACAAGGAACGCTGCTTACTGGCTTGGTCCTCTGGCCTGTGCTCAGTCTTTCTTATACAACCCAGGACTGCCTGCCCAGGGGTGGCATTACCCACAGTGCGCTGGTCCCTCTGGCATCACTTATCAATTAAGAAAATGGCTCAGAGACATGCCCACGATCTAATTCATTAGAGGTCATTCCCCAGGTGTGTCAAGTTGACGACTCACACTATCCAGCACAGAGTGGAGGTAAAGGAGTCAGTGGGATTCTGTCTGTCCAGATTACTGTTACTGGGTCTTCAGCAGGCTGTGTGCTGAGCCACGTGGATCCAGGCGGGATCCTGTGACTGACTTTTTAAAAAAAATTTTTTTTGGTCTTTTTTGAGGTAGGGTCTCCCTTTAGTCCCAGCTGGCCTGGAGCTCACTATGTAGACCAGGCTGGCCTTGAACTCACAGAGATCCACCTGCTTTTGCCTCCCAAGTGGTGGGATTAAAGGCTTGCGCCACCACACCCAGCTTTATTTTTAATTATGTGGTGGGGAGGGATATCCACATAAGTGCAGGTTCAGGTGCCCAAAGACTCCAGAATATGATGTCAGATCCCCTGGAACTGGAGTTGCAGGTGGTTGTGAGCCAACCAACATGAGTGTTGAGAACCTGACTTGGTCCTCTACAAAAGCAGCAAGCATCCTTAACCTCTGAGCCCCATTTTAAAGAAGAAACTGAGGACAGAGGACAGAACAGCCAGGCATCTGCCCAGTTCTTTTTTAATATTTGTCTGCATTTTATGTGTACAAGCATATTGCCTGCATGTGTGTAACTGCATGCATGTTGTGCAAAACCCACAGAAGTCAGAAGAGTGTGTCATATTCTACTGATACTGGAGTTTCAGACAGTTACCTACCATGTAGGTGCTGGGAACTGAACTCAAGTCCTATGCAAGAGCAGTAAGTGCTCTTAACTGCTGAGCCATTTCTCCAGCCTCTGCCCTGGTCCTTGAAGTTTCCCAACACTCTGGCCAGTCTTGTTTCTCCTAGGAACTAGCTTTCTGGTCTGAGGAAGGGGTGCTCCTTCAACTCTGGGGAATCTCCCAGATACCACCTGGGTGTTGAACTCCCACCCACTGACCCACGGAGATGCCCATGATGACTGCAGAGTAAATCATGATACCCTGACCCTAAGACTGGGTGGGGAGTTCCCCTTTGCTTAGAGATCCTCTCTACTGGTCTGTGTGTGAACTCCTCCCTCTAGTGGCAATCTGGGGCATTGCATGGCAGTAGTCACTAAAGGCCTCCTGGAGACTGGACGTAAACCAGGGAAACAAGTTCTGAGACAAGGATCAGCTGGCCCACGGTCCCTGACCCAGTGGAGCCATGCAGGCTTTGGTGGGAAAATTGCACGCTTGGCCCTGAGGTGCTCGTAATCAGAGAAGGTGGAAGGGCAGGAAGAAGCCAGGACAGCAAGAGCACCAGAGCAGTGGTGAGCTGGTGGGAGGGGCTGGTGAAGCACACCCAAGAGGAGACAAGCAGGAAGGAGAGGGAATTTAGCTGCCGAGTCAGTGGGCTTCCTGGAGGGGGTGTTATGCTGGCCACAAGGCGGCCAAAGCCAGAGCCATCGGGAAGGATCTGGGTCAAAGGAGGCCATATGTGGAAGAGGTGAGTCCAGACGCCAGGTGACAAGTGTGAAGAGAGGAGTGGGGCAAGGAAGGGGCCCCAGAAAGGCAAGTGTAAGAGAGAACGAGAGTCCTCCAAAAGGGAGGACGGCGACCAGGAGATGGGCCAGGAGAGGCTGAAGAATGGCGAGGCTGGAGGGAGCCCTTGGTGTATGGCAGAAGTTACCTTTAGAGGAAGGTATTCAGGTGGAGTCGGGTCTGCCTTCTACGGACAAGGCCTGTGTGAGGAAGGAAAATGGATTCGCTCCTTCAGGCAGTGTAGACAGTGGGCTGTGAGCATACACAGTACATGCTCTGCCCAGCCCAGGCCCAGCAGACTCTGTTTTAGCTTCCTCTGATTTCCCTTATTTGACAGACTTCCTATCGTGAAAGCCTGTTAGTTTAGGAATCCTGGGTACAAAAATATTTAAGATTATCATAATGAGAGGCAAGGTGAAATTAGGAGAAGTCAAGGGCATTGTTTACAGGGAGGTAGAAGAGGTGGGTCTTGGCCTCACAGAGGAGATGCCTGCAGGGGAAGAGGGGTGCAGGTCGGCAGAGATACGGCTGAGTTTACCAGAAGCCAGGGAGCTCTCTATGACCACTGAGCCTGTAGGCCTATGTTATTCTCCAGAGAAACTTCCAGAACCTGCTGCACACCTGCTCAGGAAACCAAGGGCTGGGCAGCTGTGACCTGCAGCCTGTAGAGACTCTGCCGTGTGTCCGGCCCACGCTCTGTGGCAGAGGGGCCTCACTCCCCATGATGATTCCCTTTCGCTTCCCTTGCAGGACTCCCCTCTGAAGGCCGTGCAGATGCTCTGGGTGAACCTCATCATGGACACATTTGCATCCCTGGCCCTGGCCACAGAGCCACCCACAGAAACACTGCTCCTGAGGAAACCTTATGGCCGGAACAAGCCGCTCATCTCACGGACCATGATGAAGAACATCCTGGGCCACGCTGTCTACCAGCTCACCCTCATCTTCACCCTGCTCTTTGTGGGTGAGCACCGCACACATCCCTTAGGCCAGATCGCCACACCCAACATCTGGATTTATACCTGCCATCCTGTTTTGCTCATGGGGAAACTGGGCATGGCAGGCACATAAATGGTAGAGGACACATCAGGAGCCTGAAGCACAGCCCTGCCCTGTCTCGGGATGGTTCACCTCAAAGCCAAGCTCTTACACTAATGGCAACTGCGGTGCTAAGCATACACTATGCTAGTCAGTGTCTAGGACTGATGAAGGCCTTGGGAGCCGAGGCCTAAGGGAAGCAACCTGCCCCTTCCCTGACCCCTTCTAGTACAATCTTCTTGCCCCAGGAAGACAATCATCATGAAGTTCCTGAGATAATTAACCTACCAAAAAAGGTTCATTTTGACTCGCAGTTTTGAAGGTCACTATCAAATAACCCCACTGCTTGGGGCCAGTGGCAAGGAGCACATGGTAGGAAAGATGGGCACCTCATAGCCAGGAATCAGAGAGCGTGAGTGGCCCAGGGTCTCACAGTTCCCTCAAGGACACATCCCAGTGGCCTAAAAACCTCCCAGCTCTTAAAGGTTCCACTGCCTTCCTTGGGGTGAAGGATATGACAGAATCTTGCCTATCGTGACATAGGTGTTCCTCACCAGGCACTACATAGACAGAGTGTGGTGGCCCATGCCTGCCATCTCAGCACTCTAGGAACCAGAGATAAGAGGACCAGAAGTTCGAAGTCATGCTTGGCTACATAGCTAGTTCAAGGGTAGCCTGTGCTACATGAGACTCTATCTCCAAGGGGAAAGCAAGATTGGTACATCAGGTAAAGATGATTGTTGCCAAGACTAATAACCTGAGTTTAATCTCTGGAACCCATGTGGTAGAATGAGAGAACTGACTCTAACAAGTTGTCCTCTGATCTCTTTGCAAATACCATGGCATTCTAAATAATAAATAAATAAATAATCTTTTTTAAAAAGGGTTCCAGGACTGGGAGTGATTGTGCATACCTTTAGTCCCAGTAGTCAAGGCAGGCAGATTTCTGTGAGATTGAGGCCAGCTTGGTCTACATAGCAAGTTTCAGGCAGCTGGAACTACAGAGAGAGCCTGACTCAAAACCACCCAAAAAGCGGGGTGTAGGTCCCATCAACTCCCCATAGCACCTGAGCCTGGGCACTAGGCCTCGCTATATGGCTCCCTAGGGCACACTTACCTGAGCTATCGCAGCCTCTCAGTCCATCACCTTTCCTAGAAAATGTCATCTTGTCCTCTGCTCCCTCTGACCTCCAGATAGTGATCATGCAGTTTGGTGGGAAGCCCTTCAGCTGACACAGGTGACATGCCCCAAACTGCCTGTCCCCCTAAAGAAAGGATTCACACATTGAGCAGGCACCGCAGGCCACACCCGGCCCCAGTGTCCAGACACAGCCTCCGAGCCCACCTCAGCCCGGCCCTCCCTCTGGCTTGGCAGGTGAGAAGATGTTCCACATTGACAGTGGGAGGAACGCACCCCTGCACTCGCCACCCTCTGAGCACTACACCATCATCTTCAACACCTTCGTCATGATGCAACTCTTCAACGAGATCAACGCCCGCAAGATCCACGGCGAGCGCAACGTCTTTGACGGCATCTTCCGGAACCCCATCTTCTGCACCATCGTGCTAGGCACCTTCACCATCCAGGTACCCAGGCCCTACCCTGGGCTGGGCCAGGTGGGGTGGGAACTTCCCAGCCCTCAGTGCCAGCCACTGATGGCCTGTCCATCTCTGTGTCTGTCCCTCCTCTCCCTCTGACCTCCAGATAGTGATCGTGCAGTTTGGTGGGAAGCCCTTCAGCTGCTCTCCGCTGCAGCTGGACCAGTGGATGTGGTGCATCTTCATTGGCTTGGGAGAGCTCGTCTGGGGCCAGGTGTGTGGCAGTGGGGGTAGAAGGGGCCCCGAGTCGGGGGAAGGGAAGGGTGCCAGGACTGAGAGTGGCCGTGGCACATTCTCACTGCCCACACTGAGCAAGGTCCTCCCTATCACTGGGCATCTGAACAGCAGAGTTGCTCAGTGTCCGGGGAAACAGAATCATGAACACTAATCATGAACACTAGGCTAATGCCAGTGGACAATACTGACCCTGAACTTTCAGATGCCCTGAGGCTGAGTACATGGTCTGTCTTCACAGATGAAAGAGGTCTCTGATGTCTGACTCCCAGTCCTCAGCCACAGGAAACAAGCCCTATGGGGAGGAGCAAGAATGAAAAGTGCAGATCGTCCCACATTGCCTTTAGGTCCAGGACTGGCTGTCCCAAGGCACCCGGTGCCCAATAACCCAAGAGTCAGCCCCGGCAGGCTCTGTACACCATGTACACAGCACTGGCCTGAGTCCTCAGGACACTGAGAAACACCCTGGAGATAGGTTCTGTACAGATAGGGTACATGATTATCCTAGGCACATGACCATTAATGCCTGGGCTATTCCAAGTCACATGTGGCCCAGCTGCTCAAGGCCAATATGTTTCATTGTGTCCTGAGTCCAATGAGTGAGTGGATTAAAACACCATTAGTAAGAAACAGCAAACAATTGAGTTGGAATGGGCGGCTGTGGAGTGAGCTGATTAGTAACAAAGCAGGAAGGAGGGAACAGGCATCAGGGATTGGAAGGACAGGTCACAGCTCTGACCCTCCAGGGGGCGGCCCCTTGCAGGTCATCGCCACCATCCCCACGAGCAGGCTCAAGTTTCTGAAGGAGGCAGGCCGGCTCACCCAGAAGGAGGAGATCCCCGAGGAAGAGCTGAATGAAGATGTGGAGGAGATAGACCACGCAGAGCGGGAACTGCGCCGTGGCCAGATCCTGTGGTTCCGAGGCCTGAATCGGATTCAGACGCAGGTGCGAGGAGCTCCTGGGGCTGGGCTGGCCAAGGGATACGGCCAGTGTCGCACCAGTGCACCCTCACACTCTGGCGTGAGGGAGTGTGGCCATAGGAGCTCAGGTGGCTCTGTGACCCCTACTTCCATACCAAGCACGGGGCCTCAGAACAGTCCTCTCTATCCCATCAGCCATGCACACACACACCACCTCTGGCACAGAAGCAGTGTCACTTCAGGGAGACCATTCCCTCAGCCCAGCCAGGGGTTGGTCTGAGATTCACACCCACCGTGGTTTTCTAGGAGAGCTCCTGAGAGCAGGGGGAGGGGGTGGCTATGAGGGATCTACAGGGGCCACCAGGAGGGGCAGCCAAGACTGAAGAGCCCCCAGGAAGCTCAAGGCACCTTTACAGATGTGCGCACCCTCTGTCTCCATGAAGGGTTCCAAACACTGCCCCTGACTCCACCAGATGTGGAGGAGGTACTGAGAACAAAGGTCTAAACCCCCCATATACACAGGCACGTGCACACACACACACAATGCCAAGTGCACATGAGGGTATTGTGTATGGTCCCTACTCAGCCGGAAGCAGCCTTCTTCCCTAAATCAGAGGTACATGACCACTATGTGGCATGTTCAAGAAAGCCATGTACATGTGTGTGTGTGTGTGCACATCCCATGCTCACAAAGCCGCCATGCCTGGGGCATGTGTGGTTCATGAGTATGCTATAGAAAACTAAGAGACTCCCAGAAAGACTCCTACATGGCATCACCTCAGTCCCTCATCCAAGCACCCTGGATGACGTCAACAGTCCGCCACTTTACCTCAGCCTGAGTATGGACCAGCTACTTCGTTTCCATGGGCTGTAACAAACAGCTCCCCTGGGTACCTCATACCCCACAGGGCCTCATTTGTCCCTCACAGCTCGAGAGGTGGGTATGACTCCCCTGCTAAGCCAAGTCAGGGGAGGGGGCTTCAGAGCTGTCTCATACAAGCCTGGGATATCCCGCTCTGACCAGGACCTTGGCAGCCCTGCTTCCTGGGAGGGCCAGTACAGGTGGCAGTGCCCACAGGCCTCACATCTCAGAAGGAAATAGGGACTATAGTACTCCCAGGTGGGTGTGAGAACCTCTGAGCCTGCCTCGCTAATACTGTTGTTGGCCTGGTGCTTTGCTGCTTATGTAGACCTCTCCCATCTAGATGTCATTGTCCTTTCTTAAGGACAAGAGACAGGACTTGTCCAAGGTCACCAAGCTAGTAAATAACAAGAGCTAGAATTTGGCCCAGGGTCTGTCTACCCCAAGGCCCCCCACACCACTCAGGCTTTATGCTAGGTGCCCTCCTGATGCCACCATTAAAGGAAGAGGTCAGACTGTGTCCCCCAACACTGCCCTGCACTGGGGGCCCTGGGACCTACAGATGGGCCCAGAGCTGAGCAGACATCTTTCTGAGCCTTGGAGTATGTCTGGTATTTTTGTTTTAAGTGGTGTTGTCCTTGTCGCGGTGGCTGCGGCTGTTCTGTGACGTTGCACCCGTCAGTCGTGTAGCTGTGGTGTTCGTTTCTTCTCGCAACTTGTCTCGTTCTCTCCTCCGTTGCAGATTGAAGTAGTCAATACTTTCAAGAGCGGGGCCTCCTTCCAGGGGGCCCTGCGGAGACAGTCCTCCGTCACCAGCCAGAGCCAGGACGTAGCCAGTCTCTCTAGCCCTAGTCGCGTGTCGTTGTCCAATGCTCTTTCCTCTCCGACCAGCCTTCCTCCTGCTGCAGCTGGGCGTGAGTGTGACTCCTTACCGCCTCCACTGGCACCGCCAACGCCAGCTCCCGGGCGGGCAGGCGGGCAGGGGCTGGGGTACCAGAGGACATGGGGGGCAGGGGTCACTGTGAAGGCCCAGGGGGCTGAAGGGCCACAACCTTTGAAGAGAGTCTCATTGTTCAAGAGATCACAAGCAGTCATGGGGTTAGCTGGGGTCAGGGGTTATATCCGGCAGGGAGTCATTATTTATAGGTGGTCAACAGGTCTGAGTCAGTCAAAGGGTAACAAGTCAAGAGGCTTCTAGAAACCAAAATACCCCATCCCCACAGTACCCCAGAGGCCAAAGGGGGATGCAGTCACCAATAGAGGCGCAGAGTATCCATCACTCTAGGGTCCTGACCCAAGACGGAAAGGGTCAGAGTTCAACACAAGATCAGAGTCAGTCAGTCAGTCAGTCAGTCAGTCAAAGGATGACCATGGGTCAAGGTATAGAAATCCCTCAAGAGTCACAGTGACAGTGGGAGCCTAACCACAAGTGGGATCATATCCTAAGAGGTTTCCTGGATGTCATGGGGGTCAAAACCAAGGGGGACAGGTGAGCCAAGCGGTCACTGCAGGTCAGAGGTCACCATGAGAAGTAGCAAACCACCAAGGAGACCATAGCACTTTGGGATATCCCCTTCCCTCCTTTGCACACCTGAGGGCATCAGTGGCCTTACAAACCCTTTCCCCAGAGGACGGAGCACCCTCAAATCCTGACCCCTCCCTGGAAGAAACAAGGCTCCTGATCACCAGACCTCAAGTAAAAGCTGGAGGGGCACAGGCATCTTTCCAGCAAAAGAGCTAGTCTAAACTGTGTGTCCTTCTCTTCTTACCTGCGGGGTAACCTGGGACTCTGAACCCCTCTTCACCTCCCTCCGCCAAGTGCATCTGTCCCACGCTGCCCCCTCTTACTCGAAGCAGCCTTTCATCTCCAGCTGCCTAGCTCTTTCCTGGACCTCTCGATGGCTCAGGCCCCCTAGGGATTCCCTCCATATTTCCCACCTGTCTCCATTCAGACCTTCCCAAAGTACAGGCTCTTTATAAAGAGCCTTTACCCCTATCCCAAACAGAAGAGCCAGCAGCCACAGCCCACTCCTGGACAGGAGAGGGTCTATGCCCACAGGAGCTCTTCTACGTGGGGTGGGGCGGGGGCCTCTGGCAGGCTATGCTGCTGTCCCATGGCCAGGGTTTCCCTTCAGAACAGCCAGCCCTCCGTGCCTTAGTGACTGGCCCCTGCCATCGACCACCCCTTCCTGTCCCATCAGTCCAGCTCTGGCCTTGCTTGCCACCACCCATCTTGAAGTACAGTCATTGGGTATTCCCATGGAGATATGTATGGATGACCCCTGCATCCCTCTGAGTTCTGATTGCTAGGAGTCACTTCTGGTCACAAGCTCAGCTCTTCATTCATCCTGGATCAGCTTCTTCCTTTAAGCATGATACTTCACCCTGGCCATGGCAGAGCTCACGTGACCTTCCTTGGCACCTGTCACAGCCTTGTACGCTTAGCATTCACACTCTAGAAGAAAGTCGTCCTCTCACCTCAGTAGCTTTGCTCTCATCCTTCCTTCACCGTAAAGCCATCAAGGAGACAAGTTCTGATAGCCTTCAACTGACAGGTCTGTGTACCCCACTCTCTTGTTTCCTTCCAGGGCAGACCAATCCTTTCATTCCATGTGACTCCAACTTTGGAGCAGCCTGTGGAAGAGAATGTAGCTGAGGTCGCATCACAGTTCACCCACTGTCCTCATCTGTGACCCTTCGCCCCCTCACAGGGCCCAGGGAGGTTGGGCATGGGCAGCTCCCTCGCCCAGCCCCCACCATGCCACTCCCCTGGCCTCCTGAACAAGTACCCACTTCTGCCCTCTGCTCTAGAATCCAGCCTGTAATTCCTAGTTTCTTTGGATCCTTTCTTGGGCATGAGGTTTCAAAGAGGGAAGGAAGGAAGGAAGGAAGGAAGGAAGGAAGGAAGGAAGGGAGGGAGGGAGGGAGGGAGGGAGGGAGGGAGGGAGGGAAGGAGGGAGGGAGGGAGAAGGAAGAAGGAGGAAGGAAGGAAGGAAGGAAGGAAGGAAGGAAGGAAGGAAGGAAGGAAGGAAGGAAGGAAGGAAGGGAGGGAGGGAGCCTGACCATCCCCCAAGTACACTGGCTCCCAGCTGTACCTCCTCCTCTGTGGTTTCAACAAGGTCACAATGCAAATGCTAACTAAGCATTCCCTTGTTCCCTGCTTGGGTAGTTTCTGTCATATCCCCTCTTCTGACCTCTGAGAACTCTGAGGACCCTCTAGCTACCAGACAAGGTCCCTTGAGAAGTCAAAATACTTTCTTCCCAGAGGGAGGTACAGCAAAGGGCCCTGGTGGGTGGACCTGGGACCTGGGCTCTCTCTGCAGGATCCCTCTCAGCTGAGAAAGGGCCAAGTGCCTGCCAAGGAGTCTGTGTGCCCTGGAAGGAGTCAAATCTCTTTCAAGAGTTGATCACAAAGAGCTTGGAACAGACAACATGTGCTGGGGAGCTCAGTGTGTACCTCTCCACAGCACGGCTGTCTGAAATGAGATGGCCCGGGGCAGATAGTACCTGTGGGGAGACACAGTCTGATCCGTTGGACTGAGACTGGAGCGATTGGGAGAGAACCCAGGGCAGTCACAAACTTTTCTCCTCCTGACACAGAATGGAATCTGGTTTCCCAGGGAAGATCAAGGGCATACCCTCTGTTACCATGTACTTGAGTCCCACTCAACAGTTCCACTTCCTTTACTTCACACAAACCTTACCATGAGGAGAGTGGGTTTCCCAAGGTGGCCATATATAAAGGACACCCACTTGCCCAGGACCACACAGCAAGGGAACAGCAGGGCGCCATCCAAAGCCCCTCATGTTCCACCCCACACCATTTGATTTGGGAGCCAGTGCTCATGCCCACAACCTTTCATGGGAGAGCACCTCCTCCCATCACCCCATGTGTGGAGGGTGGAGAGGGTGTTTCCACTGGGAGTCCCCAGCCAGCAAAGGCTTAGCAGCAGTGCCTCCACTGGTCATGCAAGACAGTGCCTGACCTTCCATCCAAGCCAGCTCTCTCTTCTCAGCTCCTCAGGCTCATCTTTGTCCTTAGCAAGTCTAAAGCAAGCTCAGCACATAACATGGAAGTCCCGCTGCTTCAACTCCAGTAACCTCAACTCCAAGAGCAGGCCTTGAGGAGCCAGGCCCAGACCTCGGTCCAAACCATGAACCTCTCCAGAGACAGACAGACAGACAGACAGACAGACACACACACACACACACACACACACACACACTCACAGGGCCCAACTGCCCCCACATCCCCTTCAGACTCAGGTTCTGAGGACTGCCAGGGTAGTGTTCACTGTGAGATGCAGACAGTGTTGAGGAGGAAAGCTGGGTCTCTCCTTAGCGCTCTAGTAACTGATTTGGTTCAAGCTTGGGTTGGCAAAGAAATGGCTTGCTTCTGGGGGGCCCTAGACCTCTCCGCTGTCTGAATATTCCATGTCTTTGTTTCCTAGAGGGCTAGAGAACCCTGGACACAGAGTTCAGCAAGAGAGAGTGAAATTAAAAGAGGTTGTGAGTCTTTAACCTTGAGCCTGAAATGAATGTGAATCAGTCCCAGACTCTTGGCTTCCTTGAAGCCGGGTAAACATTCGAGTATGCGGAGCCCACCTCAGAGCAAGCCCACCTTGGGGAGAACCCAGTGGCCTGGGGCTGTTGAAAGCAACCCTTTGAAATCTCACTTACCAGACCTTCCTCTTTCCCTGCCCTACACGCCCATGAGGCTTCTGCCCCCAGTCCCATCTTTAGGGTAGGGAGGAAGGGGAGATGGAAGAGTTTTTTGCTTTTGTTTTTGCTCCCCCCCCCATATTTTTTTCCATTTCAGCCGCAGAGAGAACCGAAGTGGCGACTTGAGATGGCCGTGGCGGGGTGTCCAGAAAAATCTTGTCCCCACAGTCTTGTCCAGAGCAGTCCATTCTTTCTGTTGTCTCCATGCCAGGGGAGGGCGGAGGGGCCTCATCTCATTGTGTGTCATCCCCTCTGCATTGTCAGTCATGTGACAGGGGCCTGCCACTATCCTCTTCCCCGGTTCATACACTGCGTGGTCCAGCCCGCATCTTACTCCTCGTCAGCCTCAGAAGTCACTGAGCTCAGGCTGGACGCTGGCAAGGAGGGAACAGTATCTCTCCCATTTTTCAGATGAGGAACCGGGGGCTGGGGACTATTTCAATAGAGGCCTTGTCTGAAGCCTTGAATTAGTACCTGCACATCTTGTAAAACTGGGCACGAGGTGAAGACAGGAGGGTCAGAAGTCCAAAGTCACCCTCTCTGAGGCCAGCCTGGGCTGCTGGAGACCCAGTCTCAAAGCAAACAAGTAACAGAAAAAGAAATAAGGAAAATAAGTTCTATAGCTTTTTTAGGTTTTGTTTTTAAGTACTGGAGGGTATAATGACCCATTTATGAGGTCAGAGAATTACTAATCTACAGAGACGCACAGGGTGTCCAGGGACAAAGAGCGCTCACAGCAAGCAACACAGCGAGCTGTCACAGAGCACCAGTGCTAAGACACAGTCTGGCTGGCTCCAACTGGCTCTGACTAGCTCCTGCTTGACAGCTGCCTTGATCCCTGCAAGCAGGGAGTTCTCTGGGGTCCCCAGCTTTTAAGGAAGAAAAGAGCCAGATGTGGTTTTTAGAAAGCAAGTGGAAGTTGGCTAAGTGGTGAGATGGCTTGTGGCAGAGGAAGAGAGTGGACTAGAAAGGCAGACCCAGTCTGCAGGGTCTTATACAAGCTCAAGCCCCCAAGCATGGCAACTGGTCAGTGTCAAACTGAATTCTCATCTCTGCAGTCTGACTTAGCAGGACAGCTTATGACAAGCTTAGAAGCAGAAAGCCACTCCTCAGTTGTGACACAGACCCAGAGCCGTCCCAGGAACAGGGCTGTCCCTAGCTGTGACACAGACCCAGAGACATCCCAGGAACAGGGCTGTCCCTAGCTGTGACACACCAAGAGCCATCCTAGGAACAGGGCTGTTTCTCATCCTGTCCCACAGAGGAGCTACTCTGGGTTTAACTGAGCTCAAGTCTAAGACTTCAAGCACCTCCCCCACAGCTGTCTCCTGAAGGCCTCCTGCGCCACAGCTAAAGCCATGCCCTCGGCCACCAGAGGGAGGCTTCGATGGCATCAGGCCACCTTGTTTCCTCTCCCTTTTGGCCCACTGAGAGCCAGCACTAAGCAACGAGCAGGCAACATCGTTATTCAAAGTCCCATTGGCCTCTCGAAATGCCAGGCATACTCCCCTCCCAACAGGGACACCTCAATTCCAAGAGATGCCCCTGGCCCTCTGCACTTCAGAACAGGACCAGCAAGGTAGTGTGACTCTCCACAGCCAAGGCATGAGGAACGGCCACGCCACGACCTCAACCTGGCCCTTCCTTTTCCAAATCCAGGACTCTGTGCACCAGCTTTGGAGGCCAAAGGCCAGGCTCTTCCTATTTTTTGGAGGAGAGACTAGAGAGGTCCAAAGACCTGTAGTTCCTAGCTGAAAACTAAGGACTCTGCTGACTGTGGTACAGCACCATGCCCTCCCCATCCACTTCCCAAAAGCCCCTGGGGGCGCTGGGCTTGACATTTGCTTCTGGCCTCAGATATTTTTTTCTCCTAGTTTTGTGTTCAAAGCACAAATAGAGTGATAACCCCAAAACTCCAGAAAACAAGGGACTCCCAAGCAAGCTGCAATGGCTGGCCAGGGCTTTGAGCCGATACTCGAGTGTTTACCTCCCAACTGCATGAAGGAAAGATACGCTGGGTTCAAACGACTTCGTTCACATTGTGCAGGCTTCCAAGTGTAGCTGTGTGTCAGTGTGTGCGTGTGTGGTCCCTGACCCTACGGCATGCTCCCCGACCCCGTGTCTTGTGTTCCTCTGTGCTTCCCGGCTGCTGCAGCCCTGCACCTCAGAAAGCCTCGCTGGCTTTGCTCTGCTCTGCTGCCTCGGCTTGACGTCCCCTTCTCTGTTTGGCCCCAGTGTGTCCTCTCATCCCACCTCATCCAACCGTTTCTCCTTCCTGTTCCTTCTCTGTGTGACCTGTGTGTAACCTGTTCCATGTGGTTTGGTTTCTTAACTGTGTGTGGTTTTTGAAGATTATTTTTTAACAAATAGCCTCTCCTCTCTCCTATCACCCCCAGCCCCAACCTTCCCTCTGCATGGTCGAACTCTGCTCTGATGTTAACAAGGCTCAGTCTCTCACTAGGTCGGGTGCCCTCCGGAGTGGACCATGCTCTCGTTTACCACTGCACCAGCATCTCTGTGATGGTGCTTTGTGGTCCCGACTAATACCCTAGTTCTGACCCAAACCAAAGCCACTTAAAAACCAACTCATGGATGCGTCACCCAAGCCCTCTGCCACCCGTCCCCATCGATGCTCATAACACCAGCAACTGATCCCAGCCTCCCTCCTGCCCCCACCCCTACTCCTCTTCCAAGGCTCTCCTGGGCCCAGCCAGTCCTGAGCCCTGTACTTTCCTTGCAGATCCGCGTCGTGAAGGCGTTCCGTAGCTCTCTCTATGAAGGGTTGGAAAAACCCGAGTCTCGAACCTCCATCCATAACTTCATGGCTCATCCTGAATTCCGGATCGAAGATTCCCAGCCCCACATCCCCCTCATCGATGACACTGACCTGGAAGAAGATGCCGCGCTCAAGCAGAACTCGAGCCCGCCGTCCTCGCTCAACAAGAACAACAGCGCCATCGACAGCGGGATCAACCTGACCACCGACACGAGCAAATCAGCTACCTCTTCAAGTCCAGGGAGCCCCATCCACAGCCTGGAGACCTCGCTTTAGCTGAGGCCCCTGTCACCTGGCCACCCTCATGGACCCGCCACCACCCGCCTCCCTGGGCGCCCACCCTTCCAGGCACCGACTCCCCCAGGCAGCAAGGAGCACTGGCAGGAGCCCACAGCGAGAGAGCGCCTTTCCACCCACAGACCCTTTCTCTGGCTGCGATGCTGTTTGAACTCTTTTCACTCCCAGGCAAGGGGCAGGGTTCTCCTGGGGGCATCTGGAGCAGAGAGGAGTTTTCCCAGAACGAGAGCCCTTCCTGGCTCCAGACCAGACACAGACCAGCCAAGCACCTGCCCAGACACAGAGTCCCCAGCATGAATGTACTGGACACTCAATTCTCCCCTCATTCAGTTCTTGGGGGGTTGGGAAGGGGGTTTTTCTTTGTTTGTTTTCTTAGGCGGGAACTGCAAACAGACTCTTTTCTGAGACTGTTGTTCATCCGATCCACTGGTCTGTGAGGTTTGAAATGCTTGCTGCAGCATGGTCTCAGATGTCTAGATTAATTTAATAACTTTTTGAAATCGCAGAGCTTAACTGGCAGAGTAGATTTGCACCAATGGAACCCAAGAACTCCACAGACACTCACGAGGTTATATCCATTTCTTTGTATCTATATCAACGTATACTTCTCCAAGAACGTATACGTCCATATAGATAGGTAGATATATATATATATATATATATATATATATNAGTTTCTTTGCCGGCATGTTGCCTTGTTTCTGCTTAAATTGCTCTATTTTAACTTATTTATGTCCTAAAAGAAGAATGTAATTTGTTTACAAACCTGTAGATAATGTCTTTGGCTGTTTGTATGGTTTAAGGACACTGATGGCCGAGCACTGACAAACAGCTCGGCCTAGCAGACAACTCCCCTGGATTGCATCCTTGATGTTCTTCAATAACCATGCTATGATTTTTGCCTGCTATTTCCGTTCAATAATGTCACTATCGTGGGAAGCTCAGGCAGAAAGCCAAGTGCTCCCAGGGAACCATCCTGAGGAGCTGAGCACTGCACTCGGTAGACAAAGGAGAAGAGGAGGGAAAGCTTCCCAGGGTTGCAACGTGACCTGGCCATCAAGCCTACAACATACTGCTAGAAGGCTTTTCTCTCAATGAAACTCGCTTGAGTTTACTGAGCGCATCTTGAAACTGAGTTGTCTTTGGCACTGTCTGTGCATTCAAGGTAGTGTCCGGATACTACAAAGGCTATTGTGTTGATTTTTTTCTTTTAGTTAATAATTTAGAGGTTTATTTCCTTATAAACGGCGGCGTAGAAGCTGCCGGCATACTGGATGAGGGTCAGTATGGCTTGTTGCTTTTATTTTTATTTTTGAAGAATAGCCTTCTTCTCTGCACTATTTAGATCCGAATGAACCTTATGATGTGTGTATTGAGATGTATTCAGTGTGATTTTTAAACCAAATTGTCTTCCTGTAGTCACAATATATACTGTAGCCTTTTAAAACAGCAAGTCTTGCTTTCCCAGACAGAAAGCCATTCTGAAATCCTCCCATATCACAGGTAAGAAAAGGTGGCTATCCCCCCCCAGACAATAACAGCACTAGTAATCCCACTTAATAAGAGCTTATTTAATCGTCTGTCAGCCTCTTAACTGCTAAGCACTTTGTGGGTCTCAGCTTTTTTCATAAAAGAACTTTTGTATTTAATACAAAGTTTGCTTTGAGACTTTTCAGCATATGATCTTTTTCCATAAACTTGTACAGTGCAAAAGACATTTTGAATACCATGATCGATGATGTCCCGTGCTTCAAGGAGAACCAAACACTTTCCGCCTCGCTTTTGAACTCCATCCTTCACGCCGACCCTTCCCACAGTCTCTCAGTGGCAGCCTGGCCCCCAGCCCTCTTCCAGGCCCAGAGAACTCGTCCACTAACAAGATGACAGCCACTCGGGAAAAGAGCCATAGTCAGCTGGGAGGGTCCACATCTGGATGGCTGTGGAAAAACTTGGGGGTTTGGGGTTCAAAGTCTGCCCATCCCACCTGGCAACAATCTTTCTGTAAGGAGGACCTGTGAGAAAGAATGTATCCAGGAGAGGGCGCTGCCTCCCCAGTGGACAGCAGACCAGCCCTGGCTGTGCCGACTGGATTCTAGTAGATACCACCAGAGCCAACCCACGTACTCCTCCGAAGAAGAAAGGCCTGCTCATGGGAAACCTGGGCAGCCTTGGAATGTGATAGGTTTTTGTTGTTTGGGGATTTTTTTTTCTTTTTGGAGTTTCCTTTCTCACATTTCTCATCTTGCCCACCTATGTTCAATTATGTATCTGTGACCTCATTCCGTGACACCAAGGTCACTTTGCTTACATACTGGGGCCTCTGGGCCTTGGAGCCAGGTCTCAAAGGCAAACAGGAGGTGTTCTCTGAGCATAGCCAGCTTCAGAGACGGAACGAGAAGCTACTAAGGAGGGCCGGCTTGAACAGTGGCCTCTTGTCAGGAATAAGGGACGGCCCCATGCCGCACCCCATCACTCTCATAAGTACACATCGGTCACACACACACACACACACACACACACACACACACACACACACCTACACAGGAGATGGTTGGTTTGTTAAAACTCACTGTAGTACACAAAGCTTGCACTCTGCGTCCTATATCTAGCAGCATGGGGTACGTTTGGCAGTTCGCCCCATTAGGGGGTCAATAATTTATGACCATTTATCTGTTTTTATGAAATTTTTTATCTAGACAATAATTGTAAATAAAGAACTCACCGTCTCTGTTCATTTAATACTATGCAATGGTTGTGCTTTCAATAGCTGGTTCTTTTGACTCACAGGGTGGTTCTGACATGTCTGTGGTACTTTTCTAAAAAGGCAAAAAAAAAAAAAAGTATCAAGCAGAATGTAGGAAGACTCTACTCTGTGATGTACACCCTTTCTCAGTATAGGACTTGCCCCTTTCTTTCCTGTCCCCATACAAGGATCCAGGCAGAGGCCAGTTCAGCTGTGAGATCCAGTGAACACATCCACTTGTCTCCCTATCCCAACAGGTTAGGGCTGAGCCACTCAGCTAGCTGAGGAAGAGTGGAGGGGGGGTTCCTTGGAACCCAGGGAGCTTCTGAAAACTCAACAGCAGTGCTCCATTGCTCCACTGACCCCTCACCAGCTCCCTCATCCCTACCACAGCATTGAGCTGACAAGAGAGAGATGCCCTACTTCTGAGACTGACCTAGTGACACTGACTGTTCCCAAGCCAGAAACTGTCCTATCCTAGGCCCCGTGGTTAACAAAGAGCCACTGTTCCCCTGTCCCTTCATCACTTCTGGATTTCTTATGTAGGCTTGGGCCTACTTTTAAAATGTCTCTTCTATTCCCTGATCTGCTGGTTTCTCTGGCACCAGCCAGGTGATTTTAATTACTGTCCCTCTAGGATGTTTTATTATGTGGGGGATGAGTCCCCCTTAGTCTTCACAAGGCTTCCCAGTTTTTCGCTCACATCTGTTAAAATCTGGCTGGGCCTCTGTCCTCTGACCCCCTCTCACTCTGAGCCTTTCTTATTGCTCTATATGCCACACACACCTCCCCCATCATAACTTCCCATTTGCTTTTCTAAATGCAGAGTGTCCTGTCAGGAGGGACAAGACAGCATCCTGAATTTGCCTGCCCTCCAAGTCCTGGAGTTATCAGGAGATGCTACGAGCTCCCCACCCAACTTAGCTTTTGAACCCAAGTCACCTCCTGTGGTTGTGAAAAGGGCAGGTCTCCATCTTCCCATGGTCCAGACTATAAGGAAGGACCTCTCCCAGACCCAGTGCTAGGAAAGAACCTACATCCTAGCTAGAACTACTGTATGTGGGAAAATACTTCCCGTCTCCCTTTCCTAAACTGGCTATTTTATTTGGTTATCTTATGTGGGTTATTGGGGTGGCTTGCCTCTTATTAATTCAGTTTCAGTACCTTTGGGATGCAGAAATTTCTTTCTTGGCTGTCTTGGCATCCTTGGATCACATGCTAACAAGCATCCCACTCAAATCTCTCCTGCTCTGCTCTGGTATCTGAGGCCCCACTCTTTGAG
This sequence comes from Rhizomys pruinosus, assembly GCA_009823505.1. Classification (NCBI taxonomy): domain Eukaryota; kingdom Metazoa; phylum Chordata; class Mammalia; order Rodentia; family Spalacidae; genus Rhizomys; species Rhizomys pruinosus. The sequence goes on from VZQC01014578.1 coordinate 2,819,784, forward strand.
GATCTGCTAGGAGCAGGGCACTTCTTGAAGAGCTAAAGCCCCAGTCAGACCACAGGAAGTCCCCAGGTATTTTCCAAGATCCAAATGAAGCCCTCCTAATTCTAACATAGAGATCCGGCCCACCAAAGGCGGGGGGGACTCCAGGCCCTAGCCAGCTGCCATCATCCCCTCCTCCCGAAGCAAAAGGTTCAAGGCTGCTCTGGGCCACCCTCCAGGTCCTTGGTCTGTTTTGTAACGTCTGTGGTGCTCTCCCTCTGGGGCCTTTCCTCTCCGGGGTCGCCACACTTTGCTAACTCTTATGTGCACATCTTTTATAACAGTAGTGAGGGAGCGGTGCCGCCTCCAGCTTCCACGGCTGCCCGGGCTCTGGGGGGCTCTGGGGGGCTCTGGGACAATCGGGGCTGGGAAGTGACTGTGCTCTTATTGTACACTCTTTATTTCTCTGTATCTCTGGCTTGTGCTCTTTGTAACTAATGGGATTTGTCTGCCTTTCCAACACTATACTGAGCAATAATAATAAATGCACACGTGGAAACACAGGCATGGTAACCATCCCAAGGCCTTTTTCCGAATGACAGCTGGGCCCCCGTGCTCTATGGATTTGAAGCTGGGGAAATAAAGTCTCTGGTTGGGAAAGCTATTTCCCTCCTCCTCCACTAGATTATACCTTTTGAGCTCCCGCCGCCTGAGAAAGGCAAGTTTAACCTGCCATGGGCCATTAACCTATCTCGGAAAGGAAAGCTTGTGAGAAAAGGTCTCAGAAGGAAAGGAGAACTCAGATGCAAAGAGGCATGCAGGTAGAAAGCAGAGATCAGGGGAAGCTCATAATGACCTGACTGTGGTCTGGGATAAACTAGAAGGAGGAAGGAGGAAATTAAGAGCCAGGATATAGGTGACGCCCCCTACTGAAGAGGAAGGAGGCAAAGAAGAACCTGGTACCCTAAGAATTTGAACTTGACAAACCTCTACATAGCATTCACACAAGGAAATACTAGATTAAGAAATAACTCCCAGCATTGGTTCAAACGCTGAAAGTTATATGCACAAAATCCCAACTCTTCTCAGGTTGAACTGACTCCCAGATCAAGCACTGTTGACCCAACTAATTTCTAAACACACTTTTATTTCCAATGTTGGGAATGAAATTTAATCCAACATCAACTTTCAGATGCAAAGTCATCATTCTCAGTGGACACATTACAGGCTGAGCATCCTTAATCTGAAAATCTGGAACTTTATGAGTGCCAACAGGAAGCCCCAAGCAGGATATCCCACATCATTGAACTTTGCTGTGTGCACAAAAGTATTAAAAATATTAAAAATAAGCCAGACATGGTGGTGCATGCCTTTAATCCCAGCACTCAGAAAGCATAGTCAGGTAGATCCCTGTGAGTTCAAGGATAGTCTGGTCTACATAGTGAGCTTCAGTCCAGCTAGGACTAAAGGGAGACCCTGCCTCGAAAAGACAAAAAATATACATATTAAAAATATCACACAAATTATCTTAGACTACATATGTAAGAGAATATAAAACAAACATGAATTTTGTGATCGGGTTCAGATCCTATCCCAAGATATCTCATCGTGGACATGCAAATATTCCAAAACCTGAAACACTGCTGGTCTCAAGTATTCCAGACAAGAGATAGTCAGCCTGTATCATACTTCCCACTTAACAGAGTTGGAGACAGCCACTCAAAGAGGCAAAGAATGAGCAGAAAATGAGGTACTGATATTTCACCGTCTTTAGCCAGGGCCTGCACTCTAAAACTGGATAACACCATGCCTTTCATCCCACCTGTGAATATCTTAAGTTTCCGTCATTTGTCCTAGATCCTCCGTTTCTTCAACTTCAGTGTTTACACCAGAAAACTCCATCCATAACAACAAAGCATCATGCATTATATTTACATGCAAAATGCCCGTGTTGCCATTTTTCAGTGGAGAAAAGTGAGGCTCAGAGAGAAGCGCCTTGATCAACCCAAGGATGTGATGCAGTTACAGACGGGAGGCCAGGGCCTGTGGCCGGGAAAACAGAAGACCAAGGAGTCCCCTCACCCCCAGCTTTGTTCCCTGTTCCACCCTAGGCAGTACCTCCTCACATCCCAGCAAAACTCCCATGGAATAGGATGAAATCCCAAAGGCTGAAAGGAGGTCATTGTAAGGTTGCCCCGTGCTTGCCCTTAGTTCTGTTAACACTCTCCGAGTTTCCCTGTCAGTCTGAGTTCTTCATACTCCTTGAGCTTTACCATCTTGCTGATAACTCCAGCTTCAACATAGGGAAGAAAAGGGCTTTGATTTAGCTAAGGGGAGTTCGGGTTTCACCCTAGGGCACCTACCTTCCTCATACCTGAAGTGGGCCAGAGGCAGGAGCTGTTCTGGAGCTCAGCATTCACCCTATAGTGCTTATGAGGAGATCCAAAAGCCAGGATCCAAGGAATGGGGGACCCCAGCTGCCCTCCGTTAGGGATAGCCAGAGTTCCAGTGGCTAGAGACCTCTGCTGCCTTCCCTTAGGAATGCTGGGGTGCTAGTGGGCATTGGGCCCTAGTCTCCAGCTACAGAAGTTGTAGGATCCCCAATGAGCTAGGCTCACAAGATCCCAGAGGATCCCTTTGGAAGTTTGGAGTCTCTAAAGTCATCCTCCCGTGGCTTAGGGAGGGCAAGACTGTCCTGAGGAGGGACTAACAAGCACAAATCCAGTCTACTCACAAAATTAACCAATACAAAGGTCATCATAAAGCCATTGCACCCAGAATCGCAGGGAAGCAGGTGACGCTGTAGTTACTAATCCTTTCATTTACGCATCTCAAGAAATTGGAAAGGTTGGTCAGGACAGTAAACCCACTATTGACAATTTCCCTGTTTCAAAACCCTGCGATTAAGGTCGCTTATAGCAACCAAAGCTCCACCGCACAGGTCTCACGGGATCCTCAACAACAAGGGCGGGGCTACGGGAGGGTGAGGCGCGGACAACGGAAGATTCGGAACCTTTGGGCTAGAGGAGTGTGTTGCTAGCCGGAGACGTCTGAGTGACGGCCTGCTGGCTGCAGCCCGGCAGCGGAAGTGAGGGGTTCTGAGGCGCCGCCTGGAGCTGCCACGTCCGAGGCCGAGAGTCAGCGCTGCCGCCGCTATGGTGAGTGTTGAAATTTGGGCAGCCTTCGTGCCGCGTTAAACTTCCGGGCCGGGACGGTCCAGCTCTCCTCCACCTCCTCGAGGTTTGCGTGGTGTGGGAGCGGGAGCCTGTGGTGAGGGCTTGGGACTTTCCGGAACTCGGAGACCGGTGCTGCTGCGGCGCCTCCCGCCGGTGTCGTGGCCTGCTCTTCTCAATTGAAAAAAGCCAAAGCCACCATAGATCCTGCTGTCTGCCGACCCCTTAGTAATGTTCCCACTATTGCCCACATTCCCCGCCTGCGCACAGCCTGCGGAGTGGGTGCTTTATCATCAACACTTACAGATGAACTGGGCAGCGGCAGAGCTGGGATCTAAACCTTAACCATTCCGGTTCTGCCACCTACTACCTCGACAGAGGTGGTGGAACAACCCGTTGCAGGGGACAGGGCTCCTGGGTGTGACGGGCACTTCAGGAAACTGTATGAATGTACTGTCTGCATGTAGGTTTGTGCACCCGTGTCGTGCAGTGCCGCGGAGGTCAGAAGAGGGCGTCGGATTCTCCTGGAACTGGAGTTAAAAGACGGTTCTCAGCCGCCATGTCAGGGTGCTGGGGATTGAACTCGGGTCCTCTGTAAGAGCAGTCAGCGCTCTTAACTGCTAGGCCATCTCTCCAGCCCAAGGGGCATTTTCATTTCTGCTATATTTGCTGTGTATCTTCACTCTTCGCTGACTCACTGAGTGAATGAATGAGAACTGCTAAAAGTCACTGGGTCGAGATCAGCACAGTGGTGGAAGGAGCTGGCACCCTCTTTTGGTCTTAGTTGCTGAGTTGGAGACTCAGGTTTGATTGATCAGGTTTGACCATGTGGTTCTGATGAAGCGAACTGTTTTGAGTGCTGCTTCTTACTGTTTTCCAAAGACCAAGAGAGCAGCAGGTGCTCCTGCAGAGGACTACTCTTAGGAGCTGTAACACTCCTTTGCATTTAGAAACGTGGGTCCTACCCCTGGCTGTAGGTGAGAGTGGTCAGAAATAAATGCCAGCTCTAAGGTCCTTCAGTCACTAGTATGAGGTTACTTTCCAGTAAACCTTTCTGAATTTTAGCACCCCAGGCTCATTTCCCAGCTCTGTGACTTGGGCAAGGTTTTCTCTTTGGTTCCTTTGGTGTGTTGGCTCCCAGTGCTTCTCACTGCTCTTGTGAAGGCTCTTCCTAACCTGAATGTCTGACCATCTAGGGCAACCATCTAACTCTCTAGTCTTTACGGACCCTTAGGACCCTTAATGAGGACTTTCTAGGGAATTTGAGAATTCCCAAGAGGCTGGGTCTGGTGGTGCATGCCTTTAGAGGCAGAGGCAGGCAGATCTTTGTGAGTTCCAAGCCAGTCTGGTCTACAGAGCGAGTTCCAGGACAGCTGGGGCTACAGGGAGACCCTGTCTCAAAAAGACCCCCCCAAAAAGCAAATGTTTATAGAATAAGTGAAACAGTGGATGAGTCAGTGAACAACAGATGCCCAAGAACTTTAGAGACAATTGTTGCTTTGATGGGTTGACTGTTCTAGCTGCTGTCAGTTAATTCACAGGGTATTTTTGGTTTTAGGTGTCAGTAATTAACACTGTGGACACCTCCCATGAGGACATGATCGTAAGTATCCCTTTTACCCATCTCCTAGGCTTAGGCATGGGCATTTCCATGGGTAAGAGTGTTTGAGCTTTGCATTTCCCCTTTTCCTTGGTTACCCATTAATCAGCTCTGACTCTGTGGTGGTTCCATTAGGCCAGAGCCTCTAGCTATGGTCATTTGTCATTTTCCCTGAGTGGATTTTGAGTTGGTGGGGCTATGACAATGGCCAATCTTTATGAGTACCTGCCTCTGATTTGTAGCTCAGGCCTTGCAGTCTTCAGCCTACAGAGTAACTTCCCTGAGATAGGCTGAGTTGGGGCAGAGGCTTTGACAGTTGTCTTTCTATCTGTCTTCTTCCTATGGTCACTTCTCATCCCACTGAAGAGGAGTCAAACCAGGAGAGTAAGAAGGTGACTTAGTAGAGAGTCAGGGGCAGCTACAGTGAAAGCCCAGGGCAGAGCCAGGTATTACACACACACACACACACACACACACACACACACACACACAGAGCGAGCAGGCCACCCTGGGACCTTGCACCTGAAGTCATTACTTAGGGTGTTTCTTAAGAGCAGAGCCAGGTTTTACACACACACACACACACACACACACACACACACACACACACACAGAGCAGGCCACCCTGGGACCTTGCACCTGAAGTCATTACTTAGGGTGTTTCTTAAGAGGCCAACACAGGGCTCAGTATAGGGCTGCAGTGGAAGGTCCAGAGGTTGAAGTCTCCAGCTAAAAGCTGAGTCTGTTTCCTGGAGGACTAGCAATACAGGCAGCCTTTGAGCAGGGCCCAGGCCAGGCAGCCTCAGTGTTTCATGCAGAGTTTCTGTCCTCCCAGCCCAACCACCTGCACTTGCTTTTGGGTTTTTGATACAGAATTTTCAGGCTTCTGGTTCTGGTCATGAACAGTCTAGCTGTGAGACCACAATGCTGGAACTGGTATAGGCCCAAGAGCAAGAATATCACCTAGAAATGCTCAACAGAGGCTTACTTTAGTTTCCTCCTTTGGATAGTAGTTTGGAACATTGTGTGCTCACCAGACATTGTTGCCTGCGGTGGTCATTCTTTTGAGTTTGAGTGTAGGTGCTCTACACTGGGCCCTGGCTGGTGGTTGCACCCACCCAACCTGCAGCCTTCCCCAGCTGTCCTCCCCTTGCAGCACGATGCACAGATGGACTACTATGGCACCCGCCTAGCAACCTGCTCCTCTGACAGGTCTGTCAAAATCTTCGATGTGCGCAATGGAGGGCAGATCCTTATCGCAGACCTCAGGGGGTAAGTGTGGGCAAGCCTGAGGAAGGTCTCTCAGATGGCTGGCTTCTCAGGCCTTTGAGGAAGAATGCAACCTCAGCAATGAGGATGGCTAGAGTAGAATCCTCTGCTGTCCTCAGCAAAAGTGCATTCATGCATGAGCCCCAGCTCTGTCACCTGCTTCACCAGGAGACCTAGGTAAGTGAGGCATTCTGTCTCTCAGAGCCCTTCTCCACTTAACCCCCAGATGGGCTGATCTTGTCTCCTTCCTGAGTAGTGTAGGCAGGTGCTGAACCAGGACCCATCCTCAATATACCTTTGGCATGGGCAGCCACCACCATATTCAGAAGTGATGGACACTGTCATCTTGTGCTCATTTAGCCAGACCTGGAGTGTCACTTAGGAGCAAGATCATGAGATGAATGTTATTTATTATGATTTTGTGTGACACACACACATGTGAAGGCCAGAGGACGATTTTGGGAAGTTGGAGCTCTCTACTTTTCTGTGGGTTCTGAGGTCTTCAGGTTTGCATGGCAAGTACTTTACCCACTGAGCCATCTCACCAGGCCCATAAGATGAATCTTATTCATCCTGTTGTTCTGCCTATTTGCTCATGGCAGATGGCCAGGGAGTAGCTACAGATACTTGCTTTTCTCTCCCCTGAGAGCCTTCCACGTAGTGTGGGTTCCTAACCTGAGGCACACGCTTATTTATATAACTCAATTAGCATTTCCTTCCATTTTGGAAATAGGCTGGACCACAGTAATGACAAAGTACCTGTCACTTAGTCACCAACAGAAGCTATAGGTGGGGGCTGGAGAGATGGCCTAGCGGTTAAGAGCATCGACTGCTCTTGCAGAGGACCTGGGTTTGATCCCCAGCACCCACATGGTGGCTGAGAACCATCTTTAACTCCAGTTCCAGGGGAATCCAACACCCTCTTCTGACCTCTGCAGCACTGCACTACACTACACGGGTGCACAAACCTACATGCAGACAGTACATTCATACACATAATAAAAAATAAAAAGAGGCTATAGGTGTTTATATCTTATACGGCAATCATAACTGTCTGAGAATGTCATTGGTGCTCATCCATGACTTTGAAATCACAGAGATTGTTAGACCTGCCACTTGTTACTTGATGTGTTGACAGACAATTTGACATTTGGTAACCATTTCAAGATAATGGGTTTTCTTTGTAAACCTAATTCTGTCTTTCATGCACTATTCTAAAAAGAGTTTATGATCTTCATCATAAGCTCAAGAGAGTAAGAACCTAGGCCCAAGCTGGAGTAACACACACCTATTACCCCAGCTCCTGGGATACAGAAAGGAGCATATCACAAGTTCAAGGCCAGCCTGGACTACATAGTGCAAGACCCTGTCTCAAACAACAGAATGGGACCATTCTGCTGTCTTCTCCAGAGGGAAGTGGTACTGCAGATACCTTGGCCCTCTTAGCAGCCTCTGACCCCCTCCTTTGCAGACATGAGGGGCCAGTGTGGCAAGTGGCCTGGGCCCACCCTATGTATGGTAATATCTTGGCTTCATGTTCCTATGACCGGAAAGTCATTATCTGGAAGGAGGAAAATGGCACCTGGGAGAAGACGCATGAGCACTCGGGACATGATTCCTCAGGTACCTAGAGTTGGCTGGTGAGCAGGAAGGGCCCTGTGGGTGGGAAAAGCCTCTTCTGGTCACAGCCTTGGCTCCCTTCCCCTGCTGTTGTCTGACCTTTAGACATTGGTTAGCTTTTCTGCTATAGTCAAGATAAAGTCCCCAAGACCTAAAGCCAGTCCAGAGAAAGGGAGATTTAGCCAGGACAGTGAGGTTTCCCAAGTCTGACCTGGCCTTAAGTCTCAAGTTGCCCTTCCTCCTCATTTTGTTTAAATGAGCTTATGGGGCTGGAGAGATGGCCTAGTGGTTAAGAGCGCCGACCGCTCTTGCAGAGGACCCGGGTTCGATCCCCAGCACCCACATGGCGGCCGAGAGCCGTCTGAAACTCCAATTCCAGGAGAACTCCAGTTCCAGGGGAGTCCGACGCCCTCTTCTGACCTCCGCGGCGTTGCACGTCATGGGTGCACAGACTTGCATGCAGACAATACATTCATACACATACGGAAATAAATAAAAATTTAAAAAAATTAAAAAAAAATGAGCTTATGAAATGCTCTTGGGTGTTAATAGGCATTATTTTAATGTCTTTATATGACAAAATGTCAATTGGCCACTCATGATCCTGTGGTTCTTATAGAAATTTAACAAAACAGTAGACGTGGGATGAAAACCTGCTCACTGTGCCTCTTTCCCACAGTGAACTCTGTGTGCTGGGCCCCCCATGACTACGGCCTGATCCTGGCCTGCGGGAGCTCAGATGGGGCCATCTCTCTGTTGACTTACACTGGGGAAGGCCAGTGGGAAGTGAAGAAAATCAACAATGCTCACACTGTAAGTCCAGCCCCTGGCTTCCACATGGAGGGGAGAACACTTGCTGTATGTGAATCCTTTGTGACTCCTGGGAGGGAGAGGTAGTCCTGATGGGCAGTGGGCTATGGAGGAGCTACAAATAAGATATTATTCTAGAGCCTTTCTGCTCTGACAGAGAATGGCTGCACCAGCCATCTTAGCCCAAGGCAGGGCTGACACTGGCACTTGCCTAGCATGCTCGAGGCCCTGGGTTGGATCCCAGCACACTCTCACATACACAGGAGGAGGAGGAAGTACTCATTTGCATTTTGCTAATCAAATATGTGCTGGACATCTTTTCCTTGCTTTTGGCCATCTGTATATATTCTTGAAAGAAACCACTGAGGCCAAGACCAATTTAGGACTCTATTAATGCCTTTGAGAACAAGAAGCTGCAGTGAGAAACACTAAAGAAAGCTCGCCTGCCGGGCATGGTGGTGCACACCTTTAATCCCAGCACTGGGGAGGCAGAGGTAGGTGGATCTCTGAGTTCAAGGCCATCCTGGTCTACAGAATGAGTTCCAGGACATCTGGAGCTACGGGGAGACCCTGTCTCAAAAAAAAAAGAATCCTGAACTTAGGTTTCCATGGCCTTTCTTTATCAACCACACCCATAAAAATAATAGAAAAGTAGAATATAGATCATTGTAGAGCTTTTGCCTTGCATGTTCAAGGGTCCAAGTTCCATCTTCACCAAAAAAAAAGGAAGAGGTGAGGAGTCATTTATTTAAAGTATCCAGTGAGGGCTGGTGAGATGGCTCCGCAATTAAGAGGACCTAAGTTTGAATCCCAGGACCCACATGATGAATCTGTGAGTTCAGTCCCCAGCATTGCAAAACCTGGGCATGGTGGTGTACACTTGGAGGCAGGAAGGTCAGAGGTTAAAGATCATCCTTGGCTACACAGCAAGTTCAAGGCTAGCCTGGAATACATGAGACCCTATCTCACACCAAAAAAAAGAACATTTAGTGTTATTATTGGGACAGGTTTGCTGATTCCTATCATTGTTGGTTGTTTTCCTGGTTGGCTTCATTTTCTTTCTCCTCTGCTTGTTTAAAGGTTAACTGGTTTACTGAGTTCAATGTGGGTTTTCCTAATCTTCCTTTATCTGCTCCCTTTATAAAATATATTCTTCCTGTGCTTTGTCATTGAGATTGTCTCCCTTCTAAGAGTAGGATTGCTTTAAGTTATCTGTAGATCTATAGGACTCCAGCCTGGTAGTCAGAATTTGCTATACTTTGTTCCTATCGTCAAATGTCTATTTCTCCATTAGTTTCTTTTTTTTTTTGTCTTTTTCGAGACAGGGTCTCCCTGTAGCCCCAGCTGTCCTGGAACTCACTCTGTAGACCAGGCTGGCCTTGAACTCACAGAGATCCGCCTGCCTCTGCCTCCGAGTGCTAGGATTAAAAGCGTGCGCCGCCATAGCCAGCTAGTTTCATTTTTTTATTTCTGTTTTTTTATGTCTATCAGTGTTTCATCTACATGTGTATAAGTGTACCCAAGCGTGCAATGCCCATGGAAGGCAGAAGAGGGCATGGATCCCCTGGAATTGGAATTACTTTTATTTTTTTTTTTTTTTAATCTTTTTNATTCAGCTCACATCTCCTGGGTCACAGTTCATCACTCAGGGAACCCAAGGCAGGAACTCAGGGCAGGAACCTGGAGGCAGGAGCTGAAGCACAGTCCATGGAGTTGTGCTGCTTACTGGCTTGCTCCCCTGGCCCATGCCCAGCCCACCCTCCCATACGGTACCCAACAACCTGCCCAGGGCGGCACCACCCATAGTGGGCTGGGCCCTCCCACATTGCTCGACAATCAAGAAAGTACTCCATAGATGTGGCCACAGGCCAGTCCAATGGAGCCAATTCCCCAATTGAGGCTCCCTCAACCCTGGTGTGTCAAGTTGACACTAAAGCTATCCAGCACACAGAGACAGGCGGATCTCTGTGAGTTCAAAGCCATCCTGATCTACAGAGCGAGTTCCAAGCCAGCGGGAGCTATAGGAAGATCCTGTCTCCAAAAAAAAAAAAAAAAAGATAACTTTGTGAGATTCGGTGATCTTGATTGGCAGTTACTGACATTCAGGGTTTGGACTACATCATGTTTCCCTAGAATTTCTGTGAAGGGATCTGGTATTGTTCTGATGTGTTTGCTTTAGTCATTTGGCATTTTTCTCTTACTGCTTTTTGGTGTGTGTGGTTGGGGACGGGGGTGGGGATGGGGTTACAGATACACATACAACATGGCATGCATACTAGAATATACACATGGAAGTCAGAAAACAACTTTTCGGACTTGGTTCTTTCAGCCTACCATATAGTTTCTAAAGATCAAGCTGAGGTTGTCAGGCTTGGCAGCACATGCCTTTACCTAGCCAGCCATCTTGCTGACTCCCATACTTTTTTGAGACAGGGTCTCTCACTGAACCTGAATCTTATTTTGGCTAGGCTGGCCAGGGAGCTCCCAGGAGCTGCCTATCTCCACCCCGCAGTGTTGGTTATAGGTACACACAGTCATGCCTGGCTTTATGTGGGTGCTGAGGATCTGAAATCAGGTCCTCTTTCACAGAAAGCACTCTTATCCACTAAGCCATCTCCCCAGCGCTTGCACAGCTTTTGATACTGGTTCTGTTTTAGACTCGACATATTTACTATAGTCGTGGAAAGTTTCTTCTATAGTCATTTCTACTTGGAGTTTAAATGGCTCTTATATTCAGAGACCATTTCTTTTTCTGGAGTTGATAAATTTTCTTCTATAATTTTATTAAATTGAGTTTCTATGCTGTTAATTTTTAATATTAGCTTTTCTTACCCCATGAATTCTTTATTTTGTCCCAGAGTTGACAAAAGTCATGGTCACATTTATTTTTTTCTTTATTGCTGTCTGATGCTTTCCCATTTTTGTTAGTTTTGTATATGTGCATTTTGTGTTTGGATCGGTTTCTCATCTCCAGTATTATTTGCTGTGGTTTTTCTTACTCTCCGTTTCCTTGCAGAATTTCTCATCTGTATTGCTTTTTTTTCCTGTGTTGCTGGCTTTCTTATTCATGTCCTAAACTGATTTCTTACTTCGGTCATCTATTCATTTTTTTTCTCTTTGAGGTCATTGATCTTTTGTTAGCTTGAGTTTTGGCTTTTGAAACAGGGTTTCCCTGTGGCCCCAACTGGCCTGGAACTCAATATATAGACCACGGAGATCCTCCTGCCTCTGTTTGGTGAGTGCTTGCAGTGTGTGCCACCACTTGGGGCTCATTGATTACATTTTTTTTTTATTTTTTAAATTTTTTTTTAGATGAAGGAAATATCTATAATCTTCTAAAAAGTTCTTTTAACATAGGATCATTTCCAATTTCTATCATAAAACAATACCCATTTAGGTGATAACTAGAGCAACAAAAATAACACAAAATATACAACTGAAATAAGCAAATTACTTTTGTTACAAAGGAAAGTAAAATATATACATAGAATTTTTTTTTCCTAAAAGATGTCATACTTTCTTTAAGGGAGTGCTCGAAGGCTCCTCCTCAGCAAGCCCAAACACCCATCAATCCTGCACTTATGCTCCACATTGGGGTTTTTCCCACCCATAGTCGCCCAAATGAATTCCAGTAATGAACTCCAGTAAGCATCCATCCTATCTTGATCCCCTGCACTGGCCTCCATGATACAGCCGAGGTAGTCCAACAATTGCAGTCCATATTCTGATGAGGCTGAATTCCCATTAGCAGCTTAGTTCACAAGCTGGGTATCTCAGCAGACCTCAGTCCGCATTGGAAGGTTAAAAAGGTGTATCTCATGTCCTTGAGGAGTGCCAAAGGCAGTGGCAGCCACAGGGCGGATGTCCCTGCCTGTAAGTATTGAAGACAGGCCAAACAACAGTGCTCTCTTTTTTTCTTTTTGTCTTTTTACTAAGATCTTGAGTTTTATGTCTGCATTGCAGTTTCTCTGGTCTTAACTGATTATTTATTTCTGGTTGTACTTCTGGATGCTTAGGGCCACACAGTCAGCCCAGATTAACCAGTTTTGTTTTCTTTTTTTTATTTATTTTATGTGTATGAATGTATTGTCTGCATGTAGGTTTGTGCACCCCTGTCGTGCAGTGCTGCGGAGGTCAGAAGAAGGTGTCGGATATTCCCCCAGAAGTGGAGTTAAAGACGGTTCTCAGCCGCCATGTGGGTGCTGGGGATCGAACCTGGGTCCTCTGCAAGAGCAGTTGGTGCTCTTAACCGCTAGGCCATCTCTCCAGCCCCCAATGTTTTGTTTTCTTGAGGTCAGTTGAAGATCTGGTCCTCAGGAGTCTCTTGGGGTTTGTTTTTTTTGGGGGGGAGCCCCTTGCTCCTTTCAGCTCCTCACCCACCAGTTCCATACACTTGAGGACAAAATCAGGTCTTGCTAGACTAGGCTTCCTTTTTTGAAGCATGAGCAGACTTTCCTCTTTATAGATGGACACTGGCTGAAGTCCCCTTAGTGGCTCTCCAAGACCTCCCTGAACAGGAAGACTGGTTACCCACCTCTGCAGGACATTTCAAGAGATGCCCCCATGCATAATCCCCTAAGACTTGGTTGACCTCTGAGGGCAAGGAACAAAGTTATCCCCCAGGTCTCTCGGCCAAATTGGTATGGACATCAAGTATGGTCATTAAGCATCCAGAAAGGCTAAGTTGCACTAGCCAGTTACATTGCATCTATATTAACATTGTATCCTTTTGAAACAAACTGTATGTTATTTCCATGTCATATTTCTTGATTTGCATCTTTCCATTTTAATCCCATATTACTCTAAAAGATGCACACATCCCCTCCATAATATACGAAAAATCCAAGGTATGAAAATAAGTGTTAGGTCAGCACTAGAACCTGTGTAGGGATTCCCAATATAAGAGCACAGTTGTCTTTAGATCGTGAGGAATATAACATTAACATTGCTCATTTTGTCTTACACCTACGTACTTGCTACTAGCACCCACAGATGAGGGATACCATTCATCTTTTGTTTTTCTGGGACTGTGTTACTTCACTTAGGATAATATCTTCTAGTTCGATCCATTTACCCGCAAATTTCATGTCTTCTTTCTTTACCACTGCACAGTACTCCATTGTGCAGGTGTACCACATTTTCTGTATTCACTCATCGGTTGAGGGGCACTTGGGTTTTGTCATTGTCTTCCTCCAGGTCCTTTCTGAGTTTTTCATTCTCTCCCCTTAGTTCTATGATTTCTTTGAATATATCTGTGATTGTTACTCTACGATCTGTGTCCTGGGCTGCCTCTAACAGATATTCCATTGTAGCAGTCCTCCACAGGCTCTGTAGAGTTTGGTGTGGGGTTATTCTGGGCTTTTCTGCTATTGTTCTTTCTTGTACTCTTGGCATGTTATTTACCTTTTGCCTGTATTCTGATGCGAATCCTTAATGCCTCCTTCACCGTGTTGAGGTATTGCTTTCCTTGATTCCTTCAGGTGCCTTCATTATATTCCCCTTATTTATGTGGTGTTGACTTGTTTAGATTTCGGTCTTTCAGTTTTGGTTATATATTGGAAAGTATGGTTCACTCGGTTGAGGAGCACTTAGGTTGGTTACATTTTTTTCTTTTTTTTAAATAAGTTGACTTTTGAATTCTTTGGCATTTCAACCATTTTAGTGTCTTTGGATTTGGTGACTGAGTAGCTGTTTTTTTTTTTTATTAAGTGTTGATTGCTTTTTCATTTGTGTTACTGCATTTGGATAGCTTGTCTAGTTTTGTTCATCTTGTCTAAAGCCAGTTAATACATCACTAATGACTATATTACAGAAAGTGGCAAAATGTGCTAGAGATATGGCTCAGTGGTTAAGAGTGTTGACTGCTCTTGCAGAGGACCTGGGTTCGTTCCCAGCACCCACATGGCAGCTTACAGATCCAATACCCTCTCCTGGTTTTGATACCCTCTTCTAGGGTCTGGGGGGATTGGGCATACATATGATGCATATACAAACATGCAGGCCAGGGCCAGGAGTGGTAGTGCAGGCCTTTAATCCTAGCACTTGGAAAGCAGAGGCAGGAGGATCTCTATGAGATCAAGGCCAGAGCCCAGTCTACATAGTGAGTTCCAGGGCAGCTGGGGTACAGGGAGACCGTGTCTCAAAAAGACAAAAAAAAAAAAAAAATTTTTTTTATCTATTTTAAAAAGATATTAAAAAAACTACTGTAGGATAAAAGTTGTTTGAGGGATTTTTTGTTGTTTTGTTTTTTTGAGACAGGGTCTCCCTTTAGACCCACTGGTCTGGAGCTCAATCTGTGGACAAGGATGCTGGCCTTCCAACTCACAGGGATCCACCTGCCACGTGCCCGGCCTTAAGGTAATTCTTAGCCGCCATGTGGGTGCTGGGGAATCAAACCCGGTCCTCTGCAAGAGCAGTTCAAGTTCAGTCTCTTAACCACTGAGCCATCTCTCCAGCCCCAGTTTGTTGGGGGTTTTGTTTGTTTTGTTTTTGTTTTGTTTTGGTCTTTTTTGTTACAGAGGGTCTCCTACTGCTCCAGCTGTTCTGGAACCTCCTGGTACACCAGGCTGGCCTTGAACTCACAAAGATCCACCTGCCTCTTCCTCCCCAGTGCTGGGATTAAAGGTGTACGCCCACCACACCCAGCAGGGTAAAGGTTTAAAAATGTATCATGAAGGCCAGGCGTGGTGGTGGCACATGCCTTTAGTCCCAGCACATCAGAGGCAGAGCCAGGCAGATCTTGTGAGTTCAAGGCCAGCCTGGTCTACATATTCCAGGTCAGTGGGCTTCAGGGAGACCCTGTTGAAAAGACCACCACCAACAACAAAAAATGTATCATGAATGCAGGTGTCCTCGGAGATAAGCATGCCGGATATTCTTGGAGCTAGAGTTAACACAGTTGTGAGCCACCTGATGTTCAATGTTGGGAACTAACTGGTCCTCCACAGAAGCAGTAACATGCTCCTTAACCTCTGAGCCATCTCTCTAGCCTCTAAGTTCAGTTTTTGTTTTGTTTTTATCTCAGTGCTGTGGTTACCTCTCTCTTTGTGTTGTTCTTTGTCGCTATGTTTCTACAGTTTTGGTATGTTTCCATTTATATTTATTTGATTCAAGGAGTTTTTTCACTCTCTCTTTTAATTTCTTAAATGACCTAATCTTCAAAACTGTTCTCTGTATTAGTAATTTTTCTCATTACAGCCAAAATACCTGACAAAAGCAACTCAAGAAAATAGAGGTTGATTTTTGGCTAACAGCTCAAACGTGCAGTCCATCATGGCAGCAGGAATATAAGGCAGCTGCACACACTGTGCACACTGCACACCCTCAGCTGGGAAGCAGCTGCGCACACTGCACACCCTCGGCTGGGAAGCAGCTGCGCACACTGCACACCCTCGGCTGGGAAGCAGCTGCGCACACTGCACACCCTCGGCTGGGAAGCAGCTGCGCACACTGCACACCCTCGGCTGGGAAGCAGCTGCGCACACTGCACACCCTCGGCTGGGAAGCAGCTGCGCACACTGCACACCCTCGGCTGGGAAGCAGCTGCGCACACTGCACACCCTCGGCTGGGAAGCAGCTGCGCACA
Organism: Rhizomys pruinosus; assembly: GCA_009823505.1. Classification (NCBI taxonomy): domain Eukaryota; kingdom Metazoa; phylum Chordata; class Mammalia; order Rodentia; family Spalacidae; genus Rhizomys; species Rhizomys pruinosus. The sequence continues at coordinate 2,835,817 of VZQC01014578.1, forward strand.
CTGCACACCCTCGGCTGGGAAAGCCCAGCTGCGCACTGACACCCTCGGCTGGGAAGAGCTGCCACACTGCACACCCTCGGCTGGGAAGCAGCTGCGCACACTGCACACCCTCGGCTGGGAAGCAGCTGCGCACACTGCACACCCTCGGCTGGGAAGCAAAGACATGAATGCTGGTGCTCAGCTCACTTTCTCTTTTATTCAGTTTAGAATCTGTATGTTTGGAGTATCCATTCCCTTTTTTTTTTTTTTTTTTTTTTTTTTTTTTTTTTTTTGGTCTTCTTGAGACAGGGTCTCCCTGTAGTCCCACTGCCCTGCCCTGGAACTCATTATGTAGACCAGGCTGGCCTTGAACTCAGAGATCTGCCTGCCTCTGCCTCCCGAGTGCTGGGACTAAAGAGGCATACACCACCATGCCGGCTCTTTTGTTTTATCTTTTTTTTTTTTCCTTTTCATTTTTAATATGTTTATCTCTGCTGCTGAGGTGGGTTACAAATAGTGTACTGTTGGGTCTTGTTTTGTAACCAGCCGGTTTGTGTGTCTGTGTGTTGCATGTATGTACACATGTGTACCTGTGGATGTCAATATCTGATGTCTTCCTCTGTCACTGTCTGCCTTACTTTTTGAGACAGTCTCACTGAACCTGGCCAGCAAGTTCCAGGATCCCTCTCTCTCTGCTCCCTTAGTGCTGGAATTACAAGGGAGCCTCAATCTGTCTTTTAATTGGTGGCCTAAGATCATTTACATTGAGAAACTGAGGCAGGAATATAGCAAGTTCAGGGCAGCCTAGACTATATGGCAGACCAGACTGTATGGCAGACCCACACATGCACACACAAATTAAACCACACTCAAGAGTAGTGAAAGATGATCTGATTGTTTTGCACAGGGTTTGCTAGTGCAAACCTTTGACTTCTTGTGATTGATGGCTCAGTGTATTGATGTCTGAGTCTCCATTTCTCATTTGCATGTCTCTCTTTCTAGTGGGATTCATTCTTTCATGTGCTCCGACAGTAATCTTTCTTCCACTTCTGGTTCAGGACTCTAACATCCGCAAGGCTGGTCTGGTAATCAGGATTCCCTTTCATTATGCTCAGCAGTTTCTCCTTTGACTCTGGAATGTGGCCTGTTATTTCCTTCAGGACTTGAAATACATCATCAGTCTATGCCCTTCTGACCCTTGAGGTTTTGCTGAGAAATCTATTAGTCTAATAGGTTTGCCTTGTAGACTCACTCTCACTCTATGTGTGTACTTGTTAGTGTCGGTCGTTTTCCCCAGTTGCTCTCCACCTCTTTTTTTTTTTTTTTTTTGAGACAGGGTCTCTTACTGAGCCAAAAGCTCATGGATTTTAGCTGAGCTGGTTGGGGTTGGCCAGTGAGCTTCAGGGGTCTGCCTGTACTGTATGCCCCTACTTACACACACCTTGCCCTTCCCCAAAATGCTGCTGTCACAGGAGCATGCCAGTGGCTGACTGCTGCTTAGCACATTTGCTGTCTGCCATAATCCAGTCCTGAGAACTGGAGGGAAATGACCAGCAGGCTTGGGTCTGTGGATAGTTTTCCTGTATAAGACACCCTTACCATGTGTTCCCCTCTGTAGATTGGCTGCAATGCTGTCAGCTGGGCCCCTGCTGTAGTACCTGGAAGCCTCATAGACCAGCCATCTGGTCAGAAACCCAACTACATCAAGAAGTTTGCGTCAGGTGGCTGTGACAACCTCATCAAGCTGTGGAGGTCAGTGGGTTGTATGGAATTCTCTCCAAAGGGACAGAAAGGACCATTCCCATCATTGTTCACCCATAGTCTACAAAAGCAAGGCCATCTTTCCCCTCCTACAATAATTACTGTTTTCAATGTATTAGAACATACTTCTAGCCAGGCATGGTGGCGCACACCTTTAATCCTAGCACTTGGGAGGCAGAGGCAGGCGAAACTTTGTGAGTTCAAGGCCAGCCTGATCTACAGAGTGAGTTCCAGGACAGCTGGAACTGCAGGGAGACCCTGTCTCGAAAAAGAACATACTTCTTAATTTTAATTTTTTTTTTTATTAATTTTATTTATTTCTGTATGTGTAGGAATGTACTGCCTGCATGCAAGTCTGTGCACCCGTGTCGCGGAGGTCAGAGAGGGCGTCGGATTCCCCTGGAACTGGAGTTCTCCTGGAATTGGAGTTTCAGACGGTTCTCGGCCGCCATGTGGGTGCTGGGGATCGAACCCGGGTCCTCTGCAAGAGCGGTCGGCGCTCTTAACCGCTAGGCCATCTCTTCTAAAACACAGCACCGGGGCCGGAGAGATAGCCTAGCGGTTAAGAGCACCAGCTGCTCTTGCAGAGGACCCAGGTTCCATCCCCAGCACCCACATGGCAGCTGAAAACCATCTTTAACTCCAGTTCCAAGGGAATCCGACACCCTCTTCTGACCTCCGTGGCATTACATGACACGGGTGCACCAGCCTACATGCAGACAGTACATTCATACACATATGAAAATAAATTAAAAAAAAAACAAAAACAGCACCGTGTTCTTTTTCCAAGTACTTTTACTATTTCCTAATTCCCAATCTTTGGAACTGAAGAAGAAAGCAAGACTTTCTGGACAACTCTGAACTGAGTAGAATTCAAGCTCATTCAAAAGAAACCTCTGCCCAGGATGGGGGTGCCTGCCAGCTCCTCCCTGCCAGCTCCTCCCTGCATCCCCCTGGTTTTCTCTGTAGGGAGGAGGAAGATGGCCAGTGGAAGGAGGAGCAGAAGCTAGAGGCACACAGTGACTGGGTTCGAGACGTGGCCTGGGCCCCCTCCATTGGCCTGCCCACCAGCACCATTGCCAGCTGCTCCCAGGTCAGCCAGCCCCCACCCTCACCCCCAGCCATGAGACTATCCCATGGCCTTGTGTGAATCCCAGTCCCCCTTCCAGTCTGCCTAGTTGAAAATACTTTGGAAGAGGAAGGGGGACAATAAGCATCTTTGGACTTAAACAGAGACCAGGTCAGCATGCAGTGAAGTGGGTGGATCAGAAGTAGCTGGTGGCTAACAACCATCTGTAACTCCAGCTCCAGGGATCTGATGCCCTCTTCTGACCTTTGTAGGCATTGCATGACACAGGTGTACTTAACATACATACAGGCAATACACTTATAGACATTTAAAAAAAAAAAAAAAAAAAAAAGTAGCAGCAGCTTGAGAACTAGCAGCCAGTGTGGAGCCAAGTTCAGACCCAGGTCACCTCCTGACCCCTATAGAGGGAGGGAGAAGCTGGCCCAGATGTAGTGCTCCCTATGAGATATCCTGCATGTTATCTATTGCCACCACCTGTAGTAAGAGACCTGTCTCCTAACAGGCCTTTAATGCTATCAGATTTACTGGAGGTTTATTTTTAGTTGTTCATGTTTCTGGTCCCTTTCTCTGAGCTGATCTAAAGATTGTTGTCCCCGTTCAGATGAGAAAGTCAGAGGAAGGTTACTTAGTAGGCAGGAAGGAAATCCCAGAGAGTATCAAGTGGCATTGCCCAGTTCAGCCCTGAAACCACAGGCATCCTGAGCTCCTGGCCTGCTCTGAGATGTGTTGGGCAACGAAGAGTCAGAAGTAGGGGTGCTGGAGACCCTGCTCCATCTCCTGATGTGTGTCTTTCCTAGGATGGCCGAGTGTTCATTTGGACCTGTGATGATGCCTCAGGCAACATGTGGTCACCCAAGCTGCTGCACAAGTTCAGTGATGTCGTGTGGCATGTGAGCTGGTCCATCACAGCCAACATCCTGGCTGTGTCTGGTGGAGACAATAAGGTATACGTCATTTCCAGAAGCTAAGCATACAAGGCCCTGACAGTCAGTCTTTGCCTTGTTCCTATGCATGCACAGTAGATGGTCTAACCTTATCATAGATTAAGACACAGTTCTAAATAACACCTTTCAGTCTCTCAGCACTCCTGAGATACTGTGTCCCCTATTACCCAGGAGTTGACTCCCATAAGGGTAACAAAGCTACAAGGTGGCAGAGCCACCATGCAAGCTAAGCGGTGGCCATCCAGGACCTCATCTTTATGATGATGTTTAGCCAGGTCTGCAGGGAAAGCACAGCACTCTGTCCAGGATAGTGATGGAAATCAGGGCTGTTCACAAGGCTTTTTTACCACCTCCTGTGTCTCAACTCTCTCAACCTCTTGCTTCTATTATTAGCCAAAGTAGCCACTGGAAAGACAGGTTAAGAAAAGCAGGGAGCACCTCACTCCAGTGCCCCCTAACTGTTAAGTGAGCATAGTCCCCTGGGGAAACAGCAGGGGTGGTATACTTTGTCTCTTCTGGAGCTTGTTTTCCATGTATAACTTTGGTAAAATATGTGATGACTTTATATGCTGTCACACGCACACACACCCTCTACTTTCTGGCTATATGAACCGCTCAGTGTTTGCCTGTTTTTGTGTGTTCACTGGAGAGAATTGAGTGTGAGTTTACAAGTATCTCTTCAAGACCCTCTGTAGGTCACCTTTTCTGATCTTCAGTAGTTTGAGAACAGACTTGCAGACCTCATCTCAAAGGACATTTAGTCATCTTTTTACATGCCAAAGTCAGGACTTGGTATTTATTTAATGGCTCCAAGGGCCTCACACTTACTTAACCCAGGCAGGGCTGTAGTGCTATTCTTAAGGCACTTTATTTATTTTATTTATTTTTTTATTTTTATTTATTTTTATTTATTTTTTGGTCTTTTTGAGACAGGGTCTCCCTGTAGCCCCAGCTGTCCTGGAACTCACTCTGTAGACCAGGCTGGCCTTGAACTCACAAAGATCCGCCTGCCTCTGCCTCTCAAGTGCTAGGATTAAAGGTGTGCACCACCACGCCCAGCTAAGGCACTTTGTTTTACAGCTCTGCCTGCCTTTCTAAGCATATTTCCTGGTGTTAAGTTAGGATCCTACTTATTTTGTGTGTATGAGTGTAATGCCTGCATTTTGCAATGCCCATCAAGATCAGAAGAGGACAGGCATCAGCTGGGCATGGTGGTGCATGCCTTTAATCCCAGCACTGGAGAAACAGAGGGAGGTGGATCTCTGAGTTGAAGGCCAACCTAGTGTACATAACAGGTTCCAAGCTAGCTGGGGCTACAGGGAGACAAAAAAAAAAGGGGGGGGAGGGGACAGGGGGCAGAGGGCATCAGATCCACTAGGAAATGAACTGGAGTTACAGATGGTTGTTAGTTGCCATGTGGGTGCTAAGAATCAAACCTCTGTCCTCTGCAACAGCAGCCAGTGCTCTTAACCATAGAGCCAGAGTCAGGAGTTCTAGGGAGCCTATGCTGGACACAGCTCCAGTTTCTAACCAGGCTCTAGAAACCAGCTACACAGGAAGACACTGCACTTAGCTCTAAGGAGCCACAGGACAGTGCTCCCAGTTGCAGAGGGTGACAGTGACCTGTCTCTTAGGCAGAATAGGATTTGTTAGAATGCAATCTCCCAACTTCTCTTCAGGGAGACCTTTTCAGTTGTTTGTTCCACACTGACGCTTCACATAGCAGTTGTGTCCTCTGCTGCTAAACTTGGTGATACACATGGCTGGTCCCACCCTCTCCTCAGTCTGTTGGTTACAGCCTAAAAACTTGCCATACCCCATGTAGCTGCCCACATCCTCTGTCGTTGTCACTCTGACTAAAGCCATTTCCTGTGTTTGCATCCCACTTATGGTTGCTATTCCTACTTTGTTTTGTTTTAATCATTTTTTCTTCCTTTATCTGCTTTTTGGAGAAAGGTAAGTACTGGTTTTCCTAACTGAGGATGGGGCTGGAGAACAGAGAAATGGGGCACAGACCTGTGACTGTGTGCTCTGACTTTCAGGTGACCCTGTGGAAGGAGTCGGTGGATGGACAGTGGGTGTGCATCAGTGATGTCAACAAGGGCCAGGGTTCTGTGTCAGCCTCTGTCTCAGAGGGCCAACAGAATGAGCAGTGACAACACAGGCTTTCCTGTTTCTGGGACAAGAACTGTAAACACCTGGCAAGAAGTCTCAACACCAAGATTTCACACTGAGGCGTGCCCGCGGATACCAGCACCAGGTGCTCACCTGCCTTACTGGTCCACATGGTTTGCAATAAACTGTCCACCTGAAAGAATTCACATTAGGAAGAAATGACAGTTGACTATTATTTTATAATATTTTTGGCCATTTTTATCTACCTTTTGTTCAGGCTATATCCAGGCTAATAAAATATTGCTTATAGTCCTTGCTGCATTATCCACTACAACGGATCCACCTCAGACTGGAGTGAGCACCACTGAGTCATGTTTCAGGCCCCAACCATCACTATAACAGGAGCTTGAATCCAGTCCTCCAGCAATAGGATGGTACACACTGGGTACACCTACTGATCGCCCTAGAGAAAGGGTGTCAGATGCTAACACATGCATACGGGTGACCCACAAGATGCCACGAAAGGAGTATTAACCCAGCCCCAAGCACTACAACACACACACAACCTGAGAGAGATTCCTCAACTACAGTGTAGGGCAATGTTCACACCAAACCTTCATTTGAAAACCAAGACACATGCTCCAGTCACCCACCTCAGGAGACACAGCAGAGCACAGCTCTACCATGTTCTGCCCACCCTGTCAGTCCTTTACTTTTCACAAGCCAAACCTGTTATTTTTGCCATAATAAAACAAAACAAAACAAAACAAAACAAAAAGGAGCTGTGAAGTAAAGAGACACCAGGACCTGCCCACATAGCCTCTATAACTGCACGGAACCCAGGCCCTCAGGAGCCTACATGGAAGCCACTGCTTCCTTTTTCCCAGCACTAAGGAGAAAAGGCTGGAAAGGATTTTCTGAGCTCATACAGACTTCACAGAATTTTGCTCAGCCATAGATTTGGGTGTGCTGCCGGCAGTAAACTATAAGGACAGACCTGGCTTTCCTATGATGTTTGCTGCTCAGCAGAATGAATCCTAAGCAGGAACTAGGCCTGCCTCTCTCAGTTCCCAAGTGTTCTTTGTAACTTACGACTCCAAGGATCAGTTGAGATAATATGGGGCTATAGGAGATGCAGTAGGTGAAATTATGATCCTAACAGCTTATGATTACACGGCCAGAAAGCAACAGGCCAAACAATATTTGGAGCTCATAGAGGATAGTCTCTCTACAACCAGAATGAACAACTCATATCACAACACTCATTGGGGAAGTTCTAAGATAACTTAGCCTGGCCTGGTGGTGCACATCTGTAATACCAGCACTTGGGAGACAGAGGCAGGAGGATCACCACAAACTCAATGCAAGTCTGGTCTACAGAGTCAGTTCCAGAGAGATCCTGTCTCAAACAACCAACTAGTGTACCTTAATAGTACACCTTAAATTATGGTTTGCTCTTGAAGTCAAGAACCTTAAAAAGATCCAAATAATTGGTAGGCTTACTGGGTAAGAAAAATCTAACACCCTTAAAAGGAATATAACAAAATCCAGCACTTGACAACCAAACACCAGATGTGCAACATCCGTGTTAAAGTTAATAGGTATGTTGCCAGGCATTGGTGTACACCTTTAATCCTAGCACTCAGGAAGCAGAGGCAGGCAGACCTCTATGAGATTGAGGCCAGAACTCAACAGTGAGTTCTAGGCCAGCTGGGGCTGCAAGTAGACCCTATGTTAAAATAATAGGTATGCAAAAAAAGATCTGACTCATAACCAAAAGAAAAAAAGATAAGTGCCTCAAGTATGGCTCTGTGGTAAAATCCAGAACCTGGAAGTGGGAGACCTTAAACAGTTAATCCTAGCACTTGGGAGGCAGAGGCAGGTAAATCTCTGAGTTCAAGGCCTGCCTGGTCTACAAAGTGAGCTCCAGGCCAGCTGGGACTAAAGGGAGACCCTGTCTCAAAAAGACAAAAAAAGTGTTAACATTGTTAGTAATTAAGGAAATGTTACTCAAAACAACAACTTATTAGATTTTAACTTGGGTTGAAACATGGATTGATTTTTTTTCCTCTGAGCAGCTTGCACAGACCTCTTTAAAATTATAACAGCTAGTATTCAGGAACCTGGCTTCCAGGTCAGTTCCAGCTTCATTACTCCAAGTCCTGTGTCAGAAGCATGTCCCGTTTTAGTAACAAAGGCTTCTTTCAAATTCTGACAGGTAATCCAGGGCTGTGACAATAACCTGTGTCATTATTGAATTCTGTAGGACCTCCTTGAGTAAACAGCACAAAGGGAGGATTCTCCTGTCTTACCCCATGTTTCTTTTAATAGAAATGTGCAGAGATGCACATATACTCATGTACAAATATATATATATATATATATATTTATATATATATAA